>OZ024759.1:12547667-12552667 GCA_964016885.1 Eledone cirrhosa | reverse complement strand
CGGACGTAAAACGGTGATGATGATGATGATGATATATATATATATAATATATATATACACACATATACATACATATATATATAATATATACATATACATACATATATATATACATATATATATATATATATAATATTTCGTTTCTGAATTTGTTTAGCAAGATTCTTTATCTGAAAACGTGTGTTGAAACCGATATTGTTATACTTTGGGAGGGTCATGTTGCCAAGAAGAAACAAGATGGCGTAGGACAGAACAAAGGAGAGGCACAAAAAGAAAAGAATCCCCAGTCACTGAAGAGGTCACAGAATGTGTGACGAAAGAACTTTGACAATATATGAACAATCGTCTGGTTGTGGAAAGGATGAAAGGCAAAGTTGACCTCGAGTTATAATTGTTTCTACGTTAGGCACAAGGCCAGCAATCACCCAGTGCATTACTGGTACTTTATTTTATCGACCCCGTAAGGATGAAAGGCAAAGTTAACCTCGGCGGGATTTGAACTCAGACTGTAAAGGGACGTAACTATGCTGGAAAGCATGGCGTCCGACTCTCTACTGATACTGCCAATCCACCGGTTATTAATATTAATATTACTTGGGCACCCACTGAAGATCTGTAAGAGTCCACTTGCATAAGAATCCACTGATCTTACACGAGTTTCTACATCACTTGGTATAATTTCACCCACCGTGTAGAAATCTTACAATGAAATGATTCGTTTGGGAAATGAGATCTTTAATATATCTCCTATAAAATAATACAGCCAATTATCCACACAATACAATATAGTTAGCACTCCAAACGTTTAATTGGGAATATACTCCGGTATTTCCTAATGTTTGTTGAGTGAGTTGGAAATTGGTCGGAGTATTGCTAATAGCTTTCTCCGTTTATGTTATTATGTGTGTGTATATATATATATATCATCATTCATCATCATCATCATTTCATTTTACGTCCGCTTTTCCCTGCTTGCAAGGGTGGGACGGTAACTGATTCTGGCTGTATTTCTACAGCTGGATGCCCTTCCTATCACCAACCTCATTTACAGTGAGTACTGGGTGCTTTTTTGCCGTGGCACCTCCACGACCACTTTGCAGTGGAATGATAGGGACCCCAGTCCCTATCATCTCATTTCTACAGCTGAGTAAACCATCAGTGCTAGAAAGATCTGCTAAGTTGTAAGTCCAGCAATTTGAAAGAAAATCTAACACTGTCCCTCAAATGGGAGGAGGAGGCTACCATGAAAAATAATACACACACAGGTCATTGAACTCTGACAAGAATTCAAACCTTGTGCAAAGAACTCAATTGGATGTGAAAAAAAAAAAAATATATATATATATATATATATACAATATTAAATAAATGGAAACTATATTTATAAAACCATATTTATTTCATTATATATATTTCAGGGATATCATATTAACAATATGCTATGCCTTCCTCAGACAAAATACAATATAAACAGTTTTATAGATAAATAGATTTGACATACCGTAACAACATCGACTTGTATTTGAAAAGTTGAATTGGCAGTCAACTTTTGAACTGCCAATTCAACTTTTCAAATACAAGTCGATGTTGTTACGGTATGTCAAATCTATTTATCTATAAAACTGTTTATATTGTATTTTGTCTGAGGAAGGCATAGCATATTGTTAATATGATATCCCTGAAATATATATAATGAAATAAATATGGTTTTATAAATATAGTTTCCATTTATTTAATATTGTAAATATACTCCAAATACTTGTCGAGTGCTTTTATATCAGTTATAAATATTTACTAGTTGTAACCCAACAATTTAAATATAACTTTCCATATATATATATATATATATATATATATATATAGAGAGAGAGAGAGAGAGAGAGAGAGAGAGAGAGAGAGAGGGGAGAGAGAAAGTATTTTGGCTCTCTTTGCTTTGTCTGATTGCTTTTCTGGTATATGTGTGTGTTTGTATGTGTGTGTGAGAGTGTGTGAGTGTGAGTCCCATATTCAATCGGGGGTAACCACAGTTAGTAAGGTACTCAATACATTAGTAGGGTGTAAACATCAAGTTTAATATAGAAACGGCTTCTACAGGACTAGAACTGTTTCAATCAAAAGAAATCATCAGGAAAGCTTTCCTGATTTCATTTGAATGAAACAGTTCAAGTCCTGTAGAAGCCGTTTCTATATTAAACTTTATATATGTATCGATATATATATATATAAATAGATACATATATTATAAAGTCTTGCAACTCAACAGCTGAACTCTCGCCATTTCAACAGCTAGTTCTGGAACTAGCTGTTGAAATGGCAAGAACTCAACTGTTGGGTCCCAACTCTTTATAAAATAAACACGCTCTACTACCCCAAGTATTGAGTACTCTGTTGAGTAATGGTCTAACTAGTTTCAAATTGATTCCATCCTGAGGTGATAAAAACTCGCCTTGCTCACCTACACCTCTCTAAGACAATGTCACTGGATCGAGATCTTTGGCGCCACGCAGTTATACAGAGGACCCACCTTCCCTTGCATACAAACTTAAACCCACAGTCAGTAGGCACCTCTTAACCCAATATACACCCCCACCACACCACACCCCTACTCCATCCTCCCATTTCTGTCCACTGTAAAGGGGTCGTGTAGGTGACACAACAAAAAGCACCCAGTCCACACTGGAAAGTGGTCGTGTAGGTAACACGATAAAATGCAGCCAGTCCACACTGTAAAGTGGTCGTGTAGGTGACACAACAAAAAGCACCCAGTCCACACTGTAAAGTGGTCGTGGAGGTGACACGATAAAATGCACCTAGATCACACTGTAAAGGTGGTTGGAGTCAGGAAGGGCATCCAGAGGTAGAAAACCTGCCAGAAACAGTTCTGTAGAAGTGAGACACGGTTTCCCGACCAATCCCGCATCAAGTGATACAAAACCGTCCAACCCATGCTAGTGTGGAAGATGGACGTTAAACGATGATGATGATGATGATGATGATGATGATATAGAGCTCAACAAAATAAGAGGTGGGTGGGTCAAATGTGTCACAGATAATCTATATATAAATTTGATCAACTGCCGTCTGTCCATCCGTGACGGTTGTGGTGTTAGTGGTGGTAGTTGTAGTGGTGATGATGGTGGGGATGGTTGCAGTGATGATGGTGGAGATGATGGTGGTGGTTATGGTGGTGGTTGTCGTAGTGGTACAAGACTTTTTTCATCCCATCTTTGGAAATATTCAAAAGTTTTAAGTTTTGCCAAGAAAAGGGGGCTAGAAAGAAAAGCAAAACCCTTTTTCAGAATCTGTAGCTAAAGACTATGTCAGAGAGAGAGAGAGAAACAGGGTGGATATATAGATATACAGATAGAGAAACAGATAGATAGATAAACAAACACATAGATAGATAGATAGATTTCTTTATTTGCCACAAGGACGCACAAGAAAAGGGGACAAAACAAAGACATGCCGGGGATTTTACAAACAGTCGTGTAAAAAATATAAAAACAAACAATTACAACAATCGAAATCCCCAATAGGGGGGGAGGCACCACAATTGGGTTGTTTAATACCCCGTAGATAGAACAACCCTCAACTCCAGGAGTGTGTTGTGCTAGTGCTCCTTTCTTCCTTTTGCTCTCTTCTTCAACCTACAGGTTTATAAACAGAGAAGGCCCAATCACTCGGGTCATTTTTGCGACATTCACCCACCTTTCAGTAAATTTACTGGGGTGCAGTGCCTCTCTCTCCACCCTGATTCTCCTTCTAAAGTGGTACTTAAAGATAGATATGTTTCTTTATTAGCCACAGGGGCACAAAAGAAGGGGACAAATACAAAGGGGGAAGTTTATATACAATAAAAACGTGTAAAATGTTATCACAAATGCAATTTAAAAAATTAGTCGATTTTCCCCAATAGAGGGAGACATTACATATGGGTAACACATAACCCCGAAAAAATGTGAAACCCTCATCTCCAGGAGTACGAAGAGTTTGTACTCCTTTCCTCTCCTCCTCCTTTTCCTCAACCTACAGGCTGATATAGAGAGAAGGCCCATTCACTCGGGCCATTTTCACTTCATTCACTCACCTTTCACAGATAGATACAGAGAGAGGTAGAGAGGCAGATATAGGATTAGAGAGAACTACATGAGAGGAGAGACATCGTCTTTAGGCAGCTGCAGTGAAAGTGTTTGACAAATGTTAGGTTAGTGTTAGAGAAATAAGTAAGTACTTGATGCTTGCAAGTGAAGTGGTGCAGTTGCAGATGTCAGGTGCGACTTACAATAAAAGATGCGAAGGAAAAATTGAGAAGTGAACATGTGTATCTATCTATCTATTTATATATACATATGTGTGTGTGTGTGCATGTGTGTGCATGTGTGTATTCCAGGTTCAATACATATATATACATATATGTATACACACATATATATATATATATATATACGTAGGTCCCGGGTTGAGTCGGGGATAACCACAGTAAGTAAGGTACTCAATACATGGCAGAGTAAAATATATTTACAGCTTCCTGAAGATTTCATCTGAATGAAACAGTACTAGTCCTGTAGAAGCTCCTTCTCTACAATAAATATATATATATATATATATATATATATATACATATATATATATATATATATATGTATATATATATATATATATATATATATATATATATATATATATATATATATATATATATATATATATATATATATATATATATATATATATATATATATATATATATATATATACATATACATGTATATATATACATATATATGCATATACATATATATATACATATATATATAAACACATATACATACATACATAAACACATATACATATATATATACATATTCATATATATACATATATATATATATATATACATATATATATATATATATATATATATATATATATACATATACATGTATATATATATACATATATATACATATATATACATATATATATAAACACATATACAT
>OZ024759.1:12537667-12542667 GCA_964016885.1 Eledone cirrhosa | reverse complement strand
TTATACATATATATATATACATATATATATATATATGGAGGCACATGGCTTAGTGGTTAGAGCATTGGCCTTGCAATCGAAAGGTTGTGAGTTCAATTCTCAGACCGGGTGATGTGTTGTTTCCTTGAGCAAGACACTTTATTTCACATTGCTCCAGTTTACTCAGCTGTAGAAATGAGATGATAGGGACTGGGGTCCCTATCATTCCACTGTAAAGTGGTCCTGGAGGTGCCACGGCAAAAAAGCACCCAGCACTCACTGTAAATGAGGTTGGTGTTAGGAAGGGCATCCAGCTGTAGAAATCAAGCCAGAATCAGTTCCCGTCCAGCCCTTGCAAGCAGGGAAAAGTGGACGTAAAATGAAATGATGATGATGATATATACATATACATATATATATATATATATATATACATATATACATATATATATATATATATATATACATATACATATATTGTTATACTTTGGGAGGGTCATGCTGCCAATAAAAACACATGCACCTGTTGGTTTTCCGATAACCTGAAGCTTTTTTATATATTGTCAAAGCTCTTTCGTCACACATTCTATGACCTCCTCAATGACTAGTTTTTTTATTTTGTGTATATTTCCTTTGTTCTCTACTACACCAACAGGTGCGTTTGTTTTTATTGGCAACATGACCCTCCCAAAGTATAACAATATCTGTTTCAACACATGTTTTCAGATAAGAAATCTTGCAAAACAAATTCAAAAACGAATTATATATATATGGGTGGCTCAGGATCCATATTTGTTTTATAGTTTGCTTGATAGATAAGTCTTATGATCTGAGTGGAGCTGGAGAAATATAAAACAAATATGGATCCTGAGTCACCCATCTGTGAAATTGAGCCTAAACAATAAAAACCTCAATGTGAAACCTCATTTTGTTCTTCTTAATGGAGGGAAGGTGGACATTAAAACAACAATGATATATATATATACTCTTTACCCTTCACATGTATCATCATCATTTTTTCATCATCATCCTTTTACGTCCGCTTTTCCCTGCTTGCAAGGGTGGGACGGGTCTTATTCAGCACAGCATCTCTCCCTCCACTCCTCACGGTCCCTCGTCATCTCCACCGTGAGCTTCAATGATCTGAGGTCTGTTCTCACCACCTCCGCCCATGTTTTTCGTGGTCTACCTCTACCACGTCTTCCTTCAACTGGCATTTCCTGGCACTGTATATATATATATATATATATATATATATATATATATATATATATATATACATATCTCGCTCGCTCATGAAATCCACCCAGATTAAGCTGACCGGATTCCCATGCTGCTGTTTTTTCCTATCTTTGCGTTGCTATCCTTCCGTGTTTGTTTACTGTCTCGCTCGCTTTACGCGACTTACTTTGTACAATAGCTTTATTTAGCTATTGCTCGCACCAACCGGAGGTATATGATTTTTAAAGCGATGAAATACCAATGAAGGTTGGAAAATCACTGACGAAGGACTATTTTTATCATATGTAACCCATGTGCCACCATGCAGTATTCTTTCTTCTCATGTTTTTTTATATATATATATATATATATATATACATGTGAAGGGTAAAGAGTAAGTCTCCTTTGGTCATGAGTGACCATTGGAAATAGATATAGAAAGTTTCCCTCCGAGGCACAAGTCCAGCAAGGTTGTTTGTAGATCAGCAGTCTCCCATGTAGATCAGCAGCCTCAGCTCTCTAATTTTAAACTGGTTAGACCATTACTCAACAGAGTACTCAATACTTAGGGTATGGTTATATTATAAAGAGTCGGGACCCCGTCGGCTGAGCCCTTGCTGTTTCATCAGCCAGTTCCAGGTTCTGGAACTGTTGAAATGGCAAGATCAGTCGTTGGGTCTCAACTCTTTATAATATATATATATATATACATATATATCATCATCATCATCATCACCGTTTTACGTCCGTTCTTCCACGCTAGCATGGGTTAGACGGGTTGTCCTGTTGTGGGCAGTGTCTGGTCGGCTGACCATGCCTTGCTCATACAGGAACTGATCTGGCTTGATTTCTACAGCTGGATGCCCTTCCTAACACCAACCTCATTTACAGTGAGTGCTGGGTGCTTTTTCGTGGCGCCTACACGTCCACTTTACAGTGTGGGCTGGGTGCTTTTTTGCCGTGGCACCTCCACGACCACCTTGCGGTGGGGGGGGGGGGGGGCATATTGTTTATATGCTTCAGCATGTACCCATGGGAGGTCGGGTACCCTGTATTACTGCGTGACGCCAGAAGTCACGGTCGTGTGTCATTGACTTTGAGGGGTGTAATTGGGTAAGGTCGGCTTTTATCACCTCATCCCAGGTCATCTTGGGTCTCCCCACTCCGCGGTTTCCATCAACTTCTAGTGCTCTGCACCTTTTTATGCAGCTGTCATCCTTCATACGCATCACATGTCCATACCAGCGTAACCGCCTCTCCTGCACGCAGCATTTGATTCCTCTTATGCTCAGTCTCTCTCTCAATTCATTTATGCTTTTATATATATATATATACACACATATATATATATGTGTGTATATATATATATGTGTCGGCTAATAAAGACTTTTGATGTATTGAAGGCTTCTTTGTTTTACTCTCTTAATTTTTCGGCTCTGTTTAACTACATTGAGCTATACCTTTTACTGTCATTTCTATAATACGAAGAGGGTGTTTAACTCCAACACGCTCCAGTATTTTGACCCTTATATATATATATATATACATATTACCAATTACACCTCTCAAAAACAATGACACACGACCGTGACTTCTGGCGTCACGCAGTAATACAGAGTACTCGACCTCCCATGGGTACAAGCTGAAGCATATAGACAATATGCCCCCACACCCCCCACCGCAAGGTGGTCGTGGAGGTGCCACGGCAAAAAAGCACCCAGCCCACACTGTAAAGTGGACGTGTAGGCGCCACGAAAAAGCACCCAGCACTCACTGTAAATGAGGTTGGTGTTAGGAAGGGCATCCAGCTGTAGAAATCAAGCCAGATCAGTTCCCGTATGAGCAAGGCATGGTCAGCCGACCAGACACTGCCCACAACAGGACAACCCGTCTAACCCATGCTAGCGTGGAAGAACGGACGTAAAACGGTGATGATGATGATGATGATGATATACATATATATATGTGTGTATCCTGGATACAATCGGGGGTAACCACAGTAAGTAATGTACTCAATACACAGCAGAGTATAAATATTTAATATAGAAATGGCTTCTACAGGATTAGAACTGTTTCATTCCAAGGAAATCATCTGGAAAGCCGACTGACAATGTGTTATGGTGGTATTTATACATTTTCTGATGGTAGGGGACGGTGGTGATTGAGATGGGTAGAGGTCATTGGCTGATGGATTTAAAGAATGGGGATTCTTTGAAAAACTATACTTAAAGAAATACATAGTGATACAGAAGGATACAAAAGCAGGCAGTCCTTATTTTTCAAGGTTCAATTATGCTAAGCAGATAAAAGGTTTGTATTAACATGCTGTGATAAAGTCTACAAAATTCAGTTCTTTACAATCACACACTGACACACACAAATCTATATATATACTGCTTCATTGGGAGAAACCATCAGGAAGCTGACTGTCCAAGTAATATCATCATCATCATCATCATCATTTCATTTTACGTCCACTTTTCCCTGCTTGCAAGGGTGGGACGGGAACTGATTCTGGCTTGATTTCTACAGCTGGATGCCCTTCCTAACACCAACCTCATTTACAGTGAGTGCTGTACACGTCCACTTTTACAGTGAGTGCTGGGTGCTTTTTTCCCGTGGGCACCTCCACGACCACTTTGCAGTGGAATGATAGGGGCCCCAGTCCCTATCATCTCATTTCTACAGCTGAGTAAACTGGAGCAATGTGAAATAAAGTTTCTTGCTCAAGGAAACAACACATCACCCGGTCTGAGAATTGAACTCACAACCTTTCGATTGCAAGCCCAATGCTCTAACCACTAAGCCATGTGCCTCCATTATGGTGGTACATATACCTTTTCTTGTGGTAGGAGAGGGTGGTGATTGGGATGAGTGGAGGTCATTAGCAAGAACGGGCGGGGTGGGGAGTTTTCCTCATCAGTTGTCTACTGGGGGTCTCGGATATTTCAACACTTTAAAGACAATATATCTACACCCAGAGCGTTCAATAACTGGGTAAGTAATTGGGAAAACGGGAAGAAAGGAGAAAACAGCGAAAAAAACAACAAACCAGGGAATGTGCGAGCAACTTAGGGTAAGAAAATCCAAGACCACAGCGGTAACAGAACTTAAGTTCGAGAGTGTGTGGGCAAACGAAAAGACACGATGTATGTATATATACATTAAACAGAATGGTCATGGTTGGAACTCAATCAGGGGTTATCTAGAGCAGTGGTCTGCAGCCTTTCTTATACCACAGAACAGTTTCATGCTGGACAATCTTTCCACTGACCGGTAGTTGTACATATGTGTTATTTAAGTGTATTTCAATAAAGAGAGCAATTTATTAAAGGGAAGACAAAGTGTATAATCTTTTGACTCTCCTGTAAATATTTTTAAATTAATGTCCAATATTCAATTTATCTATTATATAATTTTAAACAAGTTAATTATTTCTTTACAGCCCAGCAGCAACTGATCCATGGACTGGTGTCGGCCCACGGCTCGGTGGTTGGGGACCTCTGATATAGAGCTAAGCATCAAAATCCACTCAACCCTGCTTCCTTGTGTATAACATCATCATCATCACAACGCTACCACCATTACCACCACTACCATCATCACTACCAACATTACCACCATTACCACCACTACCACCACTACCACCAATACCATCCCAACCAACATCACATCACTAACACAACTACCACCACTACCATCACAACCAACATCACGCCACTACCACCACTACCACCATTACCACCACAACCACCACAACCACCACTACCATCAGAACCAACATCACATCACTACCACAA
>OZ024759.1:12522667-12530167 GCA_964016885.1 Eledone cirrhosa | reverse complement strand
TGCCGACAGCATCCAAGACCCACCTCCAGTGGCGATTCTAAGCATGCCAGCAATCCGTCATCCCAACAGTTCCATCATGAAGTTCTGTATGAACCTATGGATAGACTATTGGATGGAAATCGAATATTCCGATACATTTGGAGATGTACAAATGATACCGAATCTTTTGGCTGCAGATCCAAGGTGGTAAGGACAGACCTTGTATATATATATATATATATATATATAATTTTTTTTTTTTTATGTTTAGAACATATTTACACACGTACTCGCAAAAAATATCTTTATATATATATAAACACACATAAATATATATATATAATTACACACACAAATATATATATAATTACACACACATAAATATATATATAATTACACACACATAAATATATATATAATTACACACACATAAATATATATATAATTACACACACATAAATATATATATATATATATGATTACACACATAAATATATATATAATTACACACACATAAATATATATATAATTACACACATATAAATATATATATATAATTACACACATATAAATATATATATATGATTACACACATAAATATATATATATAATTACACACATAAATATATATATATAATTACATACACACACACATATATATATAGCTACTGTAAAACTATTAAAACGAAAAAATTTTCTTATTTTCCTTCCTTTCTGTTCTTATACAAATTAAACTCTCCGATATAAACTGATGAAGAGCCAACGAGATAGTATAAGAGCTGAGAGAAAGACGAAAACACAAGACGAATTGACACACACGATAAAAAAAAAAAGATGTGAACGCGAAATTGTAAACAAACAATCGAAAATTTTAATTTTTTTTTTCATTGCGGGAGAAATACAATAAAAATGAAAGAAAAAAAAATGTTACATTAAATTCAAATTATAAATGTTTATTAATTTTTTAATTTTAAAATTATATATTATTTACTGTGTAGTTTTAATTTTAATGTATATATTTATATATATATTGTATAAATCTGGCGGTTTTATATCTGGAAATATCGGTTTCTGACGTCTGGAAATCTACTGTACCAGACATCCAACATGGCGCTATTTCGACCGTAAAATTTCATAGCTAACAACGACGTAGGGAAGATTTATATATACATATATATCATATATTTGTATATATATTTATATTTTCTCTCTTCTCTAGTCGAAGTAACCACCACCATCTACCGTGTGTGTATATATGTATATATAGAGAGACATGTCTAATATATATATATATATATACACATATGTTCGTTTAGATATACAAATATACATCTTTTCTTTATCTATTAAAAATAAATAATGATTTAACACGGTTTCTTCTGTTTAGAGTAAATTTATAAACTAATTTATCCCCACTTCTCTATCTAGCATATATAATAATATATATATATATATATATATATATATATATATATATAATGTGTGTGTGTATATACACATGTATATATGTTTCTTTAGACATTTGGATATATAATTTTTATTCTACAATAATAATTTAGTACGTTTCTTCAGTGTAAAATATCTAAATTAACATACCTCTCTATCTAGCATATATATATATAAATGTTTCTATAGACATTTAGACTTTCAATTTTTATCCTACGATAATAATTTCCTACGTTTATTTTAGTGTAAAACCTAAACTAACTCCAGCCGTGTCCTCTATAATTTTGTCGTCTGCCATATATTCACGTCACTATCGTCTCTATCTTTTCAAACACTTTACCCACCCCCCAAAAATATATGTATATATCATCCACCACGAAAGAAAATCTCAAATTTCGCCAATAAATCATCATTTCGACACTTTTTCCAGAAACCCGAGGCTTGTATTTTCAACCAGAGTGAATAATTTTATTCCTATAAATCGTTTTCTTCCATGCCGTATCGGTTGATGGAGAAATCGGAAAGTGTGTAATGATAAATTTCTAAATAAAATTATCGATTTTTCTCTTCCCTTCGCTGAAAACTTTGCAGAAAGTTTTTGGCGCTTTAAAAAATATTTTCAAAACTTTTGTTGCCGTTTATAATTTTTAACAAACTATTTTGCTCTTTTGCGGATATTACTCCACTTTAAATTTCAACCGTTGGTGTTTTATCCGAGATATACACACATACATGCATATATTATACATACATTCATGTATTTTATATATATATATATATACATACACATGCATTGATTATACATACATTCATGTATTTTATATATATATATATATATATATATATATATATATATATATATATATATATACACGCATGCATTGATTATACATACATTCATGTATTATATATATATATATACGTGGGAAAGTAAAAAATCGGAGAATAGACCGTTAAAACATGTTTATTTAAAATATCACCTACATATATATATATATATATACGCATGCATTGATTATACATACATTCATGTATTATATATATATATATATATATATATATATACACATGCATTGATTATACATAGTCATGTATTTTATATATATATATATATATATACACACACATGCATTGATTATACATACATTCATGTATTTTATATATATTTATATATACACATGCATTGATTATACATACATTCATGTATTATATAGACAGCTATACACATGCATATATTATACCGTCATACATGTATGCAATACATGTATATATAATCAATGAAAGAATTATTTGCTATTTTATTTCGGGTTTCGTTGTCCATTGCGAAGAAATACCTACAATGACTAGTAGACCACTGATGATGGATAGTCCTGGCTTCTATTTCTAATTCTTCATTTTAATTTGTATATATATATATATATATATATATACACACAGGTAAAATTCCGTTATAACGAATTTTGCAGTATAACAAAATTTGCTTAAATCCCCGGCCACACGCTCGATGTTAGGTCGATCTAATTACAACGAATTTTTTTTAATACTCTGTGAATTTCGTTATAACGGAATTTCACTGTATATATAATGGACAGTGTGTGCGTGTATGTATGTGTGTGTATATATATATATATATATATATATATATATATATATATACTGACTATACTCAACTAAAACCATCTTTTTCTATTGGTATTTGGAAGGGTTGTAATAAACGTCGTTGTTATTTAACCCTAGGTCAGTGGTGTTATGATCACAGGTGTTCCAGACGTAGCCGTCACGTCCACTTCCTGCGCGCCACCATTGCATCCATCCAACACCCCATTACATCCTATTAAATGGATGCTTCACTTTTTATCTTCTCAGACGGCTTGGCTGTGAAATATAAGGGAAATTTAGCTGCCATGTCTAGCAAGTTCAGAAGTCACACTGACTCGGTCTCCCACATACACTTGTACATATCTTTCATGTATGTATATATATATATGTGCGTGTGTATGTCTATATATATGTGCGTGTGTGTATGTCTATATATATGTGCGTGTGTGTGTGTCTATATATGTGTATGTCTATATAGGTCTATATATATGTATGTGTGTCTATATATATGTGTGTGTGTGTGTATATATATATAGATACTAACACGTGTGTGTGTGTATGTATGCATATACGTATGTGTGTGGCTGTATGTATAAATGTATGTGTATGCATGCATATATGTGTGTGATGCATGTATTTCTGCATATATATATAGTTATGTAATAAACAACATAAGGCAATTATTTCATTAAATGAAATAATTGCCTTATGTTGTTTATTACATAACTATTAAACTCTGTTACCTACATAGAGCACTCTTTTTTCCTGGACTTTTCCGACGGAATTACTTCATTTACACACACACACACACACACACACACATACATACATACATACATACATACATATATATATATATATATATATATATATATATATATATATATATATATATGTGTGTGTGTGTGTATATAACCACGTTCTGTGAACGTTTTTTAATTTATATTAGTAACAGGAACTTTTATCATTCATTTGAATACTCTAAAAGCCTTTATATAAGTGGCATGCACACCACAACATCCAGTCTCCATCAGTCCTCTTCCCACAAGAGAGAGAGGGAGAGAAGAGAGCAGACCATTTGTGTCTATCCTATTCTAAAGGTAGGAATCTGCCTAGACACTGGAATATAGCATTTATAGAGGAGGTGTTTATGGTTTATGTATGATAATGTATGTGATATTGTATTGGTTTGTATGCCGTGTCTCCCTAAACATACATCTACCTATTTATCTATATATAGAAATTACTTCTACAGGACTAGAACTGTTTCATTTGTTTGAAATCATCAGAACAACCCTGATGATTTCAAACGAATGGAAACAGTTTTAGTCCTGTAGAAGTAATTTCTATATATACATACATATATATACACCTTCTCTACTAATGTACCGAGTATCTAATTTAACGTGGTTCCCTTTCATATATATATATACACACACACAATGTGTATATGTATATATATATATATATATATACACACACACACAATGTGTATATAAGAGGCATATCTATATATTCATTTACTATGGTTAAGTAGTGTGTCTAGTTACTGTGTAGTTTCACCTGCACACTCACAGGTTCATTAGTCAAGAGCTGCAAGTGCGCAGGTGAAACTCCTGAGTAACAAGACACACTCACTATTTAGCCATAATAAATGAATATCTACATTCTACTCTCGTATTGGGTATTGAGGACTCTTGTCTGTCAACTACACACACACACACAAGTGTGTGTGTGTACACGCACACACACACACACACACATATACATATATATATATATATACACACATATATATATATCCCAGCATAATCACAGCCCATGTACTAGGGCAGGTGAAAATGTGCCCAGCCCATGCTGGCATAAAAACGGATATTAAATGATGATAAAGTCAAAGAATATTTCAAAGCTCAAATTTTATAGTCCACATCAAGATAGGTAAGACAGTTCAGAGGTTAACCCTTTAGCATTTACATTACTATTATATTTTCACAGGAAAGGCTTTACCTCACATAACATTGACATTACTCTATATATACTATTGTATTTTCATGGTAAAGGCTTTACCTCACATAACATTGACATTACTCTATATATACTATTGTATTTTCATGGTAAAGGCTTTACCTCACATAACATTGACATTACTCTATATATACTATTGTATTTTCATGGTAAAGGCTTTACCTCACAACATTGACATTACTCTATATATACTATTGTATTTTCATGGTAAAGGCTTTACCTCACAACATTGACATTACTCTATATATACTATTGTATTTTCATGGTAAAGGCTTTACCTCACAACATTGACATTACTCTATATATACTATTGTATTTTCATGGTAAAGGCTTTACCTCACAACATTGACATTACTCTATATATACTATTGTATTTTCATGGTAAAGGCTTTACCTCACAACATTGACATTACTCTATATATACTATTGTATTTTCACAGTAAAGGCTTTACCTCACAACATTGACATTACTCTATATATACTATTGTATTGTCACAGTAAAGACTTTACCTCACATAACATTGACATTACTCTATATATACTATTGTATTTTCACAGTAAAGGCTTTACCTCACATAATATCTCACATATTATTGAATCTATGAGATTTTGATATTATTTATTTTGAAAACAAGTATGAGCAGTCGATTATGGCTGGTTTGAAATACTAAAGGGTTAATCAATGATCCAATCGCAGTAGTTTTACAATATCTAAAGTCTGTCTTAAGCCAGAAGGCTCGGTAGGTTGGTGCTTAACCCGGTTTCATGGCATAAAGCAACTGAGAATACAAGACTTCCCCCTGGACTGACATTGGTCCATCGTAGGATTAAACCCCCAGCTATTACTGGTACTCATTTTCTGCTGAATATACTGGAGCAATGTGGAATAAAGTGTTTTTGCTCAAGAACACAACATGCAACCCAGGAATCGAACCCACAACACCCTCACCACTAAGCCACATGCCTCAACAATATCACAGAGTTTATATAAATAAATAAAAATATATAAGGAGATCAATATAACAGGAATATTCGTTAATCAATTAAATGATTTAATTTAATTTAATCCTGGTTATTTTTATTCATTTATATACATCATCATCATCATCACCATTTTACGTCCATTTTCCCATGCTTGCATGGGTCAAATGGTTCAGCCACATCAAAAGACAAGTCTGGTCAGGAGTGGCGACACCATACCTTGCTTCAACAGGACTGTAAATTTGGCCAGGTTTTTTTTTTTACAGCTAGATTCCCTTCCGAACACCAACCATGTTTACAGTGTTCATATATATATATATGAATAATATCTACCTGTAGAAAATATATATTGTTGAATTATATCAGTGTGAGTTCATACCTTACACAGGTGTACAGGTGAGAAATGTATTTTTCACTTTTCAGGTGTTTATATATATATATATACAGGGTGCAGACGATATTTGTTCGCAATTTTCAACTGCTAATTTTATGCAAATTTTTTTTTACTTCCGTTGTCACTCTTGTTTTCATAAAAACAGTGACTATATTTCCATTATTTATTTTCAGAATAATTGATTATGAATAATTTTGAACCTCCAAATTTGTGGAAGAGACACGGAGTTCTTCTTGGAATCCGCGCCAGGAGGACAAATAAGGAAATTTAAAACTTTCTCAGCGTCAGAATGGTGGAAAAGATTACAAAGGAATCGGAAGATTCAAGATTCGACTACGAAGCAACATCAGAGAGCAAAACACATGATCGGCGATCTGACGCCCTCAGAACGCCCGAGTTCGTTGCTGAAGTTCAGGAGATCAACAATGAACCTAGCAACTCGATGCGTGCCATTGCAAGGGAGAAAGGCGTGGATGAAAAGCTCATTAGGCTGGTGGTACATGAAGACATTAGCTACGTTTCATACAAGATGAGGAAAGGACAATTTCTGTCAAAGGCGATGCAAGCAAAGAAGCTGATCAACAAGTTGAAACACCCACTGGAGCCAGACATGCTGTGGTTTTTCTCCGACGAGAAAAACTTCTGCCAAGACCAGAAGATCAACTCCCAGAACAACAGGTAGCTCGCTGTCTTATCCAAAGATGTGCCCAGAGTCATGCAGACAAAGTTTCCAGCGACAACATTGGTCTTAAGTGTCGTCAGCAGTCAAGGTGACGACATGCCACCTCACTTCTTCCAAAGGCCTCAAGCTGAACACCGATGGCTACATCCACGTTCTGAGCGAGGTAGTAAAGCCCTGGATCGACCAGGTAGCTGCAGGTAGGCCGTACGTGTGACAGCAAGACTCAGAGCCCTGCCGTACCAGCCGAAAGACCCAAGCCTGGCTGTCAGAGAACTTCGTCGACCACACTTCACCTGACATCTGGCCTCCCAGCTCGCCTGACTGCAACCCCCTCGACTTCTTTGTGTGGGGCGCAGTGGAACGAGACACCAACAGGTCTAGCTGCAATACGAAA
>OZ024759.1:12465167-12517667 GCA_964016885.1 Eledone cirrhosa | reverse complement strand
TACGTTCTAAATCAAACTTGTTAGTGCTCTCTAGTGGGGGTGTTCTTATAACTATATTGATATCGTCTACATAACGAGAGTACATGATGAGGTCTATGGAGCTTTCATTAAGGAGATCTTTAAGTCTCCTTTCCCACCATACCATGAAAAGGTTGGCAACATCGCCAGCTATGCTGACGCCGATGGCTGCTCCCTCATTTTGGGTGTAGATTTTCTCATTGAACTTAAATATGTGGCCCTTTAGGGTAGTTTTGATACTAGCCCCTATTGCATGTGCGACCATTTTTCTTACCTGATCAGTGTTTTGGGGGGTCCGTATAGCTTTGGTCCACCCAATCCACCTTCCTATGGGAGTCTTTTTAGCCATTGAGGTTATGGTGGGGGGTCTACCTCTTATAGGTCTACTAGGGCAGAAACATCTAAGGTCATGGCTGTCTAGGTAGTCAGTGTCGTAGGTAAGTCTAAGTAGGAGGCCCAGTTCGTCTGTGTCGACGTCGCAGAACTCCACCTCACTCTCAATGATCATCTCCACACATCTTTTCACAGCAAAATCAATGTTAATGGATGGGTACAGTGACACCACATCCATGCTGCCTATTATGCAGTTGGATAGGCTCCTGTTTTTGTTGCACTCACTGATTCTGCTGAGGAGGTCCTCTGTACTTTCACATACATCTGGGGACATCTTGATTATGGGGCGTATAACCATTGAGAGGAAGTAGGAGATCCTGTAGTTGCTAGCTATATTAGCTCCGCATACAGGTCTTGTTGGTGGTCATACAACACAACAGGAGGAACAATGAATATAACACCACTGACGATGTTGCAGATGTGCAACGAAAGATTTATGTAAACTATATATATATGTGTTTGTCTATATTGTATCTGTATTATTTTATTTTTGACCGCCGGTCAGTCAATGGCAACATTGAGGACCGAGTAAGTTAGATCGCAGATATATATATATAAAACACATCTATATACATATATATATATACATATATATACATATATATATATACACATCTATATACATATATATATATACATATATCATCATCATCATCATCATCACCGTTTTACGTCCGTTCTTCCACGCTAGCATGGGTTAGACGGGTTGTCTTGTTGTGGGCAGTGTCCGGTCGGCTGACCATGCCTTGCTCATACGGGAACTGATTCTGGCTTGATTTCTACAGCTGGATGCCCTTCCTAACACCAACCTCATTTACAGTGAGTGCTGGGTGCTTTTTCGTGGCGCCTACACGTCCACTTTACAGTGTGGGCTGGGTGCTTTTTTGCCCTGGCACCTCCACGACCACCTTGCGGTGGGAGGGTGTGGGGGCATATTGTCTATATGCTTCAGCTTGTACCCATGTAGTACTCCAGCATGGCCAAAGTCTAATGTTTGAAGCCAGTAAAAGAATGTAGTACCCCAGCATGACCAAAGTCTAATGTTTGAAGCCAGTAAAAGAATGTAGTACCCCAGCATGGCCAAAGTCTAATGTTTGAAGCCAGTAAAAGAATGTAGTACTCCAGCATGGCCACAGTCTAATGTTTGAAGCCAGTAAAAGAATGTAGTACTCCAGCATGGCCACAGCTTAATATTTGAAGCCAGTAAAAGAATGTAGTACTCCCACATGGCCACAGTCTAATGTTTGAAACCAGTAAAAGAATGTAGTACTCCAGCATGGCCACAGTCTAAATACTGAAACCAGTAAAAGAATGTAGTACTCCAGCATGGCCACAGTCTAATGTTTGAAACCAGTAAAAGAATGTAGTACTCCAGCATGGCCACAGTCTAAATACTGAAACCAGTAAAAGAATGTAGTACTCCAGCATGGCCACAGTCTAATGTTTGAAACCAGTAAAAGAAGGTTGTACTCCAGCATGGCCACAGTCTAATGTTTGAAACCAGTAAAAGAATGTAGTACTCCAGCATGGCCACAGTCTAAATACTGAAACCAGTAAAAGAATGTAGTACTCCAGCATGGCCACAGTCTAATGTTTGAAACCAGTAAAAGAAGGTTGTACTCCAGCATGGCCACAGTCTAATGTTTGAAACCAGTAAAAGAATGTAGTACTCCAGCATGGCCACAGTCTAAATACTGAAACCAGTAAAAGAATGTAGTACTCCAGCATGGCCACAGTCTAATGTTTGAAACCAGTAAAAGAAGGTTGTACTCCAGCATGGCCACAGTCTAATGTTTGAAACCAGTAAAAGAAGGTTGTACTCCAGCATGGCCACAGTCTAATATTTGAAACCAGTAAAAGAATGTAGTACTCCAGCATGGCCACAGTCTAATGTTTGAAACCAGTAAAAGAATGTAGTACTCCAGCATGGCCACAGTCTAATGTTTGAAACCAGTAAAAGAATGTAGTACTCCAGCATGGCCACAGTCTAATATTTGAAACCAGTAAAAGAATGTAGTACTCCAGCATGGCCACAGTCTAAATACTGAAACCAGTAAAAGAATGTAGTACTCCAGCATGGCCACAGTCTAATGTTTGAAACCAGTAAAAGAATGTAGTACTCCAGCATGGCCACAGTCTAAATACTGAAACCAGTAAAAGAATGTAGTACTCCAGCATGGCCACAGTCTAATGGTTGAAACCAGTAAAAGAAGGTTGTACTCCAGCATGGCCACAGTCTAATGTTTGAAACCAGTAAAAGAAGGTTGTACTCCAGCATGGCCACAGTCTAATGTTTGAAACCAGTAAAAGAATGTAGTACTCCAGCATGGCCACAGTCTAAATACTGAAACCAATAAAAGAATGTAGTACTCCAGCATGGCCACAGTCTAATGTTTGAAACCAGTAAAAGAATGTAAAACAACACAAGAATGAAATGAAAGCCAAATAAGCCAGTCACTTACCTCCATTGTTGAGATGTGTGTTGTTACTTGAGTCCTTGGTCAGTATTATAGCATTGTTATATCGTTTCTCCTTGGTACAACAATCTATGCAATGGTGTTTATCCAATTTTATATCCACCGGTGTTTGAATGCGTATCTGAGACATCACTACCTCTGCAACAATTCACAAAATAAAGGAACAATCATTTTATTTCTATTATTAGAGGGGCCAATAAAGATATAATTTATTATTAACTTTACCTATTTAAATCATTTATTATTAACTTTAAGGCGGTGGATTGGCAGTATCGGTAGAGGGTCGGACGCCATGCTTTGACGCATAGAGTTACGGCCCTTGCCGGGGTCAATAAATAAAGTACCAGTGGGATCGATTTAATCGACTTTCCTCTCCCCTTCAAAATGCTGGCCTTGAAGCGTTGGCTGTTTGGTGGGGTACCTGAGTTGGCCTGCGTGGTTCACCCCCTCTATTGAGAAATTTATTTTGCTATATTTTTATATATATATTTTATTTTTATATTATTTCATTGTTAAATTGGTTTTGTTATTGTGTGTTTTCACTCACTTTTATTGTAAACCTCCCACCTGTCCCTGTCTTTGTATTGTCCCCTACCTTTTGGCCAGGTGGATTGGCAGTATCGGTGGAGGGTTGGACGTCATGCTTTCAAGCATAGAGTTACGTCCCTTTACGGTCTGAGTTCAAATCCTGTCGAGGTTGACTTTGCCTTTCATCCTTACGGGGTCGATAAAATAAAGTACCAGTAATGCACTGGGGTAATTGCTGGCCCTGTGTCAAAAGTAGAAAGAATTAGGGTCGGACGCCATGCTTTGCAGCAAAGAGTTACGGCCCTTTATGGTCTGAGTTCAAATCCCACCACGGTTAGCTTTGCCTTTCATCCTTACAGTGTCGATAAAATAAAGTACCAGTAACAATAAAACATGGACAGCCTGAGCTGTAACCACTACACCAGGAGCGTGCAACAGGCGGCCCGTAGGCCACAATGACTGTTTTTAGTTTTTACCTTGTAGGCTTATTTAGAATTCACTGATAGGGTTATATGTGTTATAATTTCCCAGTTGACCTATACTAAAGGGCTTCACTGATAGGGTTATATGTGTTATAGTTTCCCAGTTGACCTATACTAAAGGGCTTCACTGATAGGGTTATATGTGTTATAATTTCCCAGTTGACCTATACTAAAGGGCTTCACTGATAGGGTTATATGTGTTATAGTTTCCCAGTTGACCTATACTAAAGGACCTCACTGATAGGGTTATATGTGTTATAGTTTCCCAGTTGACCTATACTAAAGGGCTTCACTGATAGGGTTATGTGTTATAATTTCCCAGTTGACCTATACTAAAGGGCCTCACTGATAGGGTTATGTCTTATAATTTCCCAGTTGACCTATACTAAAGGGCCTCACTGATAGGGTTATGTGTTATAATTTCCCAGTTGACCTATACTAAAGGGCTTCACTGATAGGGTTATATGTGTTATAATTTCCCAGTTGACCTATACTAAAGGGCCTCACTGATAGGGTTATATATGTTATAATTTCCCAGTTGACCTATACTAAAGAGCCTCACTGATAGGGTTATGTGTTATAATTTCCCAGTTGACCTATACTAAAGGGCTTCACTGATAGGGTTATATGTGTTATAATTTCCCAGTTGACCTATACTAAAGGGCTTCACTGATAGGGTTATATGTGTTATAATTTCCCAGTTGACCTATACTAAAGGGCCTCACTGATAGGGTTATATGTGTTATAATTTCCCAGTTGACCTATACTAAAGGGCTTCACTGATAGGGTTATGTGTTATAATTTCCCAGTTGACCTATACTAAAGGGCCTCACTGATAGGGTTATGTGTTATAATTTCACAGTTGACCTATACTAAAGGGCTTCACTGATAGGGTTATGTGTGTTATAGTTTCCCAGTTGACCTATACTAAAGTGCCTCACTGATAGGGTTATATGTGTTATAATTTCCCAGTTGACCTATACTAAAGGGCCTCACTGATAGGGTTATATGTGTTATAGTTTCCCAGTTGACCTATACTAAAGGGCCTCACTGATAGGGTTATATGTGTTATAATTTCCCAGTTGACCTATACTAAAGGGCTTCACTGATAGGGTTATATGTGTTATAGTTTCCCAGTTGACCTATACTAAAGGGCCTCACTGATAGGGTTATATGTGTTATAATTTCCCAGTTGACCTATACTAAAGGGCCTCACTGATAGGGTTATATGTGTTATAGTTTCCCAGTTGACCTATACTAAAGGGCCTCACTGATAGGGTTATATGTGTTATAATTTCCCAGTTGACCTATACTAAAGGGCCTCACTGATAGGGTTATATGTGTTATAGTTTCCCAGTTGACCTATACTAAAGGGCCTCACTGATAGGGTTATATGTGTTATAATTTCCCAGTTGACCTATACTAAAGGGCTTCACTGATAGGGTTATGTGTTATAATTTCCCAGTTGACCTATACTAAAGGGCCTCACTGATAGGGTTATGTGTTATAATTTCCCAGTTGACCTATACTAAAGGGCCTCACTGATAGGGTTATGTCTTATAATTTCCCAGTTGACCTATACTAAAGGGCCTCACTGATAGGGTTATGTGTTATAATTTCCCAGTTGACCTATACTAAAGGGCCTCACTGATAGGGTTATGTGTTATACTTTCCCAGTTGACCTATACTAAAGGGCCTCACTGATAGGGTTATGTCTTATAATTTCCCAGTTGACCTATACTAAAGGGCCTCACTGATAGGGTTATGTCTTATAATTTCACAGTTGACCTATACTAAAGGGCTTCACTGATAGGGTTATGTGTGTTATAATTTCCCAGTTGACCTATACTAAAGGGCTTCACTGATAGGGTTATATGTGTTATAATTTCACAGTTGACCTATACTAAAGGGCTTCACTGATAGGGCTGTGTGTTATAATTTCCCAGTTGACCTATACTAAAGGGCTTCACTGATAGGGTTATATGTGTTATAATTTCCCAGTTGACCTATACTAAAGGGCTTCACTGATAGGGTTGTGTGTTATAATTTCCCGGTTGACCTATACTAAAGGGTTTCACTGATAGGGTTATGTGTTATAATTTCCCAGTTGACCTATACTAAAGGGCTTCACTGATAGGGTTGTGTGTTATAGTTTCCCAGTTGACCTATATTAAAGGGCTTCACTGATAGGGTTATATGTGTTATAATTTCCCAGTTGACCTATACTAAAGGGCTTCACTGATAGGGTTGTGTGTTATAGTTTCCCAGTTGACCTATATTAAAGGGCTTCACTGATAGGGTTATATGTGTTATAATTTCCCAGTTGACCTATACTAAAGGGCTTCACTGATAGGGTTGTGTGTTATAGTTTCCCAGTTGACCTGTATTAAAGGGCTTCACTGATAGGGTTATATGTGTTATAATTTCCCAGTTGACCTATACTAAAGGGCTTCACTGATAGGGTTGTGTGTTATAGTTTCCCAGTTGACCTATATTAAAGGGCTTCACTGATAGGGTTATATGTGTTATAATTTCCCAGTTGACCTATACTAAAGGGCTTCACTGATAGGGTTGTGTGTTATAATTTCCCAGTTGACCTATATTAAAGGGCTTCACTGATAGGGTTATATGTGTTATAATTTCCCAGTTGACCTATACTAAAGGGCTTCACTGATAGGGTTGTGTGTTATAGTTTCCCAGTTGACCTATATTAAAGGGCTTCACTGATAGGGTTATATGTGTTATAATTTCCCAGTTGACCTATACTAAAGGGCTTCACTGATAGAGTTATATGTGTTATAATTTCCCAGTTGACCTATACTAAAGGGCTTCACTGATAGGGTTGTGTGTTATAGTTTCCCAGTTGACCTATATTAAAGGGCTTCACTGATAGGGTTATATGTGTTATAATTTCCCAGTTGACCTATACTAAAGAGCTTCACTGATAGGGTTATATATGTTATAATTTCCCAGTTGACCTATACTAAAGGGCTTCACTGATAGGGTTATGTGTTATAGTTTCCCAGTTGACCTATATTAAAGGGCTTCACTGATAGGGTTATATGTGTTATAGTTTCCCAGTTGACCTATACTAAAGGGCTTCACTGATAGGGTTGTGTGTTATAGTTTCCCAGTTGACCTATATTAAAGGGCTTCACTGATAGGGTTATATGTGTTATAGTTTCCCAGTTGACCTATACTAAAGGGCTTCACTGATAGGGTTATGTGTGTTATAGTTTCCCAGTTGACCTATATTAAAGGGCCTCACTGATAGGGTTATATGTGTTATAGTTTCCCAGTTGACCTATATTAAAGGGCTTCACTGATAGGGTTATGTGTGTTATAGTTTCCCAGTTGACCTATATTAAAGGGCTTCACTGATAAGGTTGTGTGTGTTAGAATTTCCTAGTTCTGTTATGGAAAGAAGTTGTGGTGAATCTTTAGAATAGTGTTTAGTAAATATTAATGGCCCTAATAGTTGTTCCAATGTTCAAAAGTGGCCCACCAATGGAATATGTTGCACGCCCCTGATATAGAGGTTAATCAGGGAGGGGTTCCTCCAACAGGAGTGAGAACGCCCTGGATTGGATTGGATATATTTTATTACAATTTCTATTATTGTTGTCGCTCTCAGACAGGTTTGCGGTCAAGCCCCTAACAGTGGAGACTTCTGGTGTCCTGGCCCTAGGACCAGCTCCCTACTCACCACCATAGGTACAGAGCTGGCTAGTCACAGGTGTGAGCCTCGCGAGATGGAATGGCTCTTCCAACACATCTCCCTCACCATCCTCTGGGGAAACACTTTCTCTGTTCTGTCTGCCGGGGCCGTGGGGCAGCCAGCACCTGGGACCCCATTTGCTTATAATAGTGAGAGGTGGGGGAGGGTGGGAGAGATGGAGGTGATGACAGTGGGAGTTTGGTTCCTCCGTGTTTGGACCTGGTGTACATGAGAGATGGGGAGAGATGGAGGTGATGACAGTGGTAGTTTGGTTCCTCCGTGTTTGGACCTGGTGTACATGAGAGATGGGGAGAGCGGGAGAGATGGAGGTGATGACAGTGGTAGTTTGGTTCCTCCGTGTTTGGACCTGGTGTACATGAGAGATGGGGACAGCAGGAGAGATGGAGGTGATGACAGTGGGAGTTTGGTTCCTCTGTGTTTGGACCTGGTGTACATGAGAGATGGGGAGAGCGGGAGAGATGGAGGTGATGACAGTGGGAGTTTGGTTCCTCCGTGTTCGGACCTGGTGTACATGAGAGATGGGGAGAGCGGGAGAGATGGAGGTGATGACAGTGGTAGTTTGGTTCCTCCGTGTTTGGACCTGGTGTACATGAGAGATGGGGAGAGCGGGAGAGATGGAGGTGATGACAGTGGTAGTTTGGTTCCTCCGTGTTTGGACCTGGTGTACATGAGAGATGGGGACAGCAGGAGAGATGGAGGTGATGACAGTGGGAGTTTGGTTCCTCCGTGTTTGGACCTGGTGTACATGAGAGATGGGGAGAGCGGGAGAGATGGAGGTGATGACAGTGGGAGTTTGGTTCCTCCGTGTTCGGACCTGGTGTACATGACAGATGGGGAGAGCAGGAGAGATGGAGGTGATGACAGTGGGAGTTTGGTTCCTCCGTGTTTGGACCTGGTGTACATGAGAGATGGGGAGAGCGGGAGAGATGGAGGTGATGACAGTGGGAGTTTGGTTCCTCCGTGTTCGGACCTGGTGTACATGACAGATGGGGAGAGCAGGAGAGATGGAGGTGATGACAGTGGGAGTTTGGTTCCTCCGTGTTCGGACCTGGTGTACATGAGAGATGGGGAGAGCAGGAGAGATGGAGGTGATGACAGTGGGAGTTTGGTTCCTCCGTGTTCGGACCTGGTGTACATGACAGATGGGGAGAGCAGGAGAGATGGAGGTGATGACAGTGGGAGTTTGGTTCCTCCGTGTTCGGACCTGGTGTACATGACAGATGGGGAGAGCAGGAGAGATGGAGGTGATGACAGTGGGAGTTTGGTTCCTCCGTGTTCGGACCTGGTGTACATGAGAGATGGGGAGAGCGGGAGAGATGGAGGTGATGACAGTGGGAGTTTGGTTCCTCCGTGTTCGGACCTGGTGTACATGAGAGATGGGGAGAGCGGGAGAGATGGAGGTGATGACAGTGGGAGTTTGGTTCCTCCGTGTTCGGACCTGGTGTACATGACAGATGGGGAGAGCAGGAGAGATGGAGGTGATGACAGTGGGAGTTTGGTTCCTCCGTGTTCGGACCTGGTGTACATGACAGATGGGGAGAGCAGGAGAGATGGAGGTGATGACAGTGGGAGTTTGGTTCCTCTGTGTTTGGACCTGGTGTACATGAGAGATGGGGAGAGATGGAGGTGATGACAGTGGGAGTTTGGTTCCTCTGTGTTTGGACCTGGTGTACATGAGAGATGGGGACAGCAGGAGAGATGGAGGTGATGACAGTGGGAGTTTGGTTCCTCTGTGTTTGGACCTGGTGTACATGAGAGATGGGGACAGCAGGAGAGATGGAGGTGATGACAGTGGGAGTTTGGTTCCTCTGTGTTTGGACCTGGTGTACATGAGAGATGGGGACAGCAGGAGAGATGGAGGTGATGACAGTGGGAGTTTGGTTCCTCTGTGTTTGGACCTGGTGTACATGAGAGATGGGGAGAGCGGGAGAGATGGAGGTGATGACAGTGGGAGTTTGGTTCCTCCGTGTTCGGACCTGGTGTACATGACAGATGGGGAGAGCAGGAGAGATGGAGGTGATGACAGTGGGAGTTTGGTTCCTCCGTGTTCGGACCTGGTGTACATGACAGATGGGGAGAGCAGGAGAGATGGAGGTGATGACAGTGGGAGTTTGGTTCCTCTGTGTTTGGACCTGGTGTACATGAGAGATGGGGAGAGATGGAGGTGATGACAGTGGGAGTTTGGTTCCTCTGTGTTTGGACCTGGTGTACATGAGAGATGGGGACAGCAGGAGAGATGGAGGTGATGACAGTGGGAGTTTGGTTCCTCTGTGTTTGGACCTGGTGTACATGAGAGATGGGGACAGCAGGAGAGATGGAGGTGATGACAGTGGGAGTTTGGTTCCTCTGTGTTTGGACCTGGTGTACATGAGAGATGGGGACAGCAGGAGAGATGGAGGTGATGACAGTGGGAGTTTGGTTCCTCTGTGTTTGGACCTGGTGTACATGAGAGATGGGGAGAGCGGGAGAGATGGAGGTGATGACAGTGGGAGTTTGGTTCCTCTGTGTTTGGACCTGGTGTACATGAGAGATGGGGACAGCAGGAGAGATGGAGGTGATGACAGTGGGAGTTTGGTTCCTCTGTGTTCGGACCTGGTGTACATGAGAGATGGGGAGAGATGGAGGTGATGACAGTGGGAGTTTGGTTCCTCTGTGTTTGGACCTGGTGTACATGAGAGATGGGGACAGCAGGAGAGATGGAGGTGATGACAGTGGGAGTTTGGTTCCTCTGTGTTTGGACCTGGTGTACATGAGAGATGGGGACAGCAGGAGAGATGGAGGTGATGACAGTGGGAGTTTGGTTCCTCTGTGTTTGGACCTGGTGTACATGAGAGATGGGGACAGCAGGAGAGATGGAGGTGATGACAGTGGGAGTTTGGTTCCTCTGTGTTTGGACCTGGTGTACATGAGAGATGGGGACAGCAGGAGAGATGGAGGTGATGACAGTGGGAGTTTGGTTCCTCTGTGTTTGGACCTGGTGTACATGAGAGATGGGGACAGCAGGAGAGATGGAGGTGATGACAGTGGGAGTTTGGTTCCTCTGTGTTTGGACCTGGTGTACATGAGAGATGGGGACAGCAGGAGAGATGGAGGTGATGACAGTGGGAGTTTGGTTCCTCTGTGTTTGGACCTGGTGTACATGAGAGATGGGGACAGCAGGAGAGATGGAGGTGATGACAGTGGGAGTTTGGTTCCTCTGTGTTTGGACCTGGTGTACATGAGAGATGGGGAGAGCGGGAGAGATGGAGGTGATGACAGTGGGAGTTTGGTTCCTCTGTGTTTGGACCTGGTGTACATGAGAGATGGGGACAGCAGGAGAGATGGAGGTGATGACAGTGGGAGTTTGGTTCCTCTGTGTTCGGACCTGGTGTACATGAGAGATGGGGAGAGATGGAGGTGATGACAGTGGGAGTTTGGTTCCTCTGTGTTTGGACCTGGTGTACATGAGAGATGGGGACAGCAGGAGAGATGGAGGTGATGACAGTGGGAGTTTGGTTCCTCTGTGTTTGGACCTGGTGTACATGAGAGATGGGGACAGCAGGAGAGATGGAGGTGATGACAGTGGGAGTTTGGTTCCTCTGTGTTTGGACCTGGTGTACATGAGAGATGGGGACAGCAGGAGAGATGGAGGTGATGACAGTGGGAGTTTGGTTCCTCTGTGTTTGGACCTGGTGTACATGAGAGATGGGGACAGCAGGAGAGATGGAGGTGATGACAGTGGGAGTTTGGTTCCTCTGTGTTTGGACCTGGTGTACATGAGAGATGGGGACAGCAGGAGAGATGGAGGTGATGACAGTGGGAGTTTGGTTCCTCTGTGTTTGGACCTGGTGTACATGAGAGATGGGGACAGCAGGAGAGATGGAGGTGATGACAGTGGGAGTTTGGTTCCTCTGTGTTTGGACCTGGTGTACATGAGAGATGGGGAGAGCGGGAGAGATGGAGGTGATGACAGTGGGAGTTTGGTTCCTCTGTGTTTGGACCTGGTGTACATGAGAGATGGGGAGAGCGGGAGAGATGGAGGTGATGACAGTGGGAGTTTGGTTCCTCTGTGTTTGGACCTGGTGTACATGAGAGATGGGGACAGCAGGAGAGATGGAGGTGATGACAGTGGGAGTTTGGTTCCTCTGTGTTTGGACCTGGTGTACATGAGAGATGGGGAGAGCGGGAGAGATGGAGGTGATGACAGTGGGAGTTTGGTTCCTCTGTGTTCGGACCTGGTGTACATGAGAGATGGGGAGAGCGGGAGAGATGGAGGTGATGACAGTGGGAGTTTGGTTCCTCTGTGTTTGGACCTGGTGTACATGAGAGATGGGGAGAGATGGAGGTGATGACAGTGGGAGTTTGGTTCCTCTGTGTTTGGACCTGGTGTACATGAGAGATGGGGAGAGATGGAGGTGATGACAGTGGGAGTTTGGTGCCTCTGTGTTTGGACCTGGTGTACATGAGAGATGGGGACAGCAGGAGAGATGGAGGTGATGACAGTGGGAGTTTGGTTCCTCTGTGTTTGGACCTGGTGTATATGAGAGATGGGGACAGCAGGAGAGATGGAGGTGATGACAGTGGGAGTTTGGTTCCTCTGTGTCCAGACCTGGTGTACATGAGAGATGGGGAGAGATGGAGGTGATGACAGTGGGAGTTTGGTTCCTCTGTGTTTGGACCTGGGGTACATGAGAGATGGGGAGAGATGGAGGTGATGACAGTGGGAGTTTGGTTCCTCTGTGTTTGGACCTGGTGTACATGAGAGATGGGGAGAGATGGAGGTGATGACAGTGGCAGTTTGGTTCCTCTGTGTTTGGACCTGGTATATATGAGAGACAGGGACAGCAGGAGAGATGGAGGTGATGACAGTGGGAGTTTAGTTACTCTGTGTTTGAACCTGGTGTACATGAGAGATGGGGAGAGATGGAGGTGATGACAGTGGGAGTTTGGTGCCTCTGTGTTTGGACCTGGGGTACATGAGAGATAGGGAGGGCAGGAGAGACAGAGGTGATGACAGCGGGAGTTTAGTTCCTCTGTGTTTGGACCTGGTGTACATGAGAGATGGGGAGAGATGGAGGTGATGACAGTGGGAGTTTGGTTCCTCTGTGTTTGGACCTGGTGTACATGAGAGATGGGGAGAGATGGAGGTGATGACAGTGGGAGTTTGGTTCCTCTGTGTTTGGACCTGGTATATATGAGAGACAGGGACAGCAGGAGAGATGGAGGTGATGACAGTGGGAGTTTGGTTCCTCTGTGTTTGGACCTGATGTACATGAGTGAAGTAGTTATTTAGTTGAGAGTTATAGGGTTAAAGAGGCAATCAAGATGACGAATAGTAAAGCTATGAGACCATCAGAGACAGTTACTGAGATGCCATCAACACAGTCCCTCCATTTCTCTGGAACAATAACTTTTTCAGTTATTCCTCCTGTTTTCACTTCAATGATGTGCTGTCACAGATGGGCCTTCTTCACAGATGTGCCACGTCCACAGATGTGTCACATCCACAAATGCGCCACACCACTCCTCACAGATGTGCCACCTCCGACTAATGTGCCACCTCCGACTAATGTGCCTTCTCCACAGATGTGCCACCTCCCACTAATGTGCCACCTCCCACTAATGTGCCACCTCCACAGATGTGCCTTCTCCACAGATGTACCTTCTCCACAGATGTACCTTCTCCCAAAGATGTGCCACCTCCACAGATGTACAAGTCCACTCCCCACAGATGCGCCACAACACTCCCCACAGATGTGACACAACACACCCCACAGATGTGCCACCTCCACACCCCACAGATGTGCCACCTCCACAGATGTGCCTTCTCCGCAGATGTACCTTCACCACAGACGTGCCACCTCCACAGATGTGCCACCTCCACAGATGTGCCTTCGCCACAGATGTACCTTCTCCCAAAGATGTGCCACCTCCACAGATGTGCTAGTCCACTCCCCACAGATGTACTCCCCACAACAACTTTGGTCAATTTTTACAATTACACCCGTCTCACTTTGTCAGTGAAATTTCTCTATTTTCTGTGTTTTTTAATAAACATGTCGTTAAAAACCATCAGAAAGCATTATTTCATCCCCGGTGGATTGGCAGTATCGGTAGAGGGTCTGACGCTATGCTTTGCAGCAAAGAGTTACGCCCCTTTATGGTTTGAGTTCAAATCCCGCCGAGGTTAACTTTGCCTTTCATCCTTACGGGGTCGATAAAATAAAGTACCAGTAATGCACTGGATAATTGCTGGCCTTGTGCCAAAAGTAGAAACAATTATTTCATCCCCGGTGGATTGGCAGTATCGGTAGAGGGGTGGACGCCATGCTTTCTAGCATAGTTACGTCCCTTTACAGTCTGAGTTCAAATCCCGCCGAGGTTAAATTTGCCTTTCATCCTTACGGGGTCGATAAAATAAAGTACCAGTAATGCACTGGGTAATTGCTGGCCTTGTGCCTAAAGTAGAAACAATTATTTCATCCCCAATGTACAACAGATGGGTGGTAATATTTACCTTAAAACCTCAGAACTCTGAGAGTCCCCCCCCCCCCATACCTGTTAACTAAAATAATTGTTTCTACTATTGGCACAAGGCCAGCAATTACCCAGTACATAACTGGTACTTTATTGTACTGGGTAATTGCTGGCCTTGGGCCAATAGTAGAAACAAATATTTTCCAACAAAAGTGACTTAATTTTCCGACAACGACAATTTTTGTGGGGATGCAGCTCCAGCCCCAGCAATATGCCACTAGGTAAAGTTGACCTCAGCGGGATTTGAACTCAAAATACAATAAGATGGAATAAATACCAAGACATTTTCCCCCAATCCAACGCTCTCACGATTCTGTCATTCTCCAGTTTTTATATAAATAAACAAAAATAACATTACAGTAATACAACGGGAGGAAACAATAGTATCACTGATGATGTCACGGGTGTGTGACGAAAGAACTCTGAGAGACACTATATATATATATATATATATATATATAAATTAATAAAAATAATGAATAAAAACAAAGAAACAGTTCCTTATATTAAAAAATTCATTATTTTACGATCGTTTCTAGGATATATATGTGTGTGTTGGTATGTATATCATATAGATCTATGTAAAAATTTTACAAACTATCAGAGGGAATATACATACCTACACATATATTTGCTGTCTTCAGAAATAATATTATATATATATATATATATATATATATATATATATATATATATATATATATAATACAAGGACGATTTGTTAAGCCTTCATTACGTTTATTGGTTGGTGATGCGCGTTTCACTATTGATCAGCTCAAGCTTCGATCTGTATCAATCTGGACGACTCTGGAATCAAAAGCTCGTCGGACCACTGTTGTATTATTATATTTACATCCTGTTTAGCTCTACACCTCGCTCCTGACGTGAACCTAAATATCGAGTGCTCATCTGGGTAAACCTACAGTAACTCCAAGTTACACTCCCTGGATATATATATATATATATATATATATATATATATATATATATATATATATATATATGTATGTATGTTCAGAGCCATCTTCAGCATTCTCGTGTAGCACCCATCCATCATCTGAGTGAGTTTCTTGGTCAGTGTCCCTACATGGACACACTAGAAGAGGAAGACCAAGGTTTAACGTATGTTGATGCCCTAAGGACAGACACTGGTCTGTTGGAGACGCAGGACATGGCAGCGATAATGAGGGACAGAGACCGCTGGAGAGAACTCGTCCATGGATCTCGGGAATTTTACCCGCCTTAGATATATATATATATTTATTAAAATAACAGATTAAAGTTTAAGCAAAGAATCGCTGCTTTCACCCTTAACGGTTGGTCAATCAATGATGAACATTGATTGCCAGCTAAATTAGCTATAGCGATATAGAATATACAGAAGCGAAAACCAACCCAAACCAAACAGTGAGTGTTTTATTATATATTTCTGGCAATACGGATTGGCAGTATCGGTAGAGTTACGGCCTTTTGCGTTCAAATCCCACCGAGGTTAACTTTGCCTTTCATCCTTACGGGGTCGATAAAATAAAGTACCAGTAATACACTGCAATAATTGCTGGCCTTGTACCAAAAGTAGAAACAATATTATAATAACAATATGAACGTCCCCAAATATAACAATATTTGTTTCAACACGCGATTTCATATTAAAAACGTTGCAAAACAAATTCATCGCCGTCACAGTAAAAATAACTTCCACCATTTTAAATTTTTTTTTTTTGCGCCAGCCTAAAATAAAACTTAAACCCCAATTTTAAAAGAGAAAAACAAAATTCTTTAACACCATAACACCATAACCACTCAGACATTTAAAGAAACGATCAGAACAAAACCAGATAAGGAAAATGAAAGTTAAATGAAAGCAACAAGAAAGACGAAAGATTAATGGAGTACATACTTTTCTGTGCGAAACTGGCGTCAGTATTTGTTACTGTTACCTTTTGAAATGTTGCACGTGTTTGAAGGTCTCGGAAATAATGTTTCCTTGGCGAAGAACTTTGTGCTTAGCGCTGATTGTTGCTAGGTTAAACAATGGACACCATTTCTGGTAAAAATTCCTTCACAGTGAAGACAATTTAAGGCCAACTGATTTCTTTTCTATCTGTCTCTCTGTCTGTACATCTCTTTATCTGTCTGTCCCCCTCTCTATCTCTATCTATCTGTCTATCTCTCTCTCTATATATATATCTGTCTATCTCTATCTATCTGTCTATCTCTATCTATCTGTCTGTCCCCCTCTCTATCTCTATCTATCTGTCTATCTCTCTCTCTCTATCTATCTGTCTATCCCTCTCTATCTATCTATCTGTCTATCTATCTCTATCTCTATCTATCTGTCTATCTCTCTCTATCTCTATCTATCTGTCTATCTCTGTCTATCCCTCTCTATCTATCTATCTGTCTATCCCCCTCTCTCTCTATCTATCTATCTATCTATCTGTCTTTCTCTCTCTTTCTATCTATCTATCCCCCTCTCTCTTTCTCTCTATCTCTCTCTATCTGTCTATCTCTATCTATCTGTCTATCTCTCTCTATCTATCTATCTGTCTATCCCCTCTCACTCTATCTATCTGTCTGTCCCTCTCTCTCTTTCTATCTATCTATCCCCCTCTCTCTTTCTATTTATCTGTCTGTCCTTCTCCCCCTCTCTCTATCTATCTGTCTATCCCCCTCTCATTATCTATCTGTCTGTCCTTTTCTCTATCTATCTGTCTGTCCCCCTCTCTCTCTCTCTATCTGTCTGTCCCCCTCTCTCTTTAACTATCCATCTGTCTATCCCCCTCTCTCTATCTAACTGTCTATCCCCCTCTTTCTATCTATCTGTCTATCCCTCTCTCTCTATCTATCTGTCTATCCCTCTCTCTATCTATCTATCTATCCCTCTCTCTATCTAACTGTCTATCCCTCTCTCTATCCCTCTCTCTTTATCTATCTGTCTATCCCCCTCTCTATTTCTCTATATATCTATCCCCCTCTCTCTATCTATCCCTCTCTCTCTTTATCTATCTGTCTATCCCCCTCTCTCTTTCTCTATCTATCTATCCCCCTCTCTCTATCTATCTGTCTATCCCCCTCTCTCTCTCTCTCTATCTATATCTATCCCCCCTCTCTCTCTCTCTCTCTCTCTATATATATATATATATATATATATATATATATATATATAATATAAGATCAAAAGATGGTTAAAGGAGTTCCATATATTTTATTATGCGCATTTCAAAAACAAACATCATCAAGCAATAATATTTGTGTTTTCATCAGATAAAACAGGAGAACATGATATGAAGGCTAAAAAAAAACACTTGTTGATAGTGCAGTTTTAAATCAACATATCTGATATGTTGATTTAAAACTGCACTATCAACAAGTGTTTTTTTTTTAGCCTTCATATCATGTTCTCCTGTTTTATCTGATGAAAACACAAATATTATTGCTTGATGATGTTTGTTTTTGAAATGCGCATAATAAAATATATGGAACTCCTTTAACCATCTTTTGATCTTATATTGATTTCTTTATTAGCCACAAGGGCGCAACAAGAAAGGGGACAATACAAAGACATGCCGGGGATTTTACATACAGTCGTGTAAAAAAATATAAAAACAAACAATTTCAACAATCGAAATCCCCAATAGGGGGGAGGCGCCACAAATGGGTTGTTTAATACCCCGTCGATAGAACAACCCTCAACTCAAGGAGCGTGTTGTGCAAGTGCTCCTTTCTTCCTTTTGCTCTCTTCCTCAACCTACAGGCTTATAAACAGAGAAGGCCCAATCACTCGGGCCATTTTCGCTTCATTCACCCACCTTTCAGTAAATTTACTGGGGTGCAGTGCCTCTCTCTCCACCCTGATTCTCCTTCTAAAGTGATACTTAAAGAATGGAATCAATTGTTGTCCGGAGAGAAAGGCATCTGTCCTCAGTCCTCTCAACCTCGTCCACCATATAACTTCTTTCACCATAGCCACCGTACAGAGGAAAACCGCCTCTCTTTCGTTTTTGAAAGAGTCTGGCGGTTTGATCCTTACTATGGATTCGGCAGTCAACTGTATTTGTCCCATACGCGACAGCAGTTGTTCTGCATAGTTCCACAGGTCGCTTACGCCCGGGCAGTGTACAATTGCGTGCAGAACTGTTTCAATGTCCTGCGCACATCTTGGACACGTCCTCTTGGAAGGATCCCTGCCAGGGCGTCCGTGCCTGTAGATTTTGTCACGAACCGGTAGAGCTCCTCGGTAGCACTGCCAGGCCAGGGACCTCTGGAAGTTGTCCATAGGTCCCGGGCGGAAAGTCCTACCAAACATACTGGTGAGCTCATCGTCTTCGACGCCCAGAGTCTCTCCGAGCACGTCGTCGCCCTTGTAACGTACAATCCCTCTATAGAATGTCGAAGTGGAGTATCCACTGATTGCTGCGCCCGCTTGCCAGAGGACTGTGAGCGCCTGAGCGCATTCAATGTGCCAGGCGCCCATCGTTTTCGGTCTTTTCTTCACCCAGGACTGCAGCTCCGTTAGCGAGACGAGCTGTGGGAAAGCCTGTCTCACAAACGGTGCCCACACCGGTTGGGGGTCGGTGAGGAATACCTGGAGATGCCGCAGCCTCAGCGCATGTTTGCGCATCATCAGCCACGGCATTCCCAGCCCTCCGTTGGAAGGGTGCTGACAGCAGACGGATCTCCTCACCAGCGGAGCCTGCTTCTTCCACAGAAACTGGAAGAGCATGCGTTCCATCTTGGCGAGGTGTTCACGGGGACAAGGCACGACAGTCAAGCGGTAGTAGATGACGGACGCTATGAAAGTGTTCGCCACCTCCGCTCGACCTTTCAAGGACAGTTTGCACTCTGCCCACTTCTGAGTGAGTGCAAACACCTTGGCCGTGACCTCGTCCCAGTTTTTCTCCACCTGGAGGTCTGGACCGAACCAGACCCCGAGCAATTTCACCGGTCCGTCCGTCCAGCGTCCAACGACGCTGTCGGATGTCATCGGTTTGCCTCTCCACGTACCGAGTTGCAAACCGACAGACTTGTCTGGGTTTAGTTTTGCTCCCGTCAGCGTTTCGTATTCTTTCAGTATGTTGCCGATCACCCCGATTTCCGAGGTGCTCGACACCATTACTGTCACGTCGTCGGCATAAGCCGACGCCGCTTTGCGCAGTCCCGGTTCTAGGGGGATGCCCTGCAACAGCTCCAATTTCCGCAGTAGTGGCTCTAGAGTCAATACATACAGAATGGAGGAGAGAGGGCATCCCTGTCGAATGGAACGCGTGATTGCGAACGGCTCCGATAGGTAGCCGTTCACCTTGACCCTCGAGCAGATGCTGGTGTGCATCGCCTCGATCCATCCTCTGAACACGGGACCGAAACCGGCCGCCTTGAGAACCGCTTCCAAGTATCGATGGTCGACCCTATCGAATGCCTTAGACTGATCCAAGTTGATCAGAGCCCCACCGAAGCCGGGTTTACTACCCACCCTCTCTATGATGTATCGCATGAGGTGGAGGTTGTCGTGTATGGACCTGGTCGGGATTGCACACGTTTGCGCTTTCCCTACCAGGTTCTCGACGACAAGCGCCAACCTCGTCGCTAGCACCTTGGCCAAAATCTTTAACTCTGTGTTGAGCAGAGTTATGGGCCTGAAGTTGTTAATTTCGTCCCCCTTGTTCTCGTCTTTAAAATTCGTAGGGTAGACCATCTAGACCGGGTGACTTGCGTTTCCCGCAGCGGCCCAGAGCGTCCCGTATCTCAGTGTCCATGATCGGTCTTTCGCAGAACTCGGCGTCCGTGTATGTATTTCTAATAAGTGTTTTTATAGAGGTACCTGGTCTTTCTACTATCTTAATATTGAGTTTATGTTTATCTAGGGCCCTTCTAAATTTGTAAGCTAATTCACCTCTAGGGGTTGTATCGATGAACATTACACTCTGGTATTTATTGCTATCATACCATGAGTGTATTCTATTAACCTTATTCCGAGTTCTTTCTATTCTATTCCAAAATTTGCTCCTATACAAGGGGCAGGTCCCATTTGTATCATTATTTACCATTTTTTCCCTTTTCAAAGACCTCCCTGTATAGATAAGAAATGTATAATCTGTAAATTAAGGCCCCATATTAACTGTAAAACTAGAAATGTAGTATATAGCATAAGATGTACTGAAGGACAATGTAGAGATAAGAATATAGTGTACATAGGTGAGACAGCTTGTAGTATAGGGGAACGGATAAATGAACACTGGTGAGAGCTTCAAGATAGTAAAGAATCATCTGTACTCCACCAACATGCTAAAATAGAACATAAGGGTAAATTAGAGAACATAGAAATAAAAATAGAATCTACACACAGAAAAGATGCAATGTTTAGACAAATCACAGAAGCAATAAACATAAATGAACTCCAACCAAAATTAAATAGAAAACATGAATGGAATAGCAACATCACAACTTACAATTAAGGACAAAATGAAAACACACACACACACAGAACAAACAACCAACCAGTAACATGTAAATAAACAAATAAATAAACAAATATAAACACACACAGACACCCGGATGTAACACATGCGCAAACTAAGCACACAACACACACAAAAACAAGATGGCGTAGGACAGAACAAAGGAGAGGCACAAAAACAAAGAAAAGAATCCCTAGTCACTGAAGAGGTCACAGAATGTGTGATGAAAGAACTTTGACAATATATGAACAATCATCTGGTTGTGGAACCAACCAACCAACCGGAAATTTATAAATTCCTAAATTTATAAATTTACTTTATAATAAATTGAAGTGAAAGCAACTGGTGCGTGTGTTTCTTATTGGCAACATGACCCTCCCAAAGTATAACAATATATATATATCATCATCATCATCATCATCATCACCGTTTTACGTCCGTTCTTCCACGCTAGCATGGGTTAGACGGGTTGTCCTGTTGTGGGCAGTGTCTGGTCGGCTGACCATGCCTTGCTCATACAGGAACTGATCTGGCTTGATTTCTACAGCTGGATGCCCTTCCTAACACCAACCTCATTTACAGTGAGTGCTGGGTGCTTTTTCGTGGCGCCTACACGTCCACTTTACAGTGTGGGCTGGGTGCTTTTTTTTGCTGTGGCACCTCCACGACCACCTTGCGGTGGGGGGAGTGGGGGCATATTGTTTATATGCTTCAGCATGTACCCATGGGAGGTTGGGTACCCTGTATTACTGCATGACGCCAGAAGTCACGGTCGTGTGTCATTGTCTTTGAGAGGTGTAGTTGGGTAAGGTCGGCTTTTATCACCTCATCCCAAGTCATCTTGGGTCTCCCCACTCCGCGGTTTCCATCAACTTCTAGTGCTCTGCACCTTTTTATGCAGCTGTCATCCTTCATACGCATCACATGTCCATACCAGCGTAACCGCCTCTCCTGCACGCAGCATTTGATTCCTCTTATGCTCAGTCTCTCTCTCAATTCCTTTATGCTTTGTCATTCACGTATATTAGTGTTACACATCCATCGGAGCATCCAGGCTTCGTTTCTCTCTAATCTACGTAAGTCTTCCACCTTCAGCGCCCAGGTCTCACTACCATGCAACATCGCTGTTCGGATACACGCATCATACAGTCTGCCTTTCATTCTGAGGGAGAAGCCTTTTGCAGCTAGCAGTGGTAGTAGTTCCCTAAACTTCTTCCATCCCGTTCTTACCCTAGTTATTGTACTTTGATATACAATGATATTAAATAAATGCAAACTATATTTATAAAACCATATTTATTTTATTATATATATTTCAAGGGTACCAAGACAACAATGTTGACAACAAAATAAATATGGTTTTATAAATATAGTTTCCATTTATTTAATATCATTGAATATTTACACTGTTGAGTGCTCTAAATCAGTTATAAACATTTATGTTTGTTGGGCTTCCAACAAATTAATACAACTTCTACTTATATATATATATATATATATATATGTCTCAGTCTATTTGCCTATCTCTCTATCTCTCTATCTATGTCTCTCTCTATATATATTTATCTACCGACCTGTGGGGCTACGTAGAACGACTATTGTCGCGGGTGGGACCAATCCGGTTGACCACTGGGTCCAGTGTCATGATCAAACCGCCACCCTCCTTCAAAAACGAAGGAGAGGTGGTCTTCCTCTGTGTGATAGCTATGGCGAAAGAGGTTGTATGGTGGACGAGGTTGAAAGAGCTGAGGTCAGACACCTTTCTCTCCGGCCAACAACTGATTCTTTATTTCAAATACCACTTTGGAAGAAGAGTCAGGATGGAGAGAGAGGTGCTGTACCCAGGGCCATCTTAACGCATGGGCACGCTGGGCAGTTGCCTGGGGGTCCCACGAGGATAGGGGGCCCATTTGTATTTTTATTCCTATGAGTGGTTGTGTAGGTAGGGGCCCCAGTGCTCTGCTTTGCCCGGGGGGGGGGGGGCTATAATGCTGTTAAGACGACTCTGGTGCTGTACCCCAGCAAGTTTTATGATAGGTGTGTGAAAGTGGCAAGAATGGCCCGAGTGAATGGGCCTTCTCTCTATATCAGCCTGTAGGTTGAGGAAAAAGAGGTAGAGAGGAAAGGGGTACAAACTCTTCGTACTCCTGAAGATGAGGGTTGCACATTTTTTCGGGGGTATGTGTTACCCACATGAAATGTTTCCCCCTATTGGGGAAAATCGATTGTTTTTTAAATTGCATTTGTGATAATATTTTACACGTTTTTATTGTATGTAAACTTCTCCCTTTGTATTTGTCCCCTTCTTTTGTGCCCCTGTGGCTAATAAAGAAACATATCTATCTCTATCTATCTATCTATCTATGTCTCTCTCTCTCTGACCTGTGGGGCTATGTAGAACGACTATTGTCGCGGGTGGGACCAATCCAGTTGACCACCGAGTCCATTGTCATGATCAAACCGCCACCCTCCTTCAAAAACGAAGGAGAGGCGGTTTTCCTTTGTGTGATAGCTATGGCGAAAGAGGTTGTATGGTGGACAAGGTTGAAAGGGCTGAGGTCAGACACCTTTCTCTCCGGCCAACAACTGATTCTTTTTTTCAAATACCACTTTGGAAGAAGAATCAGGATGGAGAGAGAGGTGCTGTACCCCAGCAAGTTTTATGAAAGGTGGGTGAAAGTGGCGAGAATGGCCCGAGTGAATGGGCCTTCTCTCTATATCAGCCTGTAGGTTGAGGAAAAGGAGGAGGAGAGGAAAGGAGTACAAGCTCTTCGTACTCCTGGAGATGAGGGTTGCACATTTTTTTCGGGGGTCTGTGTTACCCATATAAACTGTCTCCCTCTATTGGGGAAAATCGACTAACTTTTAAATTCCATCTGTGATAACATTTTACACGTTTTTATTGTATGTAAACTTCCCCCTTTGTATTTGTCCCCTTCTTTTGTGCCCCTGTGGCTAATAAAGAAATATATCTATGTCTCTCTCTCTCTATCTATCTATCTGTCTACCTCTCTCTCTCTCTCTCTCTCTGGCAAATAAAGAAATCTATCTATCTACTTATCTGTCTTTCAAAAATGGGCTTCTCTGTTTAAAAATTGGGCCTTCTCTGTTTAAAAATTGGGCCTTCTCTGTTTAAAAATTGGGCCTTCTCTGTTTAAAAGCCTGTAGGTTAAAGGACATACTCCTGGAGTTGGGGGTTGTTCTATCTACGGGGTATTAAACAACCCAGTTGTGGCACCTCCCCCCTATTGGGGATTTCGATTGTTATAATTGTTTGTTTTATATTTTTTTACACGACTGTATGTAAAATCCCCGGCATGTCTTTGTAGTGTCCACTTTTCTTGTGCGCCCTTGTGGCAAATAAAGAAATCTATGTATTTATCTATCTGTCTGTCTGTTTGTCTGTATATCTATCTATTTAACTGTCTGTCTGTATATATCTCTTTCTATCTCTCCTGGCCATAAGAATATTATTAAACCCTTCTTCGATATTAAGTACTTATTCTCACGTCCATCACACCACACACACACATATTATTTATACAGATTAAAGTTTAACCCTTTAGCATTTAAACCGGCCAGAATTCTCTCACCTCTTTCTGTTCAAACCGGGCTGTAACTGGCCACTCATACTGATGTTAAGGTATTATTCTCAAAATAAATAATATCAAAATCTTATAGATTCGACATAAATGTTTCTACTTTTGGCATAAAGCCAGCAATTACTCCACTGCATTACTGATGCTGAACATTAATCAGTATACACTGAGGATGAAGAACTCAGAGCTGTACGGTAACCTCCCAAAAATCAGCTCGAAAGTAACAGAGGAGACTGAGGTTAGCTGGACATGTTCACCAACATTCAGAGTTGACACTGCACTCTGCTCCTGTGGGAGCCCCTATACGGACACACTAGAAGAGGGAGACCGAGGTTGACATATATTGATGCCCTAAGGACAGACACAGGTGTCTTGGAGACGCAGGACATGGTGGCGATGATGAAGGACGAAGAATGCTGGAGAGAACTCATCCATGGATCTCGGGAATGTTACCCGCCCTAGATAGATTACTGGTACTTTATTTTATCGGCCCCGTAAGAATGAAAGGCAAAGTTAACCTCAGTGGGATTTCCGATATAATTTGAGAATATTATGTGAGATAAAGCCTTTACTATGAAAATATAATAGTTAATATAGAATAAAAGAATCGCTGCTTTCACCCTTTTACGGGAGTTTCAAAAGATCCCATAAAAGGGTGAAAGCAGCGATTCTTTGCTTAAACTTTAATCTGTACAAATAATAAATATTTGCTCTACGGATTATATATATATATTATATATATAATCTTTATCAAGCCCTCTTCGGATTTTGGTCTTCATTTGGTGACAAATACAGAGAAGGAGGTAGAGGATTTGATGCAGGAGGTTGAGGCTGTGTTGATGAGTGTGGGGCTGAGAATAAATGAGACTAAAACAAAATATCTGGTAGAGAATGTTGAAAAGCCAGAGGGGATCACTAATGTAGGCGGGAAGCCGCTAGAATTGGTTGAGGACAAAGATTGGGAATACGGAAGATGATGTGGTTGAGAGGAAGAGCAAAGCCTGGGCAGTGTGCCACAGCTTGAGATCAGTGTGGAAGTCGGACCTTCATAAAGACCTGAAAACTGAGACTTGGACACTGACCAAGAAACTCACTCAGATGGTGGATGGGTGCTACACGAGAATGCTGAGGATGGCTCTGAACATTAATCAGTATACACTGAGGATGAAAAGCTCAGAGCTGTATGGGAGCCTCCCAAAAGTCAGCTCAAAAGTGACACAGAGGAGACTGAGGTTAGCTGGACATGCTCACCGACATCCAGAGTTGACATTGCACTCAGTGTTCCTGTGGGAGCCCCTACATGGACATTCTTGAAGAGGAAGACCAAGGTTAACGTATGTTGATGCCCTAAGGACAGACACTGGTCTATTGGAGATGCAGGACATTGCAGCGATAATAAGGGTCAGAGACCGCTGGAGAGAAATCGTCCATGGATCTCGGGAATTTTACCCGCCCTAGAAAATATATGTTTATTTACAATAGTTTATATATATAGTAATACAAAAAATGGCGTAGACATACAATAGGAGGGAACATAATAGTACCACCGATGATGTTGCAGATGTGCAACGAAAGAACTTTGATAGACTATATATATATATTTATATCTGTATTTTTAACTGCTGGCCAATCAATGATAGACATTGATTGCCAAATAAATTAACTATGGAGATATAAAAGATACAGAAGCGAAAACCAGCCAAATAGTGAGTGTGTTCTGTTATTTCTGGCAATATTATTACAACAATATGACCCTCCCCAAGTATAACTATATATATATATATATCTCCTGGTGATTTCCTTTAAATGAAACAGTTCTACTGTAGAAGCCATTTCTATATTAAATATTTATACTTCGCTATGTATTGAGTACCTTACTTACTGTGGATGCCCCCGATTGAACCCGGGATACACACATACACACGCACACACACAAACATGGAGTGTGTGTGTCTATATATACATATAGACACACACACTCCATGTTTCTGTAACACCGGCTCACAGCAGGAGAGCGAAGGCTAAAAAGATATCAGGTGCTGAATTTGCAGACGACATAGCTCCGGTGACAAACACATTGAAGGGGTCAGAGGAGTTGGTGCGAGAGGTGGAGACTGTGTCGATGAGTGTGGAGCTGAACATGAATGAGAATAAGACGAAGTTTCTGGTAGAGAACATTAAGAAGACAGAGAAAATTATGAATGTGGGCAGGAAGCTGCTAGAGTTGGTTGAGGACTTCCTGTGTCTGGGAACAGAGATTGGGAACACAGGGGGTGATGTGGTGGAGTGGAAGAGCAAAGTTTGAGGTTGGTGTGGAAGTCAAACCTTCGTCGCTACAGTGGAGTCTGTGTTATTGAACGGGTCTGAGACTTGGACACTGACCAAGAGCCTCACTCAGATGGTGGATGGGTTAGGGTTAGGGTTAGGGTTAGGATGCTGAGGATGACTGAACATTAGTCAGTATACACTACAGTTGAAGAAATCAGAGCTGTACGGGGGCCTCCCAAAAGTCAACTTGAGAGTGACACAGAGGAGACTGAAGTTAACTGGACATGCTCACTGATGCGGCCATACTGGCAGAGGGAGACCGAGGATAACAAGATGGTGATGCCCTAAGGACACTAGTTTTGGGGAGACACAGGACATAGCTGTGATGGATCTAGGGAATTATATTTCTGATCTCATCTCGAGTTACGTTACCCCCTTCGAGGGAACCCCATTTCGGTCGCTTGTATTCGCAATCTTATTCTTTCGGTCATTACCCAAGATTCATGACCATAGATAAGGATTGGCACAAATACCAAATTGAAGACAGCAAGTTTGGCTTTTACGCCTACCTCCCTTCTTCTGATTACTGAATACTGAAGCTGGTGCATTACTGCACCAACACCTACAATTCTTGCACCTAATTCAGCCTCCTGACTTCCATCACTCATGAACATGGCCCCAAGATACTTGAACTTCTCTACCTGCTTCAGTGGAACCTCCAATCACATGTAGCGTACACTGTGAAGGCTTCCTATTTGATTTATATAAATCCCTACTGTTCCTGTTTTTGTATTGTCCTTTATATTTCGGTCCTAATAAAAATTAAATGCTGGGGTGCAGTGTCTATCCCTCACTCCCTGTCTTTCTTTCGTTCCTTCATTCTTTTCCCCCTTTTGGCCCCTTTAATAGTGTGTTTAAAAAGGAGAACAATTTTATTTTACAAAGCATAGAATAACTTAACAAATATATACATAAATAACATTACAAATGCTTAGTAACATTATAAATTGCCGAGGTTAACTTTGCCTTTCATCCTTACGGGGTCGATAAAATAAAGTACCAGTAATACACTGGGTAATTGCTGGTCTTGTACCTAACGTAGAAACAATTATAAATTGCTCGCGATTCTTTCACAAGGATATATTCTTTTAATGTTTTTGTTTTTGTATAAACATCTATGAAGTGAGGTAGGTGTAAAAGCCAAACTGGCTGTTTTCTATTTGTTATTCGTGCCAACCCTTAATTTTGGTCATGAATCTTAGGTAATAAACAAAAGAATACGATTGCGAATACAAGTGGCCGAAATGGGGTTCCTCCAAAGGGTCTTTAGAGTAACGTTATTCAATAGAGAGTGAGAATCACTTCAGGTAGAGCCATTACTTCTCTGAATTGAGAGATCACAGCTCCGATAATAGAGAAGATCATCTTTGTCGCAGTGGAAAACCTCTCGTCTGGTATGCCACAGGCTCTGCTGCACTTTGGGCTGAGGAGGGTTGTTAACTCGCCAAATATCGGGCGTTCTCCGAAAGTTTGCAGTCGAGCCTCTAGCAGTGCAGACTTCTGGTGTCCTTGGCCCTAGGGCCACCGCTCTACTCACCACCATAGACGCAGGAGTGAGCCTCGTGAACTGGAATGGATCTTCCAGCGCATTTCTCTCACCGTCCTCCATGGAAACGCCTTCTCCATTCTGTCTGCCGGGTCTGTGGGGTGGCCAGCACGTGGGACCCCATTTACTAATAATAATTGTTTCTACTTTTGGCACAAGGCCAGCAATTACCCAGTACATTACTGGTACTTTTATTTCATCGACCTCGTAACGACGAAAGGCAAAGTTAACCTCGGCGGAATTTGAACTCAGAATAGCAAAGACCGTAACTCCATGCGTCAAAGCATGGCGTCCGACCCTCTACCGATACTGCCAATCTTAATGAGAATTGTGGAGGGAAAGAGAGACGTAGGCGATGACAGTGGGTGTTTGGTTCTTCTGAGTTCGGACACCGGTGTAAATAATGTTAGTTTTTAAAAAATCCATTCTTCAGTTAATTTAGAAACCGGATCTTTATTTAATTGTCAAAGCTATTTCGTCACATAAGAATTAGTAAGTGAGAGAAAACAGAATAATAATAAAAACTTATTTACTGTAAAAAAAATAAACTGATAAACGAAGATACTGGGAAAGTTTGAAAACTTGAAAATATATTTGCCTTTCTTATATGAAAAGCTGCCACGATGTATATATATTAACTGTAAATTAACCTTAGACATATGGGGAGAAAAGACTGGACAAGATGTCTACATTCACCTTTTTTCTCACCGTTAAAGGTAAAATTACCTGATTTATTTAACTGTTTTGTAGTTAATATACGTGTTGTGACAGCTTTCAACAAGCAACGAAAATATATATTTCAAATTATTTGTTTCTATAGCAACGCCGTCTAAATAAGTTATCTGCCCCTCTTTGCGTAATATTTAAGATTTGCCGCTAGATGTCATAGAAGTAGTGGTGGTAGTGATGCTGGTGGTAGTAGTAGTAGTAGTAGTAGTAGTAGCAGTAGTAGTAGTAATGGGGGTGGTGATAGAAAAGGGAAGAGGAGTAAGACAATGGGAGAAAAAAGGGGAGGAGAGATTTAAAGAGCTGAAGTCTTTTCTAGGGAGAGAGAGAATAAGAGTATGATAGATAGAGAGAAAATCTTGTCTATAGAGGGGAATTGTGTCTAGAGAGAGGGAGAAATAGAAAGAGAAAGATAGAGATAAAAAGAGAGAGATAGCTTGATACAGATATATATATATTATGGAATACTGTTGGCTTTTTGCTACAATGTTTTCTATACCTTTCATTTATATATATATATAGAGAGAGAAAGAAATATAGAGAGAGATAAAGAAACAGACAGGGAGAGAAATAGAAAGACACAGTTAGAGAGAGATATATAGAGAGAAATAAAGTGAGTAAGAGTGAAACCGATAGAATGATAGAAATAAAGATAAAGAGAGTGAGAGAGAGTTAGAAAGATAGATATAAAGAGAGAGATCGAAAGAGAGAGAGAGATAGAAAGATAGATAAAGAGAGGGAGAGAAAGATAGATATAAAGAGAGTGAAAGAGAGAGAGTGAGATAGAAACAGAGTGAAAGAGAGAGTGTGAGATAGAGATAGAGAGTTAGAGCGAGATAGAAAGAGATATATAGAAAGATAGATATAAAGAGAGAGAGATAGAAAGACATATATATATATAGAGAGAGAGATAGAAAGATAGATATAAAGAGAGAGAGATAGAAAGACATATATATAGAGAGAGAGATAGAAAGATAGATATAAAGAGAGAGAGAGAGAGATAGAAAGACATATATAGAGAGAGATATAGTAAGAAAGATAAAGAGAGATAGTGTTATGTAGAATGTAATGTGTGGCGTTATTTGATTAGTTAATTTTTCACACACATTTTTATAGTTGGGTCATCATAGTTTTTGTTTTAAGTTTATTCACTGATCGCTGGCGGCATCTTTTAACATACCACGTTAACAAGAAGAGACGAATATATAACATATTATATACATACATATACTATATATATTATATATATTATATATAAAGGATTCGGGACCCCGACGGCTGAACTCTCTCTACATATATATATAACCCCACAAGAACATAATATATAACATCTATGTACACAAATCAAAACAAACGTCTATTTGTCTTCTAACTCGTATATATATATATATATATATATATATATGTGTGTGTGTGTGTAACTCTGTCTATCTCTCTCTTGTAATTTTCTATTTATCCTCTATAAAATCTATATATGTATCTATCTATTTATCTATCTGTCTATTTATCAAGTTAATCGAATCCCTTTCACGTTTGTCTTTGATTTAATACTCTATCGTTTGTCGATCTCTCTCACTGCATCTCTCTATACCTGTCTCTCTCCGTCTCACTCTCCCTATATATATCTGTCTCTCTCTCTCTCTATATATATATATATATATCACTCTCTCTCTCTCTATATATATATATATATCACTATCTCCCTATATATCTGTCTCTCTCTCTCTCTCTGTCTCACTGCATCTCACTATCTGCCTTTCTCATTTACTACTAGTCTTTCTCCCTAATCTGTCTGACTTTCACATTTCTTCTATCTTATCCCCTCTCTTTATCATTGCTACACTGTCTCTCTCTCACACTCACATATTGTTCATTTACCACATTCTCTTTTACACCTCTCTCTCTCACACCCTCAGTAATCACATTTACTTTCTCTCTCTCCTATCTATATATCTATCTATCTATCTCCCACCCATTCTCTCTCGCTATATCTGTCTGTCTCTCTCATATATCCACCACTCTCCATATAGTTTGTCACTATCGTCAAATCTGCCGATCTCAGCCACCATCAAACCACCATTCACATCTTTTTAATCCAATAACACCAACTAGAGATACATCTTACATCATATGGCTGTGAAACTTTACAGTCTATCTCAGTCTCTCTACTAACAAACCAACCAAAATATCTAAACTTCCCCTCTCTGTCTCGTTTGCTCCTTCGTTCTTCTTACATTCATCTTCCACTCATAACACACACTCACAAAAAAAAAAATATATATATATACATATACGTATATATAGATACATACTTACACACACATATGTATATATATAGTTAAATAGCTATATATTATATTATATACACCGTGGCTTAGGCAGGTACGCAGGCCCAAACATACACTCATATACATACATATATATATTCTGACTTAGGCAGTTAGAGATATATACTTAGCCACACGCACACATATATAGATAGATATAATATATACGCTGACATAAGCAGATTCAGACACATACATACACTCCGACTTTGACAGGTAGAGGCATGATACATACACAGGCATAATACATATATAATACATACACATATACTCTAATTTAGGTAGATACAGTGAGAGACTAGAGACATACATACACACATATATATATATACACACACACATCACACCAGATCGAGAAGAGAAAGCGCAGACTGACACATACATACATATATATATATAGACATATGTACACATATACATACAGATAGACATAACATAACACCAGATAAAGGTAGACTGAATACTGGAGACATACACATATACACACAGATAGACACCAGATACACACACATACACATATATACACATACATAGATATCACATCATACCAGTTACAGGTAGACTGGATACGAGAGACATACAGATACATATATACACACAGATAGACATCACAGCACACCAGATCGAGAAGAGAACGCAGAGACTGACACATATATATATACACACACATATATATAGACACATATAGACACCACATCACACCAGATTGAGAAGAGAAACCACTTTGCTTGTGAGAAGAGAAGATTTTCCCGGAGATTGTGAAACCCACGGCTCGTCGAAGACGTAAGGACGACCGCTATGTGAGTTGCAGGATGCCGAGTGGACGTAGAATTCTGTCCAGGCTACAGACCGCTTCTTCGTCGGCTCACAAATGTTATTCCTCCAACAGGTAAACAAACTAATACTCCCTAAGTAATAATATTTATAATAAGAATAATAATTGTTTCTACTTTAGACACAAGGCCAGCAATTTTAGGGGAGGGCAAAGTCAATTAAATTAACTCAGTGCATTACTGGTACTTTGTTTTATTGATCCCGTAAGGATGAAAGGCAAAGCTAACCTCAGTTTCTCTATTAGCCACACACAGGGCTCACATAAAGACTGCACAATATGGTACCGTGTGGTTTTTTTTTGTGTAATAATAATAATTAATTGACCCATTCCAATTAACCCATTCCACCATCACCACAATTCATATCTTTTTGTTGTTGTTTTTTTGTGTGTGAGCCCTGTGTGTATATTTTGCTTTCTGTCCCGTTTCGTCTACAATATGGTTTGAGTTCAAATCCCGTCGAGGTTAACTTTGCCTTTCATGCTTACGAGGTCGATAAAATAAAGTACCAGTAATGTACAGAGTAATTGTTGGCCTTGTGCCAAAAGTAGAAACAATTGTGTATATATATCAAAATATACGTCTGTATCGTGCACACACACACACACACACACACACATATGGAGAGAGAGAGAGAGAGATATTCCTCCAAGCCTTAGAATTAATAATAGTAGTGATCAGTGGGTGACCACAGTTAACTCAATACGTTGGTAGAGTATAAGCATCTTTATTCTGTAGAGAAAATACATCTACAGAAGATGCATATATATATATATATATGCATATATGGTCCATCTGGTTCCTTACCACAATTCCTTTGTTATATGCATATATATATATATGTGTGTGTGTGTGTGCATACATATATATATATATATATGCATACATATATATATATGTGCAGACATACATATATATATATATGCTTACATATATACAACCATTGGTAAGCTTGGGATCATTCTCAAGTAGAGCTCAATATGTGAACCGAGTAGTGTGTGTACACACGCACACACACACACACACACACATATATATATATATATATATATAAACAATCAGTTAAGCATTGGAAAAATTCGAAATTTCCCCTGGGACGACATTTCAAATGTGTGTGTGTGTATATGTCTGTGTGTAATATTTCACACAAAAATAAACAATATTTACTGTGATGGACAAATAAAACTAAGGATAATTAATGTTGGTGTCTAATCGATGTGATGTGAGTTCGATTGTGGTGGATCGATTGACTCTGTTTCAGTTTTATTACAAATCAATTCCACATTGTATCCTTTAGAAAAGAACAAACGGGAATTTGAAAAATAAAAAAAATAATTCCTTGTTGAATTTTACAGACGCTTATGACCTTGAAAATTAACGGCATGAAGGCCACACATTCCCCTCTTTCTGCCGTTTCTATAGAATATAGATCTGGTGGGGTGGGTAAAGAATTGATTTAATTCCGCGTTCATTTGCGAGAAGGTCGGATAAAGCCTGCAGAGGCCCCCTGGTTGAAATTTTCATTGGTCGGGTGGTGTCAAATATATATATATATATATATATATATATATATATATATATATATATATATATATGACCAAAGATTAATATGGTTCATTGATTACTCAATGAATATAGTTTTACAATAGATTAAAAGCACTCTACAAAGAAGTTTTCTGGAGTTATTAATATTATTCAAAATATTATTAATGTATTTTATCTGACGAGGACGTACTGAAAAAACAGCACAGTACCTTCGAAATATATATAATAAAACATATATTTTGATTATGTGAATGTCTTCATTTATTAATATTTTGAATAATATATATATATATATATATATATATATATGAAAAATTCGGGGCCCTCGACAGCTGAGCTCCGGTCATTTCAACAACTACGGCCGGAGCCCAGCCGTCGGGGTCCCGAATTTTTCATATTAGCCACTCTATTACCCCGAGTATCGAGTATTCTAGTGAGTAATGACACTTTATTTCACATTGCTCCTTCTGCCTGGATTTGTGACTGACAGATAGTATTAGCAATTGGAAAGACCAATGGAAACATTGTTTCCTCGGTCCGATTAAGCGAATGAGGTCTGGGATTTTGTCGATCGACTGTTGATATATGTATAACGAAGGAGTTGTGGTAAGGAACCAGATGGACCATAACGCACCAGAGTACTCAATACTTAGGGTAGTAGAGTGGGTAATAGGAAAAAGTATGACCCCGACGGCAGAGCTCAAGCCGTTTCGACGGCTATTTCTGGACTGAAATAGCCGTCGGGGTCATACTTTTTCCTATATATATATATATATATTGATATATTAGGAGGCGATCCTTCGTCTTAAATCTAAGCAATGTAAACAACAACTTCGTTAGTTTCCGTGTCCGGAAGTGGTTTATTTTCGCTTTCGTTTATAATCGCAGAAGTCGTGTCAAACAACGTGTGTTCAGTAACATCACGAGGTGGACCTAACAATTTAGGGGTCGGGCGAGGGAGGAAGTTGATTAAATCAACCCATGTGCATTACTGGTACTTTATTTTATCGACCTCGTAAGGATGAAAGGCAAAGTTAACCTCGGCGTAATTTAAACTCAGACTATAAAGGGCCGTAACTCTATGCTGCAAAGCATAGTGTCCGGCCCGCTACCGATACTGCCAATCCACTGCCATAATAATAATACTTGTTTCTACTATAGGCACAAGGCCAACAGTTTCAGGGGCGGGGAAAGTCTATTAAATCGACCCCAGATCGTTACTGGTACTTTATTTTATCGACCTCTTAACCCTTTAGTATTTAAATTACTCTATATTTACTATTGTATTTTCATGGTAAACACTTTATCATCATTCATCATCATCATCATCATTTTGCGTCCACTTTTCCCTGCTTGCAAGGGTGGGACGGGAACTGATTCTGGCTTGATTTCTACAGCTGGATGCCCTTCCTAACACCAACCTCATTTACAGTGAGTGCTGGGTGCTTTTTTTGCCGTGGACCTCCACGACCACTTTGCAGTGGAATGATAGGGACTGGGGTCCCTATCATCTCATTTCTACAGCTGAGTAAACTGGAGCAATGTGAAATAAAGTGTCTTGCTCAAGGAAACAACACATCACCCGGTCTGAGAATTGAACTCACAACCTTTCGATTGCAAGGCCAATGCTCTAACCACTAAGCCATAATATCTCACATAATATCGAATCTATGAGATTTTGATGTTATTTATTTCGAGAACAATACCTTAACATCAGTATAAATGGCCAGTTACAGCCAGTTTGAACAGAAAGAGGTGAGACAGTTCTGGCCGGATATGGCCGGTTTAGATGCTAAAGGGTTAAGAATGAAAGGTAGAGTTGACCTCAGTGGGATTTGAACTCAGAATGTTGAGAGCCTCAACAAATAATTTTATACATTTGTCCAGTGATCTAACGACTCAGCCTCTATATCACCCTTCTAATCATCATCATCATTGTTTAACGTCCTGACAGATCTATATTTTGGCTTGGTTCCTACAGTTGGATACCCTTAACACCAACTACTTTACTGTGTAGACAGGCTGCTTGGTTCCTACAGCTGGATGCCCTTCCTAATACCAGTCACTTTACAGTATAGACAGGGATCACGGGTTCTACAGCTAGAAGCCCTTCCTAACACCAATGCTGTTATAATGTAGAGGGGGTACATGGTTTCTACAGCTAGAAGCCCTTCCTAACACCAATGTTGTTATAATGTAGAGGGGGTGCATGGTTTCTACAGCTAGAAGCCCTTCCTAACACCAATGCTGTTATAATGTAGAGGGGGTGCATGGTTTCTACAGCTAGAAGCCCTTCCTAACACCAATGCTGTTATAATGTAGAGGGGGTGCATGGTTTCTACAGCTAGATCCCCTTCCTAACACCAATGTTGTTATAATGTAGAGGGGGTGCATGGTTTCTACAGCTAGATCCCCTTCCTAACACCACTGCTGTTATAATGTAGAGGGGGTACATGGTTTCTACAGCTAGATCCCCTTCCTAACACCAATGTTGTTATAATGTAGAGGGGGTGCATGGTTGCTACAGCTAGATCCCCTTCCTAACACCAATGCTGTTATAATGTAGAGGGGGTACATGGTTTCTACAGCTAGATCCCCTTCCTAACACCACTGCTGTTATAATGTAGAGGGGGTGCATGGTTTCTACAGCTAGATCCCCTTCCTAACACCAATGTTGTTATAATGTAGAGGGGGTGCATGGTTTCTACAGCTAGATCCCCTTCCTAACACCAATGCTGTTATAATGTTAAGGGGGTGCATGGTTTCTACAGCTAGATCCCCTTCCTAACACCAATGTTGTTATAATGTAGAGGGGGTGCATGGTTGCTACAGCTAGATCCCCTTCCTAACACCAATGCTGTTATAATGTAGAGGGGGTGCATGGTTTCTACAGCTAGATCCCCTTCCTAACACCAATGCTGTTATAATGTAGAGGGGGTGCATGGTTTCTACAGCTAGATCCCCTTCCTAACACCAATGCTGTTATAATGTTAAGGGGGTGCATGGTTTCTACAGCTAGATCCCCTTCCTAACACCAATGCTGTTATAATGTAGAGGGGGTGCATGGTTGCTACAGCTAGATCCCCTTCCTAACACCAATGTTGTTATAATGTAGAGGGGGTGCATGGTTTCTACAGCTAGATCCCCTTCCTAACACCAATGCTGTTATAATGTAGAGGGGGTGCATGGTTTCTACAGCTAGATCCCCTTCCTAACACCACTGCTGTTATAATGTAGAGGGGGTGCATGGTTTCTACAGCTAGATCCCCTTCCTAACACCAATGCTGTTATAATGTAGAGGGGGTGCATGGTTTCTACAGCTAGAAGCCCTTCCTAACACCAATGTTGTTATAATGTAGAGGGGGTGCATGGTTTCTACAGCTAGAAGCCCTTCCTAACACCACTGCTGTTATAATGTAGAGGGGGTGCATGGTTTCTACAGCTAGATCCCCTTCCTAACACCAATGCTGTTATAATGTTAAGGGGGTGCATGGTTTCTACAGCTAGATCCCCTTCCTAACACCAATGTTGTTATAATGTAGAGGGGGTGCATGGTTTCTACAGCTAGATCCCCTTCCTAACACCACTGCTGTTATAATGTTAAGGGGGTGCATGGTTTCTACAGCTAGATCCCCTTCCTAACACCAATGCTGTTATAATGTAGAGGGGGTGCATGGTTTCTACAGCTAGATCCCCTTCCTAACACCAATGTTGTTATAATGTAGAGGGGGTGCATGGTTTCTACAGCTAGATCCCCTTCCTAACACCACTGCTGTTATAATGTTAAGGGGGTACATGGTTTCTACAGCTAGATCCCCTTCCTAACACCACTGCTGTTATAATGTAGAGGGGGTGCATGGTTTCTACAGCTAGATCCCCTTCCTAACACCACTGCTGTTATAATGTAGAGGGGGTGCATGGTTTCTACAGCTAGATCCCCTTCCTAACACCAATGCTGTTATAATGTAGAGGGGGTGCATGGTTTCTACAGCTAGAAGCCCTTCCTAACACCAATGTTGTTATAATGTAGAGGGGGTACATGGTTTCTACAGCTAGATCCCCTTCCTAACACCAATGCTGTTATAATGTAGAGGGGTTGCATGGTTTCTACAGCTAGATCCCCTTCCTAACACCAATGCTGTTATAATGTAGAGGGGGTGCATGGTTTCTACAGCTAGAAGCCCTTCCTAACACCAATGTTGTTATAATGTAGAGGGGGTACATGGTTTCTACAGCTAGATCCCCTTCCTAACACCAATGCTGTTATAATGTAGAGGGGGTGCATGGTTTCTACAGCTAGATCCCCTTCCTAACACCAATGCTGTTATAATGTAGAGGGGGTGCATGGTTTCTACAGCTAGAAGCCCTTCCTAACACCAATGCTGTTATAATGTAGAGGGGGTGCATGGTTTCTACAGCTAGATCCCCTTCCTAACACCAATGTTGTTATAATGTAGAGGGGGTGCATGGTTTCTACAGCTAGATCCCCTTCCTAACACCAATGCTGTTATAATGTAGAGGGGGTGCATGGTTTCTACAGCTAGAAGCCCTTCCTAACACCAATGTTGTTATAATGTAGAGGGGGTGCATGGTTTCTACAGCTAGATCCCCTTCCTAACACCAATGTTGTTATAATGTAGAGGGGGTGCATGGTTTCTACAGCTAGATCCCCTTCCTAACACCAATGCTGTTATAATGTAGAGGGGGTACATGGTTTCTACAGCTAGATCCCCTTCCTAACACCAATGCTGTTATAATGTAGAGGGGGTGCATGGTTTCTACAGCTAGATCCCCTTCCTAACACCACTGTTGTTATAATGTAGAGGGGGTGCATGGTTTCTACAGCTAGATCCCCTTCCTAACACCACTGCTGTTATAATGTAGAGGGGGTGCATGGTTTCTACAGCTAGATCCCCTTCCTAACACCAATGTTGTTATAATGTAGAGGGGGTGCATGGTTTCTACAGCTAGATCCCCTTCCTAACACCAATGTTGTTATAATGTAGAGGGGGTGCATGGTTTCTACAGCTAGATCCCCTTCCTAACACCAATGCTGTTATAATGTAGAGGGGGTGCATGGTTTCTACAGCTAGAAGCCCTTCCTAACACCAATGTTGTTATAATGTAGAGGGGGTGCATGGTTTCTACAGCTAGATCCCCTTCCTAACACCAATGCTGTTATAATGTAGAGGGGGTACATGGTTTCTACAGCTAGAAGCCCTTCCTAACACCAATGTTGTTATAATGTAGAGGGGGTGCATGGTTTCTACAGCTAGAAGCCCTTCCTAACACCAATGTTGTTATAATGTAGAGGGGGTGCATGGTTTCTACAGCTAGATCCCCTTCCTAACACCAATGTTGTTATAATGTAGAGGGGGTGCATGGTTTCTACAGCTAGATCCCCTTCCTAACACCAATGCTGTTATAATGTAGAGGGGGTACATGGTTTCTACAGCTAGATCCCCTTCCTAACACCAATGCTGTTATAATGTAGAGGGGGTACATGGTTTCTACAGCTAGATCCCCTTCCTAACACCACTGCTGTTATAATGTAGAGGGGGTGCATGGTTTCTACAGCTAGATCCCCTTCCTAACACCACTGCTGTTATAATGTAGAGGGGGTGCATGGTTGCTACAGCTAGATCCCCTTCCTAACACCAATGCTGTTATAGTGTAGAAGGGGTGCATGGTTTCTACAAATTTTGTTTTGTGATCTGCAAAGATTTTTTTCTTCTAGGCAATGCTACCTTATTGTAGATTAGTTATCCCACCCACACACTCAAAATGTCTTTAATGTGTTGAAATGTCCGTGGTCTCCAGCAGACACCTGAAGAAGGGATTGTCCTCTGTGCTTTCCTTTTATTTCTAAATACACTTTATCAAGTAACCACATGGCCCTCTGTTTCTTCCAAATATATATATATCATAGATTGAGTTAGAAACTCAAAATAGTGTTTTACAATTAAATAGCTCAAAGAAGGGAATCTTTCCGAGCCGTGTAATATAATTGAGTTGATACACGTATACATGTGTTCCAATTGCAAATGACCAAGTTAGCTAGGTTGAAAAAATACTAATTTAAAACAATATGGTATTGCCTGACTCGATTTAAAGTAATAAATCAATAAAAATAAAACCTATATTAGTATTTTTTCAACCTAGCTAACTTGGTCATTTGCAATTGGAACACATGTATACTTGTATCGGTGTTCATCCCTCTCATATATTCAATTATATATATATATATATATATGGAGGCACATGGCTTAGTGGTTAGAGCATTGGCCTTGCAATCGAAAGGTTGTGAGTTCAATTCTCAGACCGGGTGATGTGATGTTTCCTTGAGCAAGACACTTTATTTCACATTGCTCCAGTTTACTCAGCTGTAGAAATGAGATGATAGGGACTGGGGTCCCTATCATTCCACTGCAAAGTGGTCGTGGAGGTGCCACGGCAAAAAAGCACCCAGCACTCACTGTAAATGAGGTTGGTGTTAGGAAGGGCATCCAGCTGTAGAAATCAAGCCAGCATCAGTTCCCGTCCTACCCTTGCAAGCAGGGAAAAAGCGGACGTAAAATGAAATGATGATGATGATGATTATATATATATATATCATATAGAAATTACTTCCACAGAACTAGAACTGTTTCATTTGTTTGAAATCATCAAGTTCCTGATGATTTAAATGAAACAGTCCTAGTCCTGTAGAAGTAATTTCTATATGAAATATATATATGTATATAATGTGTGTGTGTGTACCTTCTCTATTAATGTATTGAGTACTTTATTTAACTGTCCATTTCCATATCCCTGAATTAATGAAGAATTTGAAGGGATTTACTAAAATAATTATTTCATTATTAACCCTTTAGCATTTACATTAATTTATATATACTATTGTATTTTTGTGGTAAAGACTTTACCTCACATAATATTGAATCTACAAGATTTTGATGATATTTATTTTGAGAACAATACCTTAATGTTGGTATGAGTGGGCAGTTACAGCCGGTTTGAACAGAAAGGAGTGAGAGAATTCTGGCCAGATATGGCCGGTTTAAATGCTAAAAGGTTAAGGATGGTATTTGTAGCATAACTTAAAAAGTTCTTTTATTTGTTGGTAAATTTTGATTTGAATAGCAACCCTTTAAAACTGGAGAATTTGTTACATAAAACCAGAGCCAGTTTTGGTCAGGTTTCTTTGAAAAGGTTTAAATAAACGGGGTCCTAAGAACTAAAAAAATGTGAGCAGCCAGGGGCCTAAATAGAAATTAGACAGTATTCTTACTTGTGTCTGTTGTCTGGAGAAACTGCAAGTTTAAGGGGTCACAATTCAGTTCCCCTTTTTTTTTTTCCATTTTACTTGTTAGGTCCGTAGAAAGGGTTGGTGCCCATGGCCTTCACAACTCCTCTGAGATTGGTAAGGTCAGTGTTGTTGATCATCATCATCATCACCGTTTTACACCATTCTTCCATGCTAGCATGGGTTAGATGATGGACATGAGCAATGATGGAGTTCCAATGGGCTAGTGGTTTTCTGAGTGCAGTGGTCAGTGTGGGGCCTGGAGTGTTGGACGACACATCATGGGTGAGGAAGTGAGACGTGTAACTCAGGAGTATCTGAGTGGAGGTGATACACGATCAGCCCTCTGTGTGGCACAGAGGCCATTGTAGTAGTAGTAGTTGTAGGAAAGATAGACAGCAACTGAGCTTTCAGGTTGTAGGTCAAACTCCAGGGCTAGACTGGTCAGAGAGGACTCCTGCCATGCTGGTATGATATGGACAGATTGTCACTGTCTGACACTAGACAGGTTACAGAAAACTTCCATGCTGTGACCAGCTAGATGAGAGAGTGCTCCTTCCATGTTGCCATAGTTTGGAGAGGTTGTCACTGTCTGACATTAGACAGGTTAGAGAGGACTCATCTTGCTCACATGTGCCATATTTGGTATGGTTTCTACAGCTGGATACCCCCTTCCTAACTCCAACCACTTTACAGAGTGTACTAGGTGTATTTTATCATGACACCAACACTACCACTTTACAGAGTGTACTGGGTGTATTTTATCATGACACCAACACTACCACTTTACAGAGTGTACTGGGTGTATTTTATCATGGCACCAACACTACCACTTTACAGAGTGTACTGGGTGTATTTTATCATGACACCAACACTACCACTTTACAGAGTGTACTGGGTGTATTTTATCATGACACCAACACTACCACTTTACAGAGTGTACTGGGTGTATTTTATCATGACACCAACACTACCACTTTACAGAGTGTACTGGGTGTATTTTATCATGACACCAACACTACCACTTTACAGAGTGTACTGGATATATTTTATAATGGCACCAACACCACCACTTTACAGAGTGTACTGGGTGTATTTTATCATTGTTACAGAGTGTACTGGGTGTACTTTATCATGACACCAACACTACCACTTTACAGAGTGTACTGGGTGTATTTTATCATGACACCAACACTACCACTTTACAGAGTGTACTGGATATATTTTATCATGGCACCAACACTACCACTTTACAGAATGTACTGGATGTATTTTATCATGACACCAACACTACCACTTTACAGAGTGTACTGGGTGTATTTTATCATGACACCAACACTACCACTTTACAGAGTGTACTGGGTGTATTTTATCATGACACCAACACTACCACTTTACAGAGTGTACTGGATATATTTTATAATGGCACCAACACCACCACTTTACAGAGTGTACTGGGTGTATTTTATCATGGTTACAGAGTGTACTGGGTGTACTTTATCATGACACCAACACTACAACTTTACATAGTGAACTGGGTGTATTTTGTCATGGCACCATGATCCTTTATATGCATCTTTTCTCTCAAACTCATCTGTGCTCTTTCGTTATAATATTGATTATATTTACAATAAATTAAAAATTGAAAAGAACATATTTCATTTCTGTTGATAACAAAGAACAGATAACTCTGGCTATTCATGTAATGATTTTTTTTCCCTCTTTTCCACAGTTATTCAGAGGAGAGGGAGAATGTTATCCCTTTGGTATCGATGGTAACTTTACCAAGGCATGGCTACCTACCGGATATCCCCCGTGAAAACAATTTACTATTTGAATTCCTCCTCTACATGCTGGGAGTCCTCATTCTCCTGCTGCAATATGTCAACCTATACAAGACAGTTTGGTGGCTTCCTCATTCACATGCAAACTATGCTCTGGTATATATATACATAGATAATCTTTCTCTTTGCTTCACTTCCTTTATCATCATCATCATCATCATCATCGTATGTCCATTTTCCACACTAGCATGGGTTAGATGAGTTTTTCCTGTTGTGGGCAATGCTAGGTCAGGTAACCATGTCTTGTTCATAGAGAACTGGTTTTGGGTTGATTTCTACAGCGGGATGCCCTCCCTAACATCAACTTCATTTACAGTGTGGACTGGGTGCTTGTTGTTGTGACACCTACACTGCTACTTTACAGTGTGGACTGGGTGCTTGTTGTCGTGACACCTACACAGCTACTTTACAGTGTGGACTGGGTGCTTGTTGTCGTGACACCTACACAGCTACTTTACAGTGTGGACTGGGTGCTTGTTGTCGTGACACCTACACGGCTACTTTACAGTGTGGACTGGGTGCTTGTTGTCATGACACCTACACGGCTACTTTACAGTGTGGACTGGGTGCTTCTTGTTGTGACACCTACACAGCTACTTTACAGTGTGGACTGGGTGCTTGTTGTCATGACACCTACACGGCTACTTTACAGTGTGGATTGGGTGCTTGTTGTCATGACACCTACACGACTACTTTACAGTGTGGACTGGGTGCTTGTTGTCATGACACCTACATGACCACTTTACAGTGTGGACTGGGTGCTTGTTGTCATGTCATGACACCTACACGGCTACTTTACAGTGTGGACTGGGTGCTTGTTGTCATGACACCTACACGGCTACTTTACAGTGTGGACTGGGTGCTTGTTGTCATGAGACCTACACGACCACTTTACAGTGTAGACTGGGTGCTTGTTGTCATGACACCTACACAGCTACTTTACAGTGTGGACTGGGTGCTTGTTGTCATGACACCTACACAGCTACTTTACAGTATGGACTGGGTGCTTGTTGTCATGACACCTACACGGCTACTTTACAGTGTGGACTGGGTGCTTGTTGTCATGACACCTACACGGCCACTTTACAGTGTGGACTGGGTGCTTGTTGTCGTGACACCTACACGACCACTTTACAGTGTAGACTGGGTGCTTGTTGTCGTGACACCTACACGACCACTTTACAGTGTGGACTGGGTGCTTGTTGTCGTGACACCTACACGACCACTTTACAGTGTGGACTGGGTGCTTGTTGTCATGACACCTACACGACCACTTTACAGTGTGGACTGGGTGCTTGTTGTCGTGACACCTACACGGCTACTTTACAGTATGGACTGGGTGCTTGTTGTCATGACACCTACACGGCTACTTTACAGTGTGGACTGGGTGCTTGTTGTCATGACACCTACACAGCTACTTTACAGTGTGGACTGGGTGCTTGTTGTCGTGACACCTACACGGCTACTTTACAGTGTGGACTGGGTGCTTGTTGTCATGACACCTACACGGCTACTTTACAGTGTGGACTGGGTGCTTGTTGTCGTGACACCTACACAGCTACTTTACAGTGTGGACTGGGTGCTTGTTGTCGTGACACCTACACGGCTACTTTACAGTGTGGACTGGGTGCTTGTTGTCATGACACCTACACGGCTACTTTACAGTGTGGACTCGGTGCTTGTTGTTGTGACACCTACATGACCACTTTACAGTGTGGACTGGGTGCTTGTTGTCATGACACCTACACAGCTACTTTACAGTGTGGACTGGGTGCTTGTTGTCATGACACCTACACAGCTACTTTACAGTGTGGACTGGGTGCTTGTTTTCGTGACACCTACACGGCTACTTTACAGTGTGGACTGGGTGCTTGTTGTCATGACACCTACACGGCTACTTTACAGTGTGGACTGGGTGCTTGTTGTCATGACACCTACACGGCTACTTTACAGTGTGCACTGGGTGCTTGTTGTCATGACACCTACACAGCTACTTTACAGTGTGGACTGGGTGCTTGTTGTCGTGACACCTACACAGCTACTTTACAGTGTGGACTGGGTGCTTGTTGTCGTGACACCTACACAGCTACTTTACAGTGTGGACTGGGTGCTTGTTGTCATGACACCTACACGACCACTTTACAGTGTGGACTGGGTGCTTGTTGTCATGACACCTACACAGCTACTTTACAGTGTGGACTGGGTGTTTGTTGTCACCTACATGGCTACTTTACAGTGTGGACTGGGTGCTTGTTGTCATGACACCTACACAGCTACTTTACAGTGTGGACTGGGTGCTTGTTGTCATGACACCTACACAGCTACTTTACAGTGTGGACTGGGTGTTTGTTGTCACCTACATGGCTACTTTACAGTGTGGACTGGGTGCTTGTTGTTGTGACACCTACACGGCTACTTTACAGTGTGGACTGGGTGCTTGTTGTCATGACACCTACACGGCTACTTTACAGTGTGGACTGGGTGCTTGTTGTCATGACACCTACACGGCTACTTTACAGTGTGGACTGGGTGCTTGTTGTCATGACACCTACACGACCACTTTACAGTGTGGACTGGGTGCTTGTTGTCATGACACCTACACGACCACTTTACAGTGTGGACTGGGTGCTTGTTGTCGTGACACCTACACGGCTACTTTACAGTGTGGACTGGGTGCTTGTTGTCATGACACCTACACAGCTACTTTACAGTGTGGACTGGGTGTTTGTTGTCACCTACATGGCTACTTTACAGTGTGGACTGGGTGCTTGTTGTTGTGACACCTACACGGCTACTTTACAGTGTGGACTGGGTGCTTGTTGTCATGACACCTACACGGCTACTTTACAGTGTGGACTGGGTGCTTGTTGTCATGACACCTACACGGCTACTTTACAGTGTGGACTGGGTGCTTGTTGTCATGACACCTACACGACCACTTTACAGTGTGGACTGGGTGCTTGTTGTCATGACACCTACACGACCACTTTACAGTGTGGACTGAGTGCTTGTTGTCGTGACACCTACACGGCTACTTTACAGTGTGGACTGGGTGCTTGTTGTCATGACACCTACACGACCACTTTACAGTGTGGACTGGGTGCTTGTTGTCATGACACCTACACGGCTACTTTACAGTGTGGACTGGGTGCTTGTTGTCGTGACACCTACACAGCTACTTTACAGTGTGGACTGGGTGCTTGTTGTCATGACACCGACACGGTTACTTTACAGTGTGGACTGGGTGCTTGTTGTCGTGACACCTACACGGTTACTGTATAGTGTGGACTGGGTGCTTGTTGTCATGACACCTACACGGTTACTGTACAGTGTGGACTGGGTGCTTGTTGTCATGACACCTACACGGCTACTTTACAGTGTGGACTGGGTGCTTGTTGTCGTGATACCTACACGGCTACTTTACAGTGTGGACTGGGTGCTTGTTGTCATGACACCTACACGACCACTTTACAGTGTGGACTGGGTGCTTGTTGTCGTGACACCTACACGACCACTTTACAGTGTGGACTGGGTGCTTGTTATCGTGACACCTACACGGCTACTTTACAGTGTGGACTGGGTGCTTGTTGTCGTGACACCTACACGGCTACTTTACAGTGTGGACTGGGTGCTTGTTGTTGTGACACCTACACGGCTACTTTACAGTATGGACTGGGTGCTTGTTGTCATGACACCTACACGGCTACTTTACAGTGTGGACTGGGTGCTTGTTGTCATGACACCTACACGACCACTTTACAGTGTGGACTGGGTGCTTGTTGTCGTGACACCTACACGGCTACTTTACAGTGTGGACTGGGTGCTTGTTGTTGTGACACCTACACGGCTACTTTACAGTATGGACTGGGTGCTTGTTGTCATGACACCTACACGGCTACTTTACAGTGTGGACTGGGTGCTTGTTGTCATGACACCTACACGACCACTTTACAGTGTGGACTGGGTGCTTGTTGTCGTGACACCTACACGACCACTTTACAGTGTGGACTGGGTGCTTGTTATCGTGACACCTACACGGCTACTTTACAGTGTGGACTGGGTGCTTGTTGTCGTGACACCTACACGGCTACTTTACAGTGTGGACTGGGTGCTTGTTGTTGTGACACCTACACGGCTACTTTACAGTATGGACTGGGTGCTTGTTGTCATGACACCTACACGGCTACTTTACAGTGTGGACTGGGTGCTTGTTGTCATGACACCTACACGACCACTTTACAGTGTGGACTGGGTGTTTGTTGTCGTGACACCTACACGGCTACTTTACAGTGTGGACTGGGTGCTTTTTGTCATGACACCTACACGGCTACTTTACAGTGTGGACTGGGTGCTTGTTGTCATGACACCTACACGGCTACTTTACAGTGTGGACTGGGTGCTTGTTGTCGTGACACCTACACGGCTACTTTACAGTGTGGACTGGGTGCTTGTTGTTGTGACACCTACACGGCTACTTTACAGTATGGACTGGGTGCTTGTTGTCGTGACACCTACACGGCTACTTTACAGTGTGGACTGGGTGCTTGTCATGACATTTACACGGCCACTTGACAGCGAGTACTGAGTGCTTTTTGTCATGACTCCTACACAGCTACTTTACAGTGTGGACTGGTTGCTTCTAATTATTATTTCTGAGAGGGTTGTGGTAGACAGAATTTTCAGACATGCTTCCAGAAGGTCCTATCAGAAACTGCCATGTCCAAATGATCTGATAGGATCCCCAAGCAGGAGTAACCTTATGGATGTTATTCAACCATCTTACTTGTGGTCTGTTTCTGGTTCTCGTGCCAGTTGGCTTTGCACAGAAAATCTGCCCAGAGGTTCTTTCCTTAACCCTTTAACATTCACATCACTCTATATATACTATTGTATTTTCACAGTAAAGGCTTTATCTCACATAATATCGAATCTACGAGATTTTGATATTTATTTTGTGAACAATACGTTAACATTGGTATGAGTGACCAATTACGACCAGTTTGAACAGAAAGAGGTAAGAGAATTCTGGCCAGATATGGCCGGTTTAAACAGAAAGAGGCGAGAGAATTCTGGCCAGATATGGCCGGTTTAAACAGAAAGAGGTGAGAGAATTCTGGCCAGATATGGCCGGTTTAAACAGAGAGAGGTGAGAGAATTCTGGCCAGATATGGCCGGTTTAAACAGAGAGATGTGAGAGAATTCTGGCCAGATATGGCCGGTTTAAACAAAAAGAGGTGAGAGAATTCTGGCCAGATATAGCCGGTTTAAACAGAAAGAGGTGAGAGAATTCTGGCCAGATATGGCCGGTTTAAACAGAAAGAGGTGAGAGAATTCTGGCCAGATATGGCCAGTTTAAACAGAAAGAGGTGAGAGAATTCTGGCCAAATATGGCCGGTTTAAACAGAGAGAGGTGAGAGAATTCTGGCCAGATATGGCCGGTTTAAACAGAGAGAGGTGAGAGAATTCTGGCCAGATATGGCCGGTTTAAACAAAAAGAGGTGAGAGAATTCTGGCCAGATATAGCCGGTTTAAACAGAAAGAGGTGAGAGAATTCTGGCCAGATATGGCCGGTTTAAACAGAAAGGGGTGAGAGAATTCTGGCCGGTTTAAACAGAAAGAGGTGAGAGAATTCTGGCCAGATATGGCCGGTTTAAACAGAAAGAGGTGAGAGAATTCTGGCCAGATATGGCCGGTTTAAACAGAAAGAGGTGAGAGAATTCTGGCCAGATATAGCCGGTTTAAATGCTAAAGGGTTAAACATTCTAGCCACTCTTCTCTTTCATATTGGTTACAATAGATATCATCTTAACACTGTCTTGTGGACCACTAATGATAGTACAGTGTACCCCTGGAATTCACAGTCCCGGCAGTTGTGGTCCTGATTACTCGTGGAATTTTCCTTAGATCCCAACTAATAATTGTTTGTGGAAACCACTGCATATTTGCAAAATCGTAAATATCTTCCACAATTTTTTTATGGCCTTTTTCATGGCAATATATATTTCTTCACGCTTTTTAACACTAAATTATTAATAACAATATACTGTATCTGCTGGCCTTATATTTTATGTTATGTTTTGACGTTTATAGGCATTTTTATGGACCACGTTTAATATTCGTTGTTTTTCACTCTTCGCGGGTCATCTAGCAACATAACCCCTACAAATACCAGGGGACAACAGTACTTTCAATCATTTAAGGCTGATAAAACTGAAATAAGCACCAGCCTGATGAACTTCTGGGTTTGTGACAGACTTTAACCCTTCTGTGGGTTGGTGTCCTGTCCAGTACAGAGTCTTGTACTCTAACACCAATAAAACCAGGATAAACACACTGACCTAACAAACATCCTGGTTTGAGAAAAAGAGAAAAAGAAAATGTTTAGCTGATAAGAATGGAATTTTACACCAAATTTTACCAGCAGTTGATTAACACAGGGATTATAATTAATGGATAAAATATTTTCTTTGGTTATTTGTAGAATTTCTACCTGATTGATCCTTACTTGGTAAGCTTCCTTCTGTTACTGATGAGTCGGCGGCTTGTTTGGTGTTTTGTGCAAGAGGTAAGTTGGATTTTATTTAATATCAGAGGAAAATAGCCTGTCGTTGCCAGGCACACCATTCGCCATTGTAAATGAAGACCCTCTCTTCTTAACATGGCAATCTTTAACCCTTTAGCATTTACATTACTCTATATTTACCATTATATTTCCATGATTTTGATATTATTTATTTTGAGAACAATACCTTTACATAAGTATAAGCAGCTGGTTACAGCCGGCTTGAATAGAAAGAGGTGAGAGAATTCTGGCTGTATATGGCCAGTTTAAATGCTGAAGGGTTAAATAGCCCCAGAACTCTATTTTAGGGGTTAGAACTCTATTTTAAGGGTTAGAAACTAAATATTGACATGTTCTGGGAGCTAAATAACCTATCTATCAAATTTGAACAAAATCGGATGGAAACTGGAAATGCATTGCCTGCATACAGATAGACAGACAGACATTTTCGTTTTTATATATATAGTCTTAACCCTTTAGCATTCACATTACTCTATATTTACTATTGTATTTTCATGGTAAACACTTTATCTCACATAATATCAAATCTATGAGATTTTGATGTTATTTATTTTTGAGAACAATACCATAACATCAGTATGAGCAGCCAGTTATGGTCAGTTTGAACAGAAAGAAGTGAGAGAATTCTGGCTGGTTTAAATGCTAAAGAGTTAACATAACTATGAGAAACTGGTTTGAACAGAAAAAGGTGAGAGAATTCTGGCCGGTTTAAATACTAAAGGGTTAACATAAGTATGAACTGCCAGTTTGAACAGAAAAAGGTGAGAGAATTCTGGCCAGTTTAAGTACTAAAGGGTTAACATAAGTATGAACTGCCAGTTTGAACAGAAAAAGGTGAGAGAATTCTGGCCAGTTTAAGTACTAAAGGGTTAACATAAGTATGTACTGCCAGTTTGAACAGAAAAGGGTGAGAGAATTCTGGCCAGTTTAAGTACTAAAGGGTTAACATAAGTATGAACTGCCAGTTTGAACAGAAAAAGGTGAGAGAATTCTGGCCAGTTTAAGTACTAAAGGGTTAACATAAGTATGAACTGCCAGTTTGAACAGAAAAAGGTGAGAGAATTCTGGCCAGTTTAAGTACTAAAGGGTTAACATAAGTATGAACTGCCAGTTTGAACAGAAAAAGGTGAGAGAATTCTGGCCAGTTTAAGTACTAAAGGGTTAACATAAGTATGAACTGCCAGTTTGAACAGAAAAAGGTGAGAGAATTCTGGCCAGTTTAAGTACTAAAGGGTTAACATAAGTATGAACTGCCAGTTTGAACAGAAAAAGGTGAGAGAATTCTGGCCAGTTTAAGTAGTAAAGGGTTAACATAAGTATGAACTGCCAGTTTGAACAGAAAAAGGTGAGAGAATTCTGGCCAGTTTAAGTACTAAAGGGTTAACATAAGTATGAACTGCCAGTTTGAACAGAAAAAGGTGAGAGAATTCTGGCCAGTTTAAGTACTAAAGGGTTAACATAAGATCAACTGCCAGTTTGAACAGAAAAAGGTGAGAGAATTCTGGCCAGTTTAAGTACTAAAGGGTTAACATAAGATCAACTGCCAGTTTGAACAGAAAAAGGTGAGAGAATTCTGGCCGGTTTAAGTACTAAAGGGTTAACATAAGATCAACTGCCAGTTTGAACAGAAAAAGGTGAGAGATTTCTGGCCAGTTTAAATACTAAAGGGTTAACATAAGATCAACTGCCAGTTTGAACAGAAAAAGGTGAGAGATTTCTGGCCGGTTTAAGTACTAAAGGGTTAACATAAGTATGTACTGCCAGTTTGAACAGAAAAAGGTGAGAGAATTCTGGCCAGTTTAAGTACTAAAGGGTTAACATAAGATCAACTGCCAGTTTGAACAGAAAAAGGTGAGAGATTTCTGGCCGGTTTAAGTACTAAAGGGTTAACATAAGTATGTACTGCCAGTTTGAACAGAAAAACGTGAGAGAATTCTGGCCAGTTTAAGTACTAAAGGGTTAACATAAGATCAACTGCCAGTTTGAACAGAAAAAGGTGAGAGAATTCTGGCCGGTTTAAGTACTAAAGGGTTAACATAAGTATGTACTGCCAGTTTGAACAGAAAAAGGTGAGAGAATTCTGGCCAGTTTAAGTACTAAAGGGTTAACATAAGATCAACTGCCAGTTTGAACAGAAAAAGGTGAGAGAATTCTGGCCAGTTTAAGTACTAAAGGGTTAACATAAGATCAACTGCCAGTTTGAACAGAAAAAGGTGAGAGAATTCTGGCCGGTTTAAGTATGAACTGCCAGTTTGAACAGAAAAAGGTGAGAGATTTCTGGCCGGTTTAAGTACTAAAGGGTTAACATAAGTATGTACTGCCAGTTCGAACAGAAAAAGGTGAGAGAATTCTGGCCAGTTTAAATACTAAAGGGTTAACATAAGATCAACTGCCAGTTTGAACAGAAAAAGGTGAGAGATTTCTGGCCAGTTTAAATACTAAAGGGTTAAAATTGTTTGTTGTTGTCTTTGAATAAAATTTCCTTTCTCTGTTTCTTTATCAGGTTTATGGCTCTAAAAATAAGAAAAGTGTTCTCTACTGGTTTGTTCAATTAATCAAATTGGTAGTGGTTACTGGAATTTTGGGAGCATTCTGTTGGGCCGCCTACCATGTTATTGTTCGTTATTCTTTCGTTAACAGTCTCTTTCTGTGTTATCCGTAAGTATATCACCTTCTTAACTTTTACACTTTTTATAACCATGTTTCTTATGAGTAGACTGTCTTTCATATAGCAAAGGCACAACACCTACCCTGGTGTTGGTACCACTAGTAGACTGCCTACCTGTGTCTTTCATGTATCAAGTTTTTCATTATAAAACCTTTGGCAGTTTTGGGTGGGTTGTTATCGTTTAAGACCTTCCATCAAAATTTCATATAAGAAGCTTTATGTTCCAAATATAAACTTAATAATGAGAAAGTTAGTCATATTACTAAATCACTCCAAATTCTTGATTATTTTAAAATCATAAATAGTGTCTTTCATTGGAAATATGGTAATGGAAGGGTTAATGACATAGACAGTGTCTTTCATTAGAAATATGGTAATGAAAGGGTTAATGACATAGACAGTGTCTTTCATTGGAAATATGTTAATGGAAGGGTTAATGACATAGACAGTGTCTTTCATTAGAAATATGGTAATGAAAGGGTTAATGACATAGACAGTGTCTTTCATTAGAAATATGGTAATGAAAGGGTTAATGACATAGACAGTGTCTTTCATTAGAAATATGGTAATGAAAGGGTTAATGACAT
>OZ024759.1:12422667-12455167 GCA_964016885.1 Eledone cirrhosa | reverse complement strand
GGTTTTTACATATAAAACATGTTTAGATACTGTCTTACTTATGGGACAACTATATACTTCCTTATTTGAGATTTTCTTTATATACATATATATACACACACATACATATATATATATATATATATATGTATATATAATAACATATACCAACACAAGTGCAAGAATGGCGGGGGTCATTCTACTGACATGGCTTAAAAAGAGGCTGTTTGCATAATTGCAAACGAATCAAATATTATTATTAGTATTCGAAAAACTCAGATTATATATATATATATATATATATACATATATAAATACATATATATATACACATATATAAATACATATATATATATATATATACACATTATATATACACATATATAAATACATATATATATATATACACATTATATATACACACATATAAATACATTATATATACACACATATAAATACATATATATATATACACACATTAAATACACATATATATATATATATATACACATATATATATACATATATATATACATATATACATATATATACACATATATATATACATATATACATATATATACACATATATATACACATATATATACACATATATATACACATATATATACATATATATATTCACATATATATATACATATATATATTCACATATATATACATATATATATTCACATATATATACATATATATATACACATATATATACATATATATATATATATATATACATATATATACACATATATAAATATATATATATATATACATTATATCATCATCATCATCACCGTTTTACGTCCGTTCTTTCACGCGAGCATGGGTTAGACGGGTTGTCCTGTTGTGGGCAGTGTCCGGTCGGCTGACCATGTCTTGCTCATACAGGAACTGATTCTGGCTTGATTTCTACAGCTGGATGCCCTTCCTAACACCAACCTCATTTACAGTGAGTGCTGGGTGCTTTTTTTCCGTGGCACCTCCACGACCACTTTACAGTGGAATGATAGGGACCCCAGTCCCCATCATCTCATTTCTACAGCTGAGTAAACTGGAGCAATGTGAAATAAAGTGTCTTGCTCAAGGAAACCACATCACCCGGTCCGAGAATTACACATTATACATATATATATATATATATATATATAGTGTGTGTGTATATATATGGTGAACTGGCAGTTATGTTACATTCTCAGTTCAAACTATTTTTTGTATAATTATTTAACTGTTTTTTTTAAATATTTATTTTTATATTCATTTAAAATTTTTTTTGTTTTCCAGTTTTTGTTTGTTTTCTTTTTTCCCCCTTACAGCAACTCCCACCCTCTTTCTTTTACATCCACCATGTACCCATTGAAACTCACACACACACACACATATATATATATATTTGTACCCATTCAAACACACACACATATATATATATATATATATATATATATATATGATATTAACAAATGGAAACTATATTTATAAAACCATATTTATTTCATTATACATATTTCAAGGATACCAAGTTAAATTATGGTATGCCTTCATCAGACAAAATACAATATATATACCAATTTTATAAATAAACATTGACGTACCCTTTTCAAAATGCGACCATTACTTTTGGACGACATCAGGATGTCTATCCTGATGTCGTCCACTGGTATATATTGTATTTTGTCTGATGAAGGCATACCATAATTTAACTTGGTATCCTTGAAATATGTATAATGAAATAAATATAGTTTCCATTTGTTAATATCGTATGTTTACTCCAAATACTTGTTGAGTGCTTTATATCAGTTATAAAAATATTTACTTGTTGTATCCCAACAATTTAAATAGAACTTTTGCATATATATATATGTATATATATCTGTACCTGTTGAAACACACATATATATATATATATATATATATATATATATCACCATCATCATCGTTTGTCTATTTTCCTCATCTGAAGCCTTCCTTGTAACACCCGTGGATCCCATCGAATCCCTCAAAGAGTCCCCCCCCCCCACATGACTGTTATGAGATCAGCCTGGTCAGCTGACCACGTTTTCCTCATATGATCTGGTTTGGGTCTGGTTTTCTACACCTGGATGTCTTTCCTAACACCTACCACCTTACAGGGTCGACTGGGTGCTTTCTTGTCATGGCACCAGTGTTACTACCTTACAGGGTCGACTGGGTGCTTTCTTGTCATGGCACCAGTGTTACCACCTTACAGGGTCGACTGGGTGCTTTCTTGTCATGGCACCAGTGTTACCACCTTACAGGGTCGACTGGGTGCTTTCTTGTCATAGCACCAGTATTACCACCTGACAGGGTGGACTGGGTACCTTTTGTTGTGGCACCAGTATTAACACCTGTGGACATGTCCACAAAGTCAGAAAACAGCACAGTTCCCATGACTTTCGGAAACATTTTTTCAAACTCAGAGTTGCTGAAGCATGGAACAAACTACCTGCGTCAGTTGTTAGCTGTCGAGACACTGCATCCTTTAAAACCTCCATGGAACAAACTACCTGCATCAGTTGTTAGCTGCCGAGACACTGCATCCTTTAAAACCTCCATGGAACAAACTACCTGCATCAGTTGTTAGCTGCCGAGACACTGCATCCTTTAAAACCTCCATGGAACAAACTACCTGCATCAGTTGTTAGCTGTCGAGACACTGCATCCTTTAAAACCTCCATGGAACAAACTACCTGCATCAGTTGTTAGCTGCCGAGACACTGCATCCTTTAAAACCTCCATGGAACAAACTACCTGCATCAGTTGTTAGCTGCCGAGACACTGCATCCTTTAAAACCTCCATGGAACAAACTACCTGCATCAGTTGTTAGCTGTCGAGACACTGCATCCTTTAAAACCTCCGTGCTTCCTGAAATTCGCCAACACTACACCTGATGTCCCCACTCCATACACACACACACATGTATTTCATGACTCATACACTGTTCATTTTCCTAACATTTATACATTATTCTATGTACTATACATGCACCTTTGATGAGTTGTAGTGCACCTGAGCACTGTTCACAATAATTTTCATTATTATTATTATTAAAACCTGCAGCTTTGCTCAGTCTTCGCCCCATTCCCTGGTTTTTCAATGTGGCATTGTATGTGTGTGCCCTCCCATGGGTAGCCCTTTAGTTTGTCACCCCCACTGTGACATAGTGGGCAGCCCTTCATTTTGATGCCCCTACTCCCCAGATTTTCTACATACTTGACCCTTTACCATTTAAACAGGCCATATCTGGCCAGAATTCTCTCACCTCTTTTTGTTCAAACTGGCCGTATCTGCCCACTCATACTGATGTTAAGGTATTGTTCACAAAATAAATAACATCAAAATCTCATAGATTCTATATTATGTGAGGTAAAACCTTTACCACGAATATACAATAGTATATATAGAGTAATGTAAATGTTATGTGAGGTAAAGCCTTTACTGTGACAATACTATAGTATATATAGAGTAATGTAAATGTTATGTGAGGTAAAGCCTTTACTGTGAAAATACAATAGTATATATAGAGTAATGTAAATGTTATGTGAGATATTATGTGAGGTAAAGCCTTTACTGTGAAAATACAATAGTATATATAGAGTAATGTAAATGTTATGTGAGATATTATGTGAGGTAAAGCCTTTACTGTGAAAATACAATAGTATATATAGAGTAATGTAAATGTTATGTGAGATATTATGTGAGGTAAAGCCTTTACTGTGAAAATACAATAGTATATATAGAGTAATGTAAATGTTATGTGAGATATTATGTGAGGTAAAGCCTTTACTGTGAAAATACAATAGTATATATAGAGTAATGTAAATGTTATGTGAGATATTATGTGAGGTAAAGCCTTTACTGTGAAAATACAATAGTATATATAGAGTAATGTAAATGCTAAAGGATTAAATATCTCAACAGACCCAAAGCTATTGCCCCAGTGTGGCCTGCACCCCCATCTCCCACCCTATACTACTTGTACTTCATTGTATTAACTAACAAAAGCACATATGTTACATGACATACTGATGATGGTGGTGCCGGGGGGATGGGGTTAATCTCTAACAATACAAATTAAAATATTTCTAATTAATTTTTATTTTTAAAACAATTTTTTGTTTGCTTTTTTTAACTTTATTATATTTTTGGTTTAATTTTTTCATGAATCAGTTAATGTTTTACTCTTACTGTGTGTCACCCTGCCCCTTTTCAGTGAAGTAGTTGCTGTGTTCTACCCAGGGACAGCCCTTGAGTTTGTTATCCTGACTCCCTGCCCCTTTTCAGTGAAGTAGTTGCTGTGTTCTACCCAGGGACAGCCCTTGAGTTTGTTATCCTGACCCTTCACAGTAAAGTAGTTGTTGTGTTCTACCCAGAGGCAGCCCTTGAGTTTGTTATCCTGACACCCTGGCCCTTCACAGTAAAGTAGTTGTTGTGTTCTACCCAGGGACAGCCCTTGAGTTTGTTATCCTGGCACCCTGGCCCTTCACAGTGAAGTAGTTGTTGTGTTATACCCAGGGACAGCCCTTGAGTTTGTTATCCTGACTCCCTGGCCATTCACAGTGAAGTAGTTGCTGTGTTCTACCCAGGGACAGCCCTTGAGTTTGTTATCCTGGCACCCTGGCCCTTCACAGTGAAGTAGTTGTTGTGTTATACCCAGGGACAGCCCTTGAGTTTGTTATCCTGACTCCCTGGCCCTTCACAGTGAAGTAGTTGCTGTGTTCTACCCAGAGGTAACCCTTCAGTTTATCCTGACTCCCTGGCCCTTCACAGCGGGATAGTTATAAAGTGTTCTACCCAGGGGCAGCCCTTGAGTTTGTCACCCACAATTTACTGCTCGCCTTGTCTCAAGTGTGCCATATATTTTAACCCTTTAGCATTTAAACTGGCCAGAATTCTCCCTCCTCTTCCTGTTCAAACCAACCATAACTGGCCACTCATACTTATGTTAAGGTATTGTTCACAAAATAACATCAAAATCTCATAGATTTGTTATTATGTGAGGTAAAGCCTTTACCACAAAAATACAATCGTAAATATAGAGTAATGTAAATGGTAAAGGGTTAAGTTCTTCAGTCATTTCACATGTTTACCGTTTTTTATTTATGTTTCTGCAAACATTTTCTGTGTAAATGCTACTATTGATTTACTGCTATCTTTGTCTCATGTGTTGTATATCTTAAACCAGAGGTCACCCAACCTTTGGGCTACGGACAGGTACCAGTCCATGGATCATTTGCTACCGGGCCGCAATGAAATAATTAACTTGTTTAATATTATATAATAGATAAATTGAATATTGGACTTTAATTTTAAAAGATTTGTTTAAATATTCAATATTCACCTACTTTAATAAATTGCTCTTTACATTATTACTTTCTCTATTGAAATACACTTAAATAACACATATGTACAGCTACCGGTCATCGGAAAGATTGTCCAGCATAAAGCCAGTCAGTGGTATAAAAAAGGGTGGAGACCACTGTCTTAAATGATCCCATTGACAAAATCTTGCGTAGAAGTGGCACTATAATCAATGAGGGTTATTTGAGGTGTAGTCATTGCAAGTTGAAATAATGGTTTATGATGTAGGCGGAAGGTCAAATAGTTGAAATAATAAGTCGTAGTGAAGGTGTGTGTATGGTTTAGTGATTAGTGTGTTGGGAAATGGCTTTAGAGTTGTTGTTGTTGTTGTTGAGTGTTTAGAATGTTGCCATGTAAACAATAAGTTTGCCATACAAACATCTCTTATACACAACTGAAGAATCTTCTCAACCACTTTGTGAGTTTTCTACAGCTGGATCACTTTAGAGAGTGTACTAGGTGCATTTTATCATGGCACCAGCACTAGGGAGGTTGTCATGTCTTTGACATAGCCGAAGAGTTCTCTCGACTCTATATTGTCACCAAATACTTTACAGAGTGCACTAGGTGCATTTTATCATGGCACCAGCACTAGCGAGGTTGTCGTGTCTTTGACATAGCCGAAGAGTTCTCTCGACTCTATATTGTCACCAAATACTTTACAGAGTGTACTAGGTGCATTTTATCATGGCACCAGCACTAGCGAGGTTGTCGTGTCTTTGACATAGCCGAAGAGTTCTCTCGACTCTATATTGTCACCAAATACTTTACAGAGTGCACTAGGTGCATTTTATCATGGCACCAGCACTAGCGAGGTTGTCATGTCTTTGACAGGGCCGAAGAGTTCTCTTGACAGTTGTCACCTAGGCAATAACAGTGATGTTGAATTAGTGATGTGCATGGCTTTCCCAGTTGTTACTGAGGTTGATATAGACACAAACAACAACAGTTACATGAGAATTAGTGATGTGCATGGCTTTCCCAGTTGTTACTGAGGTTGATATAGACACAAACAACAACAGTTACATGAGAATTAGTGATGTGCATGGCTTTCCCAGTTGTTACTGAGGTTGATATAGACACAAACAACAACAACAGTTACATGAGAATTAGTGATGTGCATGGCTTTCCCAGTTGTTACTGAGGTTGATATAGACACAAACAACAACAGTTACATGAGAATTAGTGATGTGCATGGCTTTCCCAGACATTACTGAGGTTGATATAGACACAAACAACAACAACAGTTACATGAGAATTAGTGATGTGCATGGCTTTCCCAGTTGTTACTGAGGTTGATATAGACACAAACAACAACAGTTACATGAGAATTAGTGATGTGCATGGCTTTCCCAGACATTACTGAGGTTGATATAGACACAAACAACAACAACAGTTACATGAGAATTAGTGATGTGCATGGCTTTCCCAGTTGTTACTGAGGTTGATATAGACACAAACAACAACAGTTACATGAGAATTAGTGATGTGCATGGCTTTCCCAGTTGTTACTGAGGTTGATATAGACACAAACAACAACAGTTACATGAGAATTAGTGATGTGCATGGCTTTCCCAGTTGTTACTGAGGTTGATATAGACACAAACAACAACAACAGTTACATGAGAATTAGTGATGTGCATGGCTTTCCCAGTTGTTACTGAGGTTGATATAGACACAAACAACAACAGTTACATGAGAATTAGTGATGTGCATGGCTTTCCCAGACATTACTGAGGTTGATATAGACACAAACAACAACAACAGTTACATGAGAATTAGTGATGTGCATGGCTTTCCCAGACATTACTTTAGAAATAGATTCTATTGCTGATCTAACCTGTCCAGTTACTGCAGAACTTAGGTGGGGGGAAACATTTTGCCTCCACATGTGTGTGGTTGGTGGGGTGGCTGTTTGTGTAGGGGTGTGTGTGTGTGTGTATTTGTGGCTGTTTGTGTAGGTGTGTGTATTTGTGGCTGTTTCTGTAGAGGTGTGTGTGTTTATGGCTGTTTGTGTAGGTGTGTGTGTGTGTGTATTTGTGTAGGGGTGTCTGTGTGTATTTGTGGCTGTTTGTGTAGAGGTGTGTGTGTGTATGTATTTGTGGCTGTTTGTGTAGGGGTGTGTGTGTATTTGTGGCTGTTTGTGTATGTGTGTGTGTGTATTTGTGGCTGTTTGTGTATGTGTGGCTGTTTGTGTAGGGGTGTGTGTGTATGTATTTGTGTAGGGGTGTCTGTGTGTGTATTTGTGGCTGTTTGTGTAGAGGTGTGTGTGTGTATTTGTGGCTGTTTGTGTAGGTATGTGTGTGTGTATTTGTGGCTGTTTGTGTAGGTATGTGTGTGTGTATTTGTGGCTGTTTGTGTAGGTATGTGTGTGTGTATTTGTGGCTGTTTGTGTAGGTATGTGTGTGTATTTGTGGCTGTTTGTGTAGGTATGTGTGTGTGTATTTGTGGCTGTTTGTGTAGGTATGTGTGTGTGTGTGTTTGTGGCTGTTTGTGTAGGGGTGTGTGTGTATTTGTGGCTGTTTGTGTAGGTGTGTGTGTATTTGTGGCTGTTTGTGTAGGTATGTGTGTGTGTATTTGTGGCTGTTTGTGTAGGTATGTGTGTGTGTATTTGTGGCTGTTTGTGTAGAGGTGTGTGTGTATTTGTGGCTGTTTGTGTAGGTATGTGTGTGTATTTGTGGCTGTTTGTGTAGGTGTGTGTGTGTTTGTGGCTGTTTGTGTAGGTGTGTGTGTGTGTGTGTGTATTTGTGGCTGTTTGTATAGGTGTGTGTGTGTGTATTTGTGTAGGGGTGTCTGTGTGTATTTGTGGCTGTTTGTGTAGAGGTGTGTGTGTGTGTGTGTATTTGTGTAGGGGTGTCTGTGTGTGTATTTGTGGCTGTTTGTGTAGAGGTGTGTGTGTGTTTGTGGCTGTTTGTGTAGAGGTGTGTGTGTTTGTGGCTGTTTGTGTAGGTATGTGTGTGTGTGTTTGTGGCTGTTTGTGTAGGGGTGTGTGTGTATTTGTGGCTGTTTGTGTAGGTATGTGTGTGTGTATTTGTGGCTGTTTGTGTAGGTGTGTGTGTGTTTGTGGCTGTTTGTGTAGGTGTGTGTGTGTTTGTGGCTGTTTGTGTAGGTGTGTGTGTATTTGTGGCTGTTTGTGTAGGTATGTGTGTGTGTATTTGTGGCTGTTTGTGTAGGTGTGTGTGTGTTTGTGGCTGTTTGTGTAAGGGTGTGTGTAGGTGTGTGTGTGTGTTTGTGGCTGTTTGTGTCAGGGTGTGTGCGTGTATTTGTGGCTGTTTGTGTAGGGGTGTGTGTGTGTTTTATTCTGTTCTGTTACATGTAAGTACAGCACACACACACACACACACACACACACACACACACACACACACACACACATATAGGCAACATGAATGGACTTGTTATTTTTCTCTAAAAAACATTTTTCCGATTCTGCCCTTCCCGTCCCTTCAATTTTTCTTCTGATGAAGAACTAGAGTCCGAAACATTAAGACTTTCTTCCTGCTATTCCAAGCGTTAAACTATCGTCCTTCCATATACTGTACAGTTTGTGTTGTTATTTCTGTTTTTCTTTGACACACACACACACATGTATGAATGTGTGTGTTTAGAGTAATCAGATAACTTACATGTGTTATAGAGGGAGGGAGTATGATGAATGTCACGTTGATGACACCTTGCTATATATCACCTTGACCGACCAGTCTGTCGGGCATCCATTCGGCGCCACTGGTCACAGCACGTCGTGCTGTTTTAGCCATGAGATAACGCCATCCCACTGGCTGGGCGGGCAGGCCGGTACCTCTTCATCTCATTTCTACAGCTGAGTAAACTGGAGCAATGTGAAATAAAGTGTCTTGCTCAAGGACACAACACATCACCTGGTCCGAGAATTGAACTCACAACCTTTCGATTGCAAGCCCAATGCTCTAACCACTAAGCCATGTGCCTTCACGTTTTATATATATATAACTGGAGACATGTATTGTGGTAGAACACTGGGAGGTTATATCCATAGTAGTAGAGCATTTAGTCCGTGGGACGATTCCTGTAGAAGTTCCACAACAGTTAATAAACCATTATCGAGGACACGTCTCACCTTGCAGATCTTCACGCTCGACTGAATGGTCAATAAGCGCTGTTGTGGAACTAACTATGTGTGTATATATATATATATATATATGAAGTGTTTCCGTAGGAAAGGTAAAGGAAAAGAGAGTGCTCTATGTAGACTATAGAGCGTTTTAGTTAGCGAAGTCAGATGTCTATGTCAGGCTCGTCTGTCTTCATGAAACCTTTGGTAAATGAAATAATTATCTTATGTTCTTTATTACATATATATATATATATATATATAAAATGAGATAAATATTCCAACAGGTACTAAGTACCTACGGAAATATACATGGTGTCTATAATAATTGTTGTTCAATGGTAGTAATTTGAGATACCAGAACTATAAAAATGAGCGGAACAAGCAAACATTAAACAATCTTTTAAATAAATTAAAATACAATTTAAATATTCACCTGTTCTAATGCTGTTACCTACGGTTTCATTTATCAAAAGATTGGAAATTCAGAGAATTTCCAATGGAAAGATCAGCTCTTCAGACAGCTATTTCCATTCTATAGGGCATAAAGCCTCACAGTTTGTAAATATATTGCTTCCAGCCCAATGTATGAGGTCAGGCCGTTAAAGTGACCCACACATAAACAGGCCACAAGTAAGAGCGAGATTATAGACTCGTTGTCTTTCATGCTACTAAAAAAATAGCAGCACGATTCAACATTTTTTTCTCTACACAGAAGGAGAATACATATAAAATGAGATAAATATTCCAACAGGTACTAAGTACCTACGGAAATATATATATGTATATAATTGTTATACTTTGGGAGGGTCATGCTGCTAATAAAAACACACACATCTGTTGGTTTTCACTTTAATTTATTATAATTTTGTGGTTGGTTGGTTGGTTCGATAACCGGATGGCTGCTTATATATTGTCAAAGCGCTTTTCTCACACATTCTGTGACCTCCTCAGTGACTGTGTTTTTATTTTGTGTCAAAAACAAGATGGTGTAGGGCAGATCAAAGGAGAGACCAACTGGAAATTTATAATAAATTGAAGTGAAAACCAACAGGTGCATGTGTTTTTATTGGCAGCATGACCCTCCCAAAGTATAGCAATATCTGTTTCAACACACGTTTTCAGATAAGAAATATTGCAAAACAAATTCAAATATATATATATATATATATATATACACACCTGTAGTGTTTGACATTACATCATATATATTTAATTCTAATTACTAAAATACTTAATGAGCAGTTTGAAAGTGAGACTTCAGTCCGGATCTGATCTGGGACTATTACTAGTGTTTTACATCTGGACTGGGATCATTGCCAACTTTGGAAGGGGAGCCTACATTTCACATCTGGAGTGGGACCATTGCCAACTTTGGTAGGGGAACCTACATTTCACATCTGGACTGGGCCTATTGCCAGCTGAGATTGGGGAGCCTACATTTCACATCTGGACTGGGACCATTGCCAACTTTGGTAGGGGAACCTACATTTCACATCTGGAGTGGGACCATTGCCAATTTTGGTAGGGAGCCTACATTTCACATCTGGACTGGGCCTATTGCCAGCTGAGATAGGGGAGCCTACATTTCACATCTGGACTGGGCCTATTGCCAACTGAGATAGGGGAGCCTATATTTAATATCTGGACTGGGCCTATTGCCAACTGAGATAGGGGAGCCTATAGTCAACTGAGATAGGGGAGCCTTTATTTTACACCTGGCTAATATTCCATGCCACCTATTTAAGAATCACACTGATGTAAAGGTAACAGTAATAATAATAATAATTGTTTCTACTTTAAGCACAAGGCCAGCAATTTGAAGGGAAGGTGAGAGTCAATTAAATTGACCCCAGAGCATTACTGGTACTTTATTTTATTGACCTTCCGTAAGGATGAAAGGCAAAGCTAACCTCAGCGGGATTTGAACTCAGAAGGTAAAGGGCCATAACTACATGCTACAAAGCATGTTGTCCAACGCTCTACTGACTCTGCCAATCCACAGCCCTAGTAATAATAATAATAAAGAGAGAGAGAGACCAGTATAGCTGCTAGGGTATCAGTAACCTATACCATCACTATCACAATGATGGGCCTTAACAGCATGGGGGAGTGCTCTCCTCTCTGGTGGACAGGAAGAACCCCAGGTAAAAGCTACCTTGTAGTCCCAGTAAACAGAACAGATAAAGAGTTAGCCTGGAGGATAGAGACTTACTCTTGCGGGTGGCCAAGTCTGTCCTGATATTGTGTAGGGAGGTGGCATGGCTGACCGAGAATGTCACAGGTCTCCACCACTGCAGGTTCAACGACATGCTTAACTGGAAAATGGATGATGCTTCAACAGTTTGAGGTCTTCAACAAATTCCTCAGGCAATAAAGCCTTGGTCTTTTGATGAAAGTAACACTGACCTCTTTGTCCACTTATTCCAGAGAGGGTCGTAAGGGCAGAGTCCTCAAACACTCCTTCCAGAAGCAACCGTCTCCAACTGATCTGGCTGGATCCCCAATCGAGACCAGCCAAGCTCATGGATGTTATCCAACCATCTTGCTCGGGGTCTCCTACCTGTTGGTTTCACCCGTAAAATCTCTCCAGTGATTCTTTCCTGCGACATTCTAACCACATGGCCATAGTAAATGTAACACTCACACTGGAGAAAATCTCACTATATGTCACATCCCAGAAAAGGGGTTTATCACCATGGAACGGGAAGATACCATGATGCCATCTGGTTATTTTGCCATGCCCTTGCTCCAACCCCACAGGCTCAAGCTGCAAAGAGAAGCCAAACAGCATCAAAGCCAATACTTAACCCTTTAGCATTTAAATGAGCCATATCCGACCAGAATTCCCTCACCTCATTCTGTTTAAACCAGCCGTAATTGACTGCTCATACTCATGTAAAGGTATTGTTCTCAAAATAAATATCAAAATCTCATAGATTCGATATTGTGTGAGATAAAGAGTTTACTGTGAATACACAATAGTAAATATAGAGTAATGTGAATGGTAAAGGGTTAAACATCTATCTTGTAAATGTTTAACATTTATTTTCCATGCTTGCATGCAGGGTTGGATAAAACCGGGGGTGGGATGGGAGGCTCATACACAAAAAATTAGAACACACAGCAAACCCTCCCAATTTTACATGTCAAAGTTATACATACAGGTCTTAAATAAAAAATTTTAGCCATTCTAAAACTAAAAAGCCCAAATGAGGGAACAAATAAATTGGTATGGCTGTCGCTGATGGGGACCCCTATTGCACGGGGCTGGGGTAATTGCCCCGGCCCTGCTTGCATGGGTTAGATAGGTTATGTTATGAGGTTACTCATGTCAAGTTAGGTGACCATATTTTGCTCATACAGATTTGTTTTGGGCCTGGTTTTTATAGCTGAATTCCCTTCTTAACGCCAAACACATTACAGCATGTACTGGGTGATTTTTTTTTTTTTTTTTTTTTTTTTTTTTTTTTCCCCTTGTGGTACTGTCATGATTAGCTGACATTGGTGGACTGGGTACATTTTTTATATGTCACCAGCATGACCGCCTAATGTGCTGGACTGGATGCTATTTTATTGTGGCACCCGAAACGATCACATAATAGGGTAGACTGGGTGCTTTTTTTTTTATATGTCATCAGCATGACCATCTAATGTGGTGGACTGGGTGCAATTTTATTGTGGCACCAGACGCAACAATAAAACAGGGTAAACTGGGTACTTCTTTGTCGTGTCACCAGAAACGACCACATCATCGGGTGGACTGGGTACTTCTTTGTCGTGTCACCAGAAACGACCACATCATCGGGTGGACTGGGTACTTCTTTGTCATGTCACCAGAAACGACCACATCATCGGGTGGACTGGGTACTTCTTTGTCGTGTCACCAGAAACGACCACATCATCGGGTGGACTGGGTACTTCTTTGTCATGTCACCAGAAACGACCACATCATCGGGTGGACTGGGTACTTCTTTGTCGTGTCACCAGAAACGACCACATCATCGGGTGGACTGGGTACTTCTTTGTCATGTCACCAGAAACGACCACATCATCGGGTGGACTGGGTACTTCTTTGTCGTGTCACCAGAAACGACCACATCATCGGGTGGACTGGGTACTTCTTTGTCGTGTCACCAGAAACGACCACATCATCGGGTGGACTGGGTACTTCTTTGTCGTGTCACCAGAAACGACCACATCATCGGGTGGACTGGGTACTTCTTTGTCGTGTCACCAGAAACGACCACATCATTGGGTGGACTGGGTACTTCTTTGTCGTGTCACCAGAAACGACCACATCATCGGGTGGGCTGGGTACTTCTTTGTCGTGTCACCAGAAACGACCACATCATCGGGTCATCGGGTGGACTAGGTACTTCTTTGTCGTGTCACCAGAAACGACCACAAAACAGGGTAGACTGGGTACTTCTTTGTCGTGTCACCAGAAACGACCACAAAACAGGGTAGACTGGGTACTTCTTTGTCGTGTCACCAGAAACGACCACAAAACAGGGTAGACTGGGTACTTCTTTGTCGTGTCACCAGAAACGACCACAAAACAGGGTAGACTGGGTACTTCTTTGTCGTGTCACCAGAAACGACCACAAAACAGGGTAGACTGGGTACTTTATCAGTGTGTCCAAATTCATGTATAAAAGGATCATATGAGGAGCTGGTGTTTACTTACCAGGCTCGAGGAATTTATAGCATTTTGATTTAATAGATATAATCTATTAATCTATTTTAATTATACAGCCTATTTGTAAATAATTAACGAAAGAGAGAGTGAAACTAAAAGAATCCTATCGTCGTCGTCTGTCCGTCCGTTCGTCTGTCAGTCACAGTCAGCGAGTTCTGATGCAGTCACTAACTTTGATTGTTTTTTCTTCTTTTTTTCTTTTTTTCTTTCTCTTTTTTTTTCTTTTTTTTTTTCCAATTCTTTCTTGCTCCCCCCTAGCATGTGCAGAACAATTGTGACTCCTGTTGGGTAAGTGACACATAAAACATATTTAATTCTTTTGCTGCCTCTATATGCTCTTATATATATTATATATATCATGTATATATATATCATATATTATGTATATATATATATATATATACACTTTGTCAACATTTAGTGGTCTGATTCTGTTTTTTTTGTTGGATTTATTTATATATTATATATTTTGTTATTTATTTTTTTAAAGTTTTTAATAATTTTTTATATTTATCGATATTTTCTTGAATTGAATTAATTTGGGGAGAGGTGTGGGCTGCCCTTATGGCAAATAAAAGAAACCGTCATTTTTTTTTTTGCCTACACACACAAGTATATATACATACATACAACTCACACATAAGCATGCATACATACATGCAGACAATATACACACAAGCATACATTCATACAACATACACGCACACAAGCATATATTCACAGACATACACAGTTAAGCAAACATACAACACACGCACACATATGCACAGCCATAGACCTATATCTAAACATTTAAACCAGTCATATCTGGCCTGAATTCTCTCACTTCTTTCTGTTCAAACCAGCTGTAACTGGCCACATTAAAATCTCATAGATTTGATATTATGTCAGATAATTATGTAAGATAAAGCCTTGACCACGAAAATACAATTGTAAATATAGAGTAATGTAAATACTAAACTTATCTTCTAATGTGGTTATTCATTATTGTAAAACAAGAGTGCTGTTTTTTTAATATTTAAAAAGCAATAATAATGAGAATCTGTCTAAATTCTGGACTATTTTCAAGATTATTTGAAAATCATAGGCAGTGTCTTTCATTAAAAAATATGGTAATGAAAGGGTTAATGACATAGACAGTGTCTTTCATTAAAAATATGGTAATGAAAGGGTTAATAACATAGACATTGTCTTTCATTAGAAATATGGTACTGAAAGGGTTAATGACATAGACAGTGTCTTTCATTAGAAATATGAAATGAAAGGGTTAATGACATAGACAGTGTCTTTCATTAGAAATATGTAATGAAAGGGTTAATGACATAGACACTGTCTTTCATTAGAAATATGTAATGAAAGGGTTAATGACATAGACAGTGTCTTTCATTAGAAATATGGTACTGAAAGGGTTAATGACATAGACAGTGTCTTTCATTAGAAATATGGTAATGAAAGGGTTAATGACATAGACAGTGTCTTTCATTAGAAATATGGTAATGGAAGGGTTAATGACATAGACATGGTAATGAAAGGGTTAATGACATAGACAGTGTCTTTCATTAGAAATATGGTAATGGAAGGGTTAATGTCATAGTCAGTGTCTTTCATTAGAAATATGGTAATGAAAGGGTTAATGACATAGACAGTGTCTTTCATTAGAAATATGGGAATGAAAGGGTTAATGACACAGACAGTGTCTTTCATTAGAAATATGGTAATGGAAGGGTTAATGTCATAGTCAGTGTCTTTCATTAGAAATATGGTAATGGAAGGGTTAATGACATAGGCAGTGTCTTTCATTAGAAATATAATGAGGGGGTTGAATGTTGGCAGTTAGAATTAAAACATATTTAAAAGAAAACATTTATTGTTAGAAATAAGAAATGTAATTTCATTTGGAAGAAAAATGTCTAATTTTTATGTTGTGTCAAAGATATGACAACCTCCCTAGTGTTGGTTTACACAATAAAGCACCCAGTAAACACTGTAAAGTGGTTGGTGTTAGGAAGGGTATCCAGCTGTAGAAGGCTTACCAAACAAAGGGTTGGGAGAACTTTTCAATTTGTGCCAAAAGACATGACAATTTCTCCTCTGCACTCGATATAACGTGTGACTGTATGTAAGCAGGATGTAGGCACCTCGGCCTGTCTGGGAAGTCAGTAGCCCTGCTTGAGTACTGACTTGCTAGTAGGGAAAATGGACATTGAATGATGATGATGATGTCTAAATTGTGGGACAAATTCTATTTTCTATCACCTGTGAAGTCTAAATTGTGGGACAAATTCTATTTTCTATCACCTGTGAAGTCTAAATTGTGGGACAAATTATATTTTCTATCACCTGTGAAGTCTAAATTGTGGGACAAATTCTATTTTCTATCACCTGTGAAGTCTAAATTGTGGGACAAATTCTATTTTCTATCACCTGTGAAGTCTAAATTGTGGGACAAATTATATTTTCTATCACCTGTGAAGTCTAAATTGTGGGACAAATTCTATTTTCTATCACCTGTGAAGTCTAAATTGTGGGACAAATTCTATTTTCTATCACCTGTGAAGTCTAAATTGTGGGACAAATTCTATTTTCTATCACCTGTGAAGTCTAAATTGTGGGACAAATTCTATTTTCTATCACCTGTGACAGTCTAAATTGTGGGACAAATTCTATTTTCTATCACCTGTGACAGTCTAAATTGTGGGACAAATTCTATTTTCTATCACCTGTGACAGTCTAAATTGTGGGACAAATTCTATTTTCTATCACCTGTGACAGTCTAAATTGTGGGACAAATTCTATTTTCTATCACCTGTGAAGTTTAAATTGTGGGTTCAATTATATTTTCTATCACCTGTGAAGTCTAAATTGTCGAACAAATTCTATTTTCTATCACCTGTGAAGTCTAAATTGTGGGACAAATTCTATTTTCTATCACCTGTGACAGTCTAAATTGTGGGACAAATTCTATTTTCTATCACCTGTGAAGTTTAAATTGTGGGTTCAATTATATTTTCTATCACCTGTGAAGTCTTAATTGTCGAACAAATTCTATTTTCTATCACCTGTGAAGTCTAAATTGTGGGACAAATTCTATTTTCTATCACCTGTGAAGTTTAAATTGTGGGTTCAATATTTTCTGTCTTCTGTGACAGTGTAAATTGTGGGTTCAATTTTATTTGGTTTATATTAGATTTTGGTCTATTTTTCATTAAACTTTTTTTATTTTTGTGCTGTGGGACTGTAGATGATAATAATGAAAATTCTTGTGTTCAGTGGTCAGGTGCACTACAGCATAGTTATGTTTTATTAGTCCACATCTACAAACACTTTCTCTCACAATTGCAATACATACACACATACATATACTAACACAAACATGTGAATGTCTGTATTTGTACTGAAGCTAAAAGATATATGTGTGTGTTTGTACAATAAAAACAGAAGTCAGGTATAGGTAGAGAGTTCATTGATTTACAATAGTTTCAAAGGGTCAATTGAACGGTGGAGGTTGGTATATCGAGCAGCATGGTAGTGGTTTAGTATTGATGTTCCTGTTCAATGTGAGGAGGATGGCCAATTGAACAGAAACTTTGAGACTAGTGTAGCGAGACATGATAGTACTATTTTATCGCTGTGGTGTAATTTAGTCATGCTTGGTCAGTCGCCAGCACTGTAGGGTTAGTAATGTATGAATACAACTAACCACATCTGCCCAGCAGTAGAACGCGCCTTTTTCAAGACTAGCTTAGAGTGTCGTTTTAGACATTGGTCGTACGACAGCTCATAACTCGCTTTCCCACTGTTTTGATTTTTATCTCCAACATTGAGAGTAGTTTGTTAGACGGTCTTTCAGGGTTTTACCGTTTATCTGTCAACTTATTTTACCAAATATTTTAATCCCTTACGGATGAAACATTTTAACTTTGCCTTTCATCCTTCCGGGGTCGATAGAATAAAATACCAGTAATGCATTGGGTAATTGCTGGCCTTGTGCCAAAAGTAGAAACAATTATCATTCTTACTGATGTTTGTGCATTGCCCTATGTACTGTACATGCACTTTTTTGATGAGTTGTGGTGCACCTGGGCACTGTACACAATATTTCATTATTGTTATTATTATTATATCATGACTCGTACACTGTTCATTTTCCTGACATTTGTACATTATTCTATGTACTATACATGCACCTTTGATGAGTTGTAGTGCACCTGAGCACTGTACACAATAATTACATTATTATTATTACAACCAGCTTTGGACATTTTACCAACTTTAATAGAGATAGTTAGTAAGGGTAAATGAATGCCTGTCTTGCTACATTTTTAGCCTACTAAAAAACATTTATTTCACTGACATCTTCACAGAGAAAACCTTGCTGCATACACTTTGTACACGTGTTCAAACCAATTAAAAATAAATTATTTGGTATATAACCTAAACTACGCCTTCTGATGTATTTTTCGAACCATTGGAACACTTGTTCAACATCTCCATCTTCCTAAAGTGGCAATCTTGTTTAAAAGTGATAGTGCTTACTAAACTAGTAATAGGTAGTAACCTAACCACTATCATGTTGGTCAATATATCAACCTACACCGTTCAATTGACCCTCTGAAACGATTGTAAAACAATGAATTCTCTAGCTACACCTGACTTCTGTTTTTATTGTACAAACACACACATATATATTTATACAGATACACACACACATATATTTATACAGATACACACACATATATATTTATACAGATACACACACATATATATTTATACAGATACACACACACATATATTTATACAGATACACACACATATATATTTATACAGATACACACACACATATTTATACAGATACACACACATATATATTTATACAGATACACACACACATATTTATACAGATACACACACACATATTTATACAGATACACACACATATATATTTATACAGATACACACACATATATATTTATACAGATACACACACATATATATTTATACAGACACACACACACATTTATACACACACATACATACACACATATATGTGGTAGCGGTTGGCATTGATTTTTAAAATTATTTCAAATATTGACTATTCCCTGCCCCACCTTTAAAAATGTGATATATTTAATCTCCCCCACAGTTTGTCTGGGGGGTGAGGGGCTGGGACCAATTTATATGTCATTTTTATTTTCTGTGTAACCCCTTTTTATTATTTTTTTTTTATTATACTTTAATTTATAATAAAAATATTCATTTTTGTAATATTTTTTCTTTTTTCTTTTATTTTTTTTTTTTTTAGTTTGCAGCAGTATTGCCTCTCTCTCTCTTTCTCTCTCTCTTCTGTTGTGGTTCTTCATTTATTTTATTGTATCTCCATCCATGACCACCACCACCACCACCAACCTGTCTGTCTGTAGACACTTGTGTTGCTTTATTTAATTTGTTATCCTTCTGTGATTGATTCATTCTCATTGATTATATTGTTAATTTTGTTTTGATTTGATTTTCATTCTGTTCTGTTGGTTTCAGTATTTCCTGCCACCCATTATTATTATTATTATTATACATATATACACACATACTATATATATATATACATATATATATTTATTAAAATAACAGATTAATATATATATATATACATATATACACACAGACACTATATATAATAATAATAATACAAGGACGATTTGTTAAGCCTTCATTATGTTTATTGATTGGTGAATCATTTTTTGCTATTGATCAGCTCAAGGTTCGATCTGTATTGATCTGGCCTGACTCTGGAATCAAAAGCTCGTTGGACCTCTGTTGTGGTAATGACAGAATGAACATATAAAGCGTAGAAATGTCTGTAACTTTATATGTTCATTCTGTCATTACAACAGCAGAGGTCCAACGAGCTTTTGATTCCAGAGTCAGGCCAGATCAATACAGATCGAACCTTGAGCTGATCAATAGCAAAACATGATTCACCAATCAATAAACGTAATGAAGGCTTAACCCTTTAGCATTTACATTACTCTATATATATACTATTATATTTTCATGGTAAATGCTTTATCTCACATAATATCGAATCTATGAGATTTTGAAAGTATTTATTTTGAGAACAATACCTTAACATCAGTATGAGTGACCAGTTACAGCCAGTTTCAATAGAAAAAGGTTGAAAATTCTGGCCGGTCTTGGCCGGTTTGAACATTAAAGGGTTAACAAATCGTCCTTGTATTATTATATTCCACCCTGTTTAACTCTACACCTTGATACTGACGTGAATCTAAACATTGAGTGCTCACCTGGGGAACCTACAGTGACTTCACATTACACTCCTTGGATACATATATATATGTATATATATGACATGACCAAAACAGAACGGTGAAGGTCAACCAGGGAGGGGTTCCTCCGGTAGGCGTGAAAAGGCCCTGTATTGAAAATATATATATATATATATATATATATATATATATATATATATATATATATATATATATATATATATATATATATTGTGTGTGTGTGTGTGTGTGTAAATATATATCCTAAATATGTTTGCTATTATTGTTGCCTTGTTACCAATATTTAAATATTTTGTCAACATCTTTCAAACCCACCCTTTTGTTGTCATTGTTGCTATTGTTTTAAAATACAATTCTCAGATATTTCATTCCAATAAATATATTTGTTCACAGGATAAACTGTATTTTCAGTCATTCAAAAATTTAATTCTTCTGATTTTGTCCCCAAAAAATTTTTTTTAATGTATTTCTTTTTTAATTTAATTCCATTTTGGGAATTTTGCAGGGAGTCTTTTTGGTGTCTGGTTAAAATATCTCAACATTTTGAGTTTAAATTTCATTGGACACACCTTGTTACCATTCATTGTTTTGGGGAAGGGGTTGATAAATTAAACCACCCTGTCCAAGGTGCATGGCTTAATGGTTAGAGCGCTGAGTTTACAATCATGAGGTTGTGACTCCTATTCTTGGACCGGGCTTTACGTTGTGTTCTTGAGCAAGACACTTTATTTCACATTGCTCCAGTTCACTCAGCTGTAGAAATGAGTTGCGATGTCACTGGTGCCAAGCTGTATCAGCCATTGCCTTTCCCTTGGAGAACATTGGTGGCATGGAGTGGGATGGCTGGTATGCATGGGCGACTGCTGGGCTTACACAAACAAACTTGCCTGGACTTGTGCCTCGGAGGGGAACTTTCTAGGTGTAAATCCCATGGTCATTCATGACCAAAGGGGGTCTTTACCCAAGGCAGAGGTGGATTAAGCTTGCATGGGAACCCCTTATGTATTATTTAGGGTAGCAAATAAAATTTAAAAATTAATTCAGATCTCTTTAGATATTGGGGAGGGGGTCCTAGCTGAACATTTTATCAGTGTCTTTTAAATAATGTCAGGAGTTTGATTCCTAGACTAAGTTGTGTGTTATGTTCTTTAGAAAAACACTTCATTTCATGTGGCTGCTGAATACTAAGCTGAGTACCAGCAATGGCTGAAGGGTTTAACCCTGTAGTGGACTGGCGCCCTGTCCAGGGGAGAGTCTTGTACTCTCAGTTGCTTCATGCCACAGAAACCGGAATAAGGACCAGGCTGATGAGTCTCCTAGCCCGAGACAGACTTTAAATGTTGTGGATCCACTAGTTGCAGCCGTGTCTACCCTAAATCTACCACTAATTCATGAATGTATGACTGGTAGAATTGTCAGACCAGCTGTAGAAAACCTATGAAATATAAGGTTGGGAGGACCTCTTCAGCTGTGTCAAAGGCACAACAACCTCCCTAGTGCTGGTGATATGATAAAATGCACCCTGTGCACTCTGTAAAGGGCAAAATCTTACATGAGTGGTAAGTGAGCTCCCTACCAATTTGAGATATCAACAGCCCCAATCAACCCCCAAATGGGTGAAATGTAAGGTTGAACTCAGTGTAGAGAGCCAAAAGAAATACCTGTGAGATATTCTAACACTTTAACATCTCTTCCAACTCACCATCTGATCACATAGTTTCTCTTTTAACTCTTAACATCCACTTGAAACCACATTAACAAGACATTCTTGAAAAGTATAAAAAACCACATTAACAAGACATTCTTGAAAAGTGTAAAACAGTCACATTAAGCCATAAAAACCCACATTAACAAGACATTCTTGAAAAGTGTAAAACAGCCACATTAAGCCATAAAAAACCACATTAACAAGACATTCTTGAAAAGTATAAAAAACCACATTAACAAGACATTCTTAAAAAGTGTAAAACAGCCACATTAAGCCATAAAAAACCACATTAACAAGACATTCTTGAAAAGTGTAAAACATAAATGCATGAAGAATGGTGCCTTCCAGAAGTTACTGTATTCATTGATTTCCAAGAGACTTTTGACAGTGTGGACAGAACTGAAATCTTTAAAACCTTGCAAAGCACCAGCCTCCTAGAGAATATCATTGCTGCAATTGAATGCCTATATGTTAATCAAACAGCTGTGGAAAACAATCCCCCAAATTTAATATAACGAAAGTCGTATTACAAGGAGATACTTTAGCACTATATATATATGTCATCATTATCTACCACATTCTAAAAGCAGCAACCCATCCTGAAGACATCATTGAGATCACATCTGGTATCAAGTTATCAAACCTGGCATTTTCAGATGACATATTGATTGTGCCTTCAATACAGAAAGCTCAAGATCATTTAAATCACATAATATATGAAGCACACATTGTTAGACTGGAACTAAACTTCACAAAAACTGAGTGCATGTGTTTAAACATTGATAACGATAATAGAATATTTGTAAATAATGGGTTTAGACCATCTCACAGCTGCACTGAACTAATTTATACTTTAAAACGTTTAATTAAAATGCAACATTATAACTAAGTCACATTATAGTCTTTACTTTAATACTGCACATTTTCACAACAATCTGTCCACAAGAAATGATACAGTAAATATTTGAATTAACAAACCAGTTTTCAGATATTTTATGCTAAATCATTACAGGTTAAGATTTTATATATTAAAGTCTTTACTCAAATGCTACAAATTTTCACAACAATCTGTCCACCAGTAAAGATACTAGAAACATTTAGTACAAAACAACATTATGACTACATCACATTAAATATTAAAGTTTTTAAGGTGCGGTGGATTGGTAGTATCGGTAGAGGGTCGGACACCATGCTTTGACGCATAGTTATGGCCCTTGCCATTCTGAGTTCAAATCCTGCCAAGGTTAACTTTGCCTTTCACCCTTACTGGGTCCATAAAATAAAGTACCAGTAATGCACTGGGTAATTGCTGGCCTTGTGCCAAAAGTAGAAACAATTAAATATTAAAGTTTTTACTCAAATACTGCAAACTTTCACAACAATCTGTCCACTAGTAAAGTTACTATAAATATTTAGAACAAAACAACACTATGACTGTATCACATTAAATATCAGTCTTTACACTAAATCATCAAATTTTCACAACAATCTGTCCACTAGTAAAGTTACTATAAATATTTAGAACAAAACAACACTATGACTGTATCACATTAAATATCAGTCTTTACACTAAATCAGTAAACTTTCACAACAATCTGTCCACTAGTAAAGTTACTATAAATATTTAGAACAAAACCGCTATGACTGTATCACATTAAATCAGCAAATTTTCACAACAATCTGTCCACTAGTAAAGATACTATAAATATTTAGAACAAAACAACACTATAACTATCACATTAAATATCAGTCTTTACACTAAATCAGCAAATTTTCACAACAATCTGTCCACTAGTAAAGTTACTATAAATATTTGAATTAACAAATCCATTTTTCGATATTTACTGAGTTGCAGGATGTTAAGAGTTCAACAACAGTTTTACATCTTATATGTTGTAACATGAATTATTATTGTGGATTATCAGAATTGGTAGAGCGTCGGACAACATGCCTTGTGGTATAGAGTTACGTCCCTTTAAGTTCTGAGTTCTAATCCCACCGAGGTTAGCTTTGCCTTTCATCCTTACAGAGGTCGATAAAATAAAGTACCAGTAATGCACTGGGATCGATTTTATCGACTTTCCCCTCTCCCCAAAATTATTGGCTTTGTGTTTAAATCAAAAACCATTATAATTATTCTAACACATGACTATTTTTCTGTTTTTTCTTATTTCATTACAGAATACTTTATATTACGATACATATTGGGTGGGCCAACATGTCTGTTTGGCATGGTTGAGTGCATTTCTTCTGCTTATTGTCCACTTTCTTCCTCCTCAATACCTTGATCTCCTACACAAATGTGCCCTCCATTTAGGACGCTGGCAGAAAGTTGAAGGACGGCATGCACATGTACCATACAACCCGTACGTATATTTAACCATTTTCTCATCATATTTCTAATGAAAGACATTGTCTATGTCAGTGGTCGCCAACATGGGTTCCGCGGAACCTTGGGGTGCCGTAAAACAAACTCCGGGTTCCTTAAAAAAATATTTACATTACCATTAATATTTTGGGTTTTCTGAAAAAGGTGCAAAGAAAATGCCAAAGGTGCAATGTATAAATGAACGAGTACTATTGTAGTGTACACAGGTTCTCCACTCCAATTCGTGGAAAACACTACTTTCAGTTTCTCACTTGAATTAGCAGAAAAACACTGTTCTGAGATTCGTGAAAATTGAATACTTTCAATTTCGCATCAATTCTTGGAAAGACATAGTTTTCTGAATTCCGAGCGTTTGACTACTACTGATAATACACTAATTGAACTTAGAAATTGACCAATCACGAACAAGTAAATGTTGGTCGATGACAACATAACTTTAAAGTGAAAACTTCAGTTCAGCGAGGTCTCTCAGCCGAGAGACAGGGTCAGTTCGCTGTTCTCACAACGTAAGCTTACTAAAATAAATAAATACTTTATTACTTTTTTTTTTAAAGTTTTGTATTGTATAGGTTCCGTGAAGAATTCAAAATATTTAGAGGGTTCCTCGGTTTTAGAAAGGTTGGCAACCACTGGTCTGTCATTAACCCTTTCATTACCATATTTCTAATGAGAGACACTGTCTATGTCATTAACCCTTTCATTACCATATTTCTAATGAAAGACACTGTCTATGTCATTAACTCTTTTATTACCATATTTCTAATGAAAGACACTGTCTATGTCATTAACACTTCCATTACTATATTTCTAATGAAATACACTGTCTATGTCATTAACCCTTTCATTGCCATATTTGTAATGAAAGAGACTGTCTATGTCATTAACCCTTCCATTACCATATTTCTAATGAAAGACACTGTCTATGTCATTAACCTTTTCATTACTATATTTCTAACGAAAGATACTGTCTATGTTATTAACCCTTCCATTACTATATTTCTAACGAAAGATAGTGTGTATGATTTCCAAAAATTTAGATGGATTTAGGAATGTAACTTAACAAAGGTTCTTATATAAACAATTTGAAATGAGTGATTCTATATAATAGAGTCATGGTTGGACTCAGGTGGGTTGGTATTGAAAGAATTAAGTTAAAAATTAATATATTTTCTTCATCCTATGAACTGTTGAACTCACAATCTTAAGTCCATGGGTTCAACTTCTGTTTGTTGTGTTCTTCAGCAAGACACTTCTTTTTACATTGCTTTTCATGGTAGGACTGAGGTCCTTGTCATTAAAACACCCAAGAAACCTCCTATAAGACACACAGCTAAACTTACACGGGTGTGAACTGAAACAGCAGCAATAGGACTGGGCCCCCAAACTACCAGTAATGCACTGGGTAATTGCTGGCTCTGTGCCAAACGTAGAAACAATTATTAAAACAACCAAGAAACCTCCTTTCAGATACAACCTTGAAAGAGTCCAGTTAAACCTACAGAGGTGTGAGCTGTAAATTTTAATGTTCCTTTCTCTCTTTTCCAGGTGGTCTGAACTCCAGGTGTGGCCCCCTGGGGTGTTAGTTAAACATGTCCGAGGTCTGTTCCGAGCTGAAGGTATTAATATTACTGCTGAACCTGGTAATAGTATGCACAGTCGGTTTTATGTAAGTTCTTTGATTTTTAAATATTATAATTTACATCCACCCAATTCACTCTGTAAAGTTATAGTGCTGGTGTCACAATAAAATATACCCAGTACACACTGTAAAGTTATAGTGCTGGTGTCACAATAAAATATACCCAGTACACACTGTAAAGTGTTAGTGCTGGTGTCACAATAAAATATACCCAATTCACTCTGTAAAGTTATAGTGCTGGTGTCACAATAAAATATACCCAGTACACACTGTAAAGTTATAGTGCTGGTGTCACAATAAAATATACCCAGTACACACTGTAAAGTGTTAGTGCTGGTGTCACAATAAAATATACCCAATTCACTCTGTAAAGTGTTAGTGCTGGTGTCACAATAAAATATACCCAGTACACACTGTAAAGTTATAGTGCTGGTGTCACAATAAAATATACCCAGTACACACTGTAAAGTTATAGTGCTGGTGTCACAATAAAATATACCCAGTACACACTGTAAAGTGTTAGTGCTGGTGTCACAATAAAATATACCCAATTCACTCTGTAAAGTTATAGTGCTGGTGTCACAATAAAATATACCCAGTACACACTGTAAAGTTATAGTGCTGGTGTCACAATAAAATATACCCAGTACACACTGTAAAGTGTTAGTGCTGGTGTCACAATAAAATATACCCAATTCACTCTGTAAAGTGTTAGTGCTGGTGTCACAATAAAATATACCCAGTACACACTGTAAAGTTATAGTGCTGGTGTCACAATAAAATATACCCAGTACACACTGTAAAGTGTTAGTGCTGGTGTCACAATAAAATATACCCAGTACACACTGTAAAGTGTTAGTGCTGGTGTCACAATAAAATATACCCAGTACACACTGTAAAGTGTTAGTGCTGGTGTCACAATAAAATATACCCAGTCCACACTGTAAAGTGGTAGTGCTGGTGTCACAATAAAATATACCCAGTCCACACTGTAAAGTGGTAGTGCTGGTGTCAATAAAATATACCCAGTACACACTGTAAAGTGTTAGTGCTGGTGTCACAATAAAATATACCCAGTACACACTGTAAAGTGTTAGTGCTGGTGTCACAATAAAATATACCCAGTACACACTGTAAAGTTGTTGGTGTTAGGAAGGACATACAGCTGTAGAAAATGTTGCTCAAATGGAATGTATGAGCAAGATCTGGTCATCTGACTTGTTAAGTCTCAGAACAGGACAACCTGTCCAACCCATGCCAACATGGATCACTGACATAAAACAGTTATGATGAAATACAACTTTTATTAAATGTATGTAAACATTCTGTGTTCTCTGTGTGTTTTATACCTCCTATGTCCTAACACTTCATTCCTCATACAAGCCTAAATACCTACCTCCCCAATCTACACAGTAAAGTGGTTGTGATGGCAACACAACAAAAAGCACCCAGCCCACACTGTAAAGGGGTCATGTAGGTGTCATGACAAAAAGCACCCAGCCCACACTGTAAAGTGGTCATGTAGGTGTCATGACGAAAAGCACCCAGCCCACACTGTAAAGGAGTCATGTAGGAATCATAACGAAAAGGACCCAGCCCACACTGTAAAGGAGTCATGTAGGAATCATAATGAAAAGCACTCAGCCCACACTGTAAAGTGGTCATGTAGGTGTCATGACAAAAAGTACCCAGCCCACACTATAAAGGGGTCATGTAGGAATCATAATGAAAAGCACCCAGCCCACACTGTAAAGGGGTCATGTAGGTGTCATGACAAAAAGCACCCAGCCCACACTGTAAAGTGGTCATGTAGGTGTCATGACAAAAAGCACCCAGCCCACACTATAAAGGGGTCATGTAGGAATCATGACGAAAAGGACCCAGCCCACACTGTAAAGGAGTCATGTAGGAATCATAACGAAAAGCACCCAGTACTCACTGTGAATGCGGTTGGTGTTAGGAAGGGCATCCAGCTGTAGAAACCAAGCCAAAATCAGTTCTGTATGAGTAAGTAATGGTTACCTGACCTGGCATTTCTCACAACAGGAGAACTTGTCTAACCCATGCTAGTGTGGAAAAATGGACCTTAAATGATGATGATGACCCTCTCTAAGTATAACAGTATCTGTTTCAAGACATGGTTTCATATCAAGAATCTTGTAAAACAAATATATTAAAAAAATTTACTTTAACAAAAGCAGTAGAGTGCCTAACAGAATGCTTTGCAGCATTTGTTCCGACTCTCCACATTCTGAGTTTAAATACCATGTAGGTCAACTTTACTTTTTATCCTTAACTCTTTAACATTTAAACCAGCCATATCTGGTCAGAAGTCTCTCTCCTCTTTCTGTTTTAACCGGCCACTCATACTGACATTAAGGTATTGTTCTCAAAATCTCCAAGATTCCATATTATGTGAGATAAAGCCTTTACCATGAAAATATAATAGTAATGTAAATGCTAAAGGGTTAATTCAGGATCGATGAAATAAAGTACCAGTTAAGTACTGGGGCGAGTTGATATAATTGACTTCCCCCTTTCTCCAAATTCCTGGCTTTGTGTCTAAACTATACCATTTTTTGTAAGACTGCATCCCCCTTTCACCACTGTAAATAAAGATCCCTTCTCCCTCTCTCCACAACGGGGCCGTTTTTAAATAGCCCCAGAGAACTCTGCTATTTTAGGGGAGAGAAAGATTTAAATTATATGTTGACATGCTCTGGGAGATAAATAACCTATGTATCAAATTTGAACAAAATCGGATGGAAACTGGAAATGCATCGCCTGCATCCAGACAAGATATATATATATATAAAGGGCTGAAAACCTAGCTTGAGAGGGGGTTTCTTCCCTGAAAACCTACTGTCCAGTTTCTTATCAATATTTTCATATTTCTTTTGTTCCAGTTTCTATTCCACTGGCCGTTAAGAATTACCAACTATTTGCTGTTTCTATCTTTCACTTTGGTGATCTACCAGTTTGTACGGCTTCTACTCTGTACAGAGTGGAACCACATAGTATCTCTGGCGTTGATGCTGTTTTGCTGTGACTACACCTTATTCAAACTGTTCCGTGACCGGGTCATACTCACCAGCACATACAAAGACGAGGAAGAGAAGGGCGATAACTCTCACTGATCAACTCTCAACTTTACACAGAAATCTTTTTGGAAAGTGATATTATAATATAATATGAAAAAATGTTTCATTACCATTAAACATTGGCCAGTCATAAATTAAAATCCTTTCTCTGTCTCAGTCTTCCTCTCACCCTTCACCCCATTGGTTATTAAATAAGCTGTTTAAAGGAAGAAAAAAATTCCAGCAGCGGAAATATTTCCCAAATTAATTTTTGGAGTGTATATTATTTTATTTTTCTTCTCCCAAATTTAAAAATCTCTCTGCCAAAGAGAATTTTTTAAAGTCCATTTTTCAAAGAAATGGGTGCTTCTTTTTTTTTTAAAAAAGAGCTTATTATATATAAGGAATCTGTATTGTCATATTATTGTTAAATATGAAACAACAGTACCTTAACTTGTCCTTTCTTCCTGCTCTGCTATAAAAACAAAATAATAATGTGATATAGGGACCAAAATATTTATATTTTTTAATACTTCTTTTATGAAGAAATAAATAAAAGTACTATACTTAGTTATGACGTTGGTGTTTTTGTTGTTTTTCTTCATTTTGTTTCATTTGTTATGGGGGTAGGTGTGTAGAATTAACCCTTTTGATACTGCAACCCAGTCAAAACCAACTCTAATTGGTTCTGTTAAATAAAACCATACATTTTAAAAAGTTCCTATTTAAATTAAGGTCTTCTAACATAATTTTATATAGTAACAAATATATATATATATATAGTTGCCTCTTTGACACAGGGGCTATGATGTACCTCATCTGTTGGTATTGCTGTTGTTTTTATTAATGGTGGAAGTGATGGTGTTATTTTTGTTATTAGAAATCACGAGGAAGAGTGCCCAGTCAAATGAAGGATCCATACATGTAGTTGATAGCTTCTGCTATCTAGGTGACCTAATTAGCAGCAGAGGAGGGCGCACCAAGATTATAATAGCTAGAATAAGGATGGGATGGAAGTAGTTTAAGAGAACCACTCCCAATACTGACAACAAAAGGAAGGGTATATGACACCTGTGCACTATGCTGCATGGTAGTGAAACATTGGCTTTGACTGCAGAGGATGTGAAATGTAAATGTGAGAGAAAGGCAGAGCTTGGACGAGCTGTGAGAGAAGCTGAGATAGTGTGCAGGAGAGAAGACTGCATTGGTATGGACAATGACCGATGGGAGAAGAAGTGCCATAAATCCCAGTGGAAGTAAACCGCAGTAGAGGACGACCAAGAAAGACCTGGGTTGTGGTTGTGAGAGCTGACCTCAAATCACTAAGACTGGCAGATATGACAAAGGAATGCAACAAGGGGAGAGATGCTATGCTGAGAAGGACCCGTTCAACCCATGCAAGCATGATGATGATGTATATACTGTATTTCCTGGTATCAAAGACTCTACTTTTTTCCTAAAATAAGTCTCAAAAATCTACCATGGGTCTTGGAGGCCGGAGGTTGTTTATTATTTTTTTTCAAAATTAGGGTGCGTCCTTGAGAACGAAGTGTCTTCGGCGCCGGGAAATACGATATGAGTGTATGTATGTTTATATATATATACACACCTACAAATATATATACAATTTAAAGTGATATATATTAGGACTACATCACCTTTTCATCCAGTGTATATATATATATATATGGAGGCACATGGCTTAGTGGTTAGAGCATTGGCCTTGTAATCGAAAGGTTGTGAGTTCAATTCTCAGACCGGGTGATGTGTTGTTTCCTTGAGCAAGACACTTTATTTCACATTGCTCCAGTTTACTCAGCTGTAGGAATGAGATGATAGGGACTGGGGTCCATATCATTCCACTGCAAAGTGGTCGTGTAGGTGCCACGGCAAAAAGCACCCAGCACCCACTGTAAATGAGGTTGGTGTTAGGAAGGGCATCCAGCTGTAGAAATCAAGCCAGAATCAGTTCCCGTCCCACCCTTGCAAGCAGGGAAAAAGCGGACATAAAATGAAATGAAATGATGATACACACACACACAAGTATATATACACAATATAAAGTGACATATCTCTACCTATGCTCCTCAAGTGGGTCTAGGTAAAGAAGAGAAGGGCTGCTTTTACGGGTAACTTCTACAGACAACCATAATGACAGAGGACAGAGACCCTGTCATACTAGCAGGTGACTTCAATGGTCATGTTGGACAGCTCCAGGATGGATACACTGGGGTACACGGTGGTTATCGTTATGGCTCAAGAAACAAAGAAGGAGTGAGGCCTCTTGAATTTTGTGATGCAAGTGAACTAACCCTTTGAAACACTAACTTCAGGAAACCTTCCAATCAGCCAATCACCTACCAATCAGGCAAGCACATAAGCCAAATTGACTTCTTGCTAGTTAAGCAATGAGAGAGGCAGATGGTTGCAAATACTAAGGCATACCCTGTGGAAGAATGCACCCCCTAACATAGGTGAGTTATTAGTGACATCTCAATAAGCAAGAGACAGAATGAGACACACAGGAAAGTCTGGAAGCTAAAGGACCTTTCACTTAAATATAGGTTTAGGAAAGCCCTACAGGATGTGTGTGAAGATGACTGCTGGGTGACAAAGTGCCAAGTAATCCCAGTGGAAGGAAGAAGCAGTAGCGGAAGACCACGGAAGATATGGGCAGAGCTGACCTCAGATTGTTGAAGCTCACAGAGGAGATGACGAAGGACAGTGACAAAAGGAGAGATGCTGTGTTGAAAAGGACCAGTCTCACCCTTGCAAGCAGTGAAAACTAAAGTAAAATGATGATGTATTAGTATTACATCACCTCTTCATCCAATATATATTATCAGGCCATAAATTGTAAGTAGCTGGGTTGAGAACTGTCCTCAGTGTTACATTGGTGGAGGGCAGAAAGCCTTTGTTAAGTAAAATATTTATAATTTGTAGTCCTTCTCTCTTCATTCGGTGCTGTAGCCATTCCATCAGTATATACTTGACATTTAAAACCTGAAAGAATTCAGAGGCACCTTTCAGTATGTTTAACTCGTGCCCTTCAGCATCTATCTTCAAAATCGCTGTGTTGAAGTCGATAACTTCAAGAAGGTCGCTCAGTAAAACTGTTTGAACCTTAACTGACATTGTATCAATTTCATGTGTCTGGTTACTTCTGAGATAGGCACCACCGATATTTCCACGAGGGATCTCCAGCATTGCTTCTTT
>OZ024759.1:12410167-12415167 GCA_964016885.1 Eledone cirrhosa | reverse complement strand
TATTAGAGAGAGAGAGAGAGGTGTTGAGATGAGAGAGAGAGATAAAGAAAGAGAAAGAGAGAAAGGGGACAGGAGAGAGAGAGAGGGAGAGTTTATTGTGACAGTGGAGATCAAAGTACATTAAACTATATTTACAGGATATATTCCATAAAGTTGCTAACATGAGAGAGAAATTGGGTATAAAGATGGGGAGGTAAGTAGAACAGAAAGTTTGGACATGGGAAGGGACGACTGACTATGGGGCAAATAAAGTAAGATATCTATCTATCTATCTATCTATTTATCTCTCTCTCTCTCTCTCTCTATATATATATATATATATATATATTTATTTATTTATTAGTTATGTAATAAACAACATAAGATAATTATTTCATTTACCAGTGGTTTCTTGAAGGCAGATGTTATGTCTGTCTTCAGTCGTCAGAATGAATAAACAACATACATAACATCTGCCTTCAAGAAACCACTGGTAAATGAAATAATTATCTTATGTTGTTTATTACATAACAAATAAGCTCTGTAGCCTACATAGAGCACTCTTTTTTCCTGTACCTTTCCGACGGAAATACTTCATTTATCTATATAGATATATAAAAGAGAGATGTTATTTGGCTGGTTGAATCACACGAAAACTACTCACACACATACACACATATCTAAAGAGAGGGAGCACAGAGGGAGAGACAGAAAGAAAGATAGGCCGTTATACAGAGAGAGATACAATTAAAGTGTTAGATATTCAGAGAGAGAGGGAAAAGAGAGAGAGAGAGAGTACGGTCAGACGAAAGTCTAGAAACAACTTAAACTATAGAGCCTTTGATCTACAGGAAGGTTTAACAATATTGCGTTAGCTTTTATAAATTCGTTTTACAGTCTTTGATGTTACAGAACAAAGAAAAATTGATACTATTTTAAATTAATCTACCCTCCAGCCTTTATCCAAATACTACTTACAGTCCGTACTAACGAAGCTAAATACTTCAAAAGCAATGTTATGTGGTGTAATGCTGTGTTTCAGATAACGTCCTTTGGAGTTGAAAAGGATCATACTGACTATGGTTATTTCACAACTAAAATCCAAGGCCGATGTTACCATTTAATCAGCAGTTTATTCCCCCAGCCTAATAAGGAAGTTTTATGGTTGTTTCTCTCTCTCTCTCACACACACACACACACACACACACACACACACATTACGGTCTCACCTCATACCAGACAACACATCCAGTACAGTCGTTTTCTCTTTTATCCGTCTTCTCTTAACTGTTCTCCCAGGCGAAGCCGGGTACCTCAGCTAGTATATATATATATATATATATCCAAGGAGTGTAACGTGATGACCAGCAGAAACCCCTCTACCCCTAGTACAACACCGCATTCTTTCATGTCCTTCTATATCCACACCACACACACCACCTCCGCCTCACCACGCACACGCCATCGCTATGATAAGCCAAAACACTACACCTCGCAACTCACATCAATCATCACTCCCCACCACCACCTCGTCACTATGTCCCCCCCCACACACCTCACACACATGCCAAAACATTCCTCATAGCTAAAACCAACAATCAAAACAACATAAATTGACCACCATATGAACGTGAAATGTTACAGGTATTTATATGTTAATTCTGTCATTACATTTATATGTTAAGTCTGTCCGACGAGCCTTTGACTGCAGAGTCGGGCCAGATTGAACTTGGAGCTGATCAATAGCGAAACGTGCGTCACCGATCAATCTATATATCTAAAACAGAGAATGTCTGTTTGTCAGTCTGACTCCCTAAAACTCGAGAACCACCCAACCGATTGTTTTCAAACTTTACACATGTGGTCCTGTGAGTGTTTTGAGCGAAAAATATTTCAAATTTTCAATGCCCTAGGGACCGCATTGGGCGATTTAGCGATCTCTCTCTATAATTCTTAGTCTTTCTTTTTAGATAGATACATAGATATAACGTTGCGCCCTTATAATATCTGTCTGTATGTCTGGCTGTCTGCATTACGACATTATGACGTCGCTATCTATGTGTGTGTGTATATGTGTGTATATATATGTATACATAAAAGCTTCACGGCACAGGCATTGCTTTATATCTGGAGATCTCTCTGCACTTGTCGTTACATGGTACCATGGGCCCAGCACTATGTGTCAATAATTGTCACAAGTTTAGTGTTTGTACCAGAGTTTTCAAGTCGCTGGCTGGACTAAAAAGTCACTCGTTCAGCGCATCGGTAGGGGTTCTCCTACATGGATATAAAGTAGTGGCTTTACTCGAAAACGAGTTGGCAGCCACCATATAGTGTGTAACGTTTTTCGAAATATTTACTTCTGCGTTCACGGATCGAGTTTTTTAGTTTCAGAAGATCTCGTTAAGGGTGAAAGCAGTGATTCTTTACTTAAACTTTGATCTGTTATTTTAATATATATATATTAACTATATTAGTAATTATAATCGCGCAAACACAAACTTATAAAAATAAACGCTCACGGACATACATTCACACAAATACACATATTTTCACACATATACATTTACACAAACACACATTCACACATATACATTTACACAAACACACATTCACACAAACACACATTCACACATATACATTTACACAAACACACATTCACACATATACATTTGCACAAACACACATTCACACATATACATTTACACAAACACACATTCACACATATACATTTACACAAACACACATTCACACATATACATTTACACAAACACACATTCACACATATACATTTACACAAACACACATTCACACATATACATTTACACAAACACACATTCACACATATACATTTACACAAACACACATTCACACATATACATTTACACTAACACACATTCACACATATACATTTACACAAACACACATTCACACATATACATTTACACAAACACACATTCACGCACATATATTTACACAAACACACATTCACGCACATACATTTACACAAACACACATTCACACATATACATTTACACAAACACACATTCATATTCACGCACATACATTTACACAAACACACATATACATTTACACAAACACACACATACAGTCATGATAGAAACGGGAGGGTAAAACAAGTATAACGTTTTATTTATTTATTAACAACAGTTAAACTCTTTTTTAAAAACTCATTTGTATAAAAATTTAATATAATGATTACAGAACGAAAACACTAACAAATATAATATATACAAAGGAAAGGAAAAGGAAAAAAAGAAACAGAAAAATATATACAAGCACGTAATACCCACATCTTAGACCCCATAGAACAATATGCAGGCGAAAGAATGAAAAAACGAGACGCTACCAGAGCAAAAGATAACAATATGGCGAGGAACACTGGGAAACCTCTCTAATAATTTTTTAGGTAAACTAGCATGCTCGCAGCGTTACCTGGGGTGATGGTGAGGCTTGAGGTGCTTGAACAACCAAGTGCCCTCACGAGCATCACCAGTTACTTTTGTTTGGCGAGCAACCAGTGAAGATAAGAACCTCGCTGTCAGTCGCCCGACTCCCCCAAACGTCTCGAACGCCACAGGCTGGATAATTAGTTAGCTGACAGAACATGGTATTTTAGGATTTTGTTCCGTTCAGCTGCGGATGCTGTAGCTCTCGTCCTTACCGCTGCATCCAGGATGTGGGAAGAAGCAAAAGAATCACCAACTGTGACGTCCCAGGTAAGACACCTGCCTCTTGATCAGGAGCACAGAGTAAGACCGTCAAGTCTTTTCCCATCAATTCTGGACAACCTAGACGGTTCCAAAATTGAGGGGATCTTTTCCCGGGCCAAAGCTCTTAAATGGTAATAGGACAGTGTGTGTATGTGCACGCTCGTGATTTTGTCGGCGTTCTTAAATTAGAGACGTGTGTGTGTGTCACTGTTTTTAAGTTAGAGACATATATGTGTGTATCCCTTTCCTTCCTTTTACACACACATACATTCACACAAACACACATACACATTGTGTGATGGACGGGTGGGCAGAAGTCCCTCAAATTTATATACATGTGAATGGAGTTCTACTGAAGCAGTTAGAGAAGTTCAAGTATCTTGAGCCGTGTTCATGAGTGATGGAATGCAGGAGGGTGAATTAAATGCAAGAATTGCAGAAGCTGATGCATTAATGTGCCAGCCTCAGCATTCAGGTGTAAAAGCCAAACTCGCTGTCTTCCTGGTATTCCTGCCAACTCTTATCGAGGATCATGAATCTTGAGTAATGACCAAAAGAATACAATTGCAAATAAAAGTGGTTCCTCCGAAGAGTCTCTGGAGTAACGTTACTCGATAAAGTGCATAACTCAGAGACCAGAGAGTCACTCCTGGTAGAGCCGCTACTTCTCCGAATTGAGAGATCACAACTCCGATATTATGAGCATGTGGTTAGAATGTCTCAGTAAAGAATCGCTGGACACATTTTACAGGCAAAACCAAACGGCAAGGGACCCAGAGGCAGACCCTAAGCAAGATAGTTGGATAACATCCATGAGCTTGGCTGGTCACACTTTGGGATCCAGCCGGATCAGTTAGAGATGTTTGCTACTGACAGACTCGCTGGAAGGAGTGTTTGAGAAGGACTCTGCCCCCACGACCCTCTCAGAAATAAGTGGGCAAAGAAGAAGATATTGTCAATTTACTTCTCAATTTACATATATATATTTGCGTATAATACCAATATGCACCCTACATATACTCCAACTCGCGGGGCTCACACCTGCGGCTGGCCAGCTCAGCGCCTATGGTGGTGAGTAAGGAAGTAGCCCTGGGGTCGAGGACACCAGAAGTCTCCACTGCCAGGGGTACGACCGCAAACCTGTCAGAGAGCGACCGGTATTTGAGGAGTTTGGCCTCCTCAGTCCGACGTGCAGCATAACTTGGGTCAGTCGCAGACTGCACCAGGTTGCGGCTGCAGAAAGTGTCGATGCAAGTGGCATCCCAGACGAGGGGTTTGCCACCACGC
>OZ024759.1:12327667-12405167 GCA_964016885.1 Eledone cirrhosa | reverse complement strand
CACACATATACATACATAGGCACACATATACATACATATATAGGCACACATATACATACATAGGCACACATATACATACATACATAGGCACACATATACATACATACATAGGCACACATATACATACATACATAGCCACACATATACATACATACATAGGCACACACATATACATACATAGGCACACATATACATACATACATAGCCACACATATACATACATACATAGGCACACATATACATACATACATAGGCACACATATACATACATACATAGGCACACATATACATACATACATAGCCACACATATACATACATATATAGGCACACACATATACATACATACATAGCCACACATATACATACATATATAGGCACACATATACATACATACATAGGCACACATATACATACATACATAGGCACACATATACATACATACATAGGCACACATATACATACATACATAGGCACACATATACATACATACATAGGCACACATATACATACATACATAGGCACACATATATACATACATATATAGCCACACACATATACATACATATATAGGCACACACATATACATACATACATAGGCACACATATACATACATAGGCACACATATACATACATACATAGGCACACATATACATACATAGGCACACATATACATACATACATAGGCACACATATACATACATAGGCACACATATACATACATACATAGGCACACATATATATACATACATAGCCACACATATACATAGATACATAGCCACACACATATACATACATAGGCACACATATACATACATACATAGGCACACATATACATACATACATAGCCACACACATATACATACATAGGCACACATATACATACATACATAGCCACACATATACCTACACACACATATACATACATACATACATACATAGGCACACATATACATACACACACATATACATACATACATACCTACACACACATATACATACATACATACATACATAGGCACACATATACATACACACACATATACATACATACATACATACATACATAGGCACACATATACATACACACACATATACATACATACATACATAGGCACACATATACCTACACACACATATACATACATACATAGGCACACATATACATACACACACATATACATACATAGGCACACATATACCTACACACACATATACATACATACATAGGCACACATATACATACACACACATATACATACATACATACATAGGCACACATATACCTACACACACATATACATACATACATACATACATAGGCACACATATACCTACACACACATATACATACATACATACATAGGCACACATATACCTACACACACATATACATACATACATAGGCACACATATACATACATACATACATACATAGGCACACATATACCTACACACACATATACATACATACATAGGCACACATATACATACATATATAGGCACACATATACATACACACACATATACATACATACATACATAGGCACACATATACATACACACACATATACATACATACATACATAGGCACACATATACCTACACACACATATACATACATACATACATACATAGGCACACATATACCTACACACACATATACATACATACATAGGCACACATATACATACACACACATATACATACATACATACATAGGCACACATATACATACACACACATATACATACATACATACATAGGCACACATATACATACACACACATATACATACATACATAGGCACACATATACCTACACACACATATACATACATACATACATAGGCACACATATACCTACACACACATATACATACATACATACATAGGCACACATATACATACACACACATATACATACATACATACATACATAGGCACACATATACCTACACACACATATACATACATACATACATACATAGGCACACATATACCTACACACACATATACATACATACATAGGCACACATATACATACACACACATATACATACATACATACATAGGCACACATATACCTACACACACATATACATACATACATACATACATAGGCACACATATACCTACACACACATATACATACATACATACATAGGCACACATATACCTACACACACATATACATACATACATAGGCACACATATACATACATACATACATACATAGGCACACATATACCTACACACACATATACATACATACATAGGCACACATATACATACATATATAGGCACACATATACATACACACACATATACATACATACATACATAGGCACACATATACATACACACACATATACATACATACATACATAGGCACACATATACCTACACACACATATACATACATACATACATACATAGGCACACATATACCTACACACACATATACATACATACATAGGCACACATATACCTACACACACATATACATACATACATACATAGGCACACATATACCTACACACACATATACATACATACATACATAGGCACACATATACATACACACACATATACATACATACATAGGCACACATATACCTACACACACATATACATACATACATAGGCACACATATACCTACACATACATATACATACATACATACATAGGCACACATATACCTACACACACATATACATACATACATAGGCACACATATACATACACACACATATACATACATACATACATAGGCACACATATACCTACACACACATATACATACATACATAGGCACACATATACATACACACACATACATACATACATACATACATAGGCACACATATACCTACACACACATATACATACATACATAGGCACACATATACATACACACACATATACATACATACATACATAGGCACACATATACCTACACACACATATACATACATACATACATAGGCACACATATACATACACACACATATACATACATACATACATACATAGGCACACATATACCTACACACACATATACATGTCAGAGTGCATACATTTAGTTTACTGTGTTTTAGTGAGAGATAGATGTAAAACATACAAAGATACACACACGTGTGTATATATACTTATATTACAATGGAAGCAAGACTTATAAAACCCACCACAATCACCACCATCACCATACCATCACTACCACCACCATCACCATACCATCACTACCACCATCGTCACCATACCACCATCACTACCATCACCACTATACCACCACCACCGTCACCATACCACCACCACCACCGTCACCATACCACCACCACCACCATCATACCACTACCATCACCATACCACCACCACCATCATACCACTACCATCACCATACCACCACCACCGTCACCATACCACCACCACCACCACCACCACCATCATACCACCACCATCATACCACTACCACCACCACCACCGTCACCATCACACCACTACCATCACCATACCACCACCACCGTCACCATACCACCACCACCACCACCACCATCATACCACCACCACCACCATCATACCACTACCACCACCACCACCATACCACCACCACCGTCACCATCACACCACTACCACCACCATCACCACCACCGTCACCACCACCACCACCACTACCATCACCACCATCATACCACCGCTACCATCACCACCACACCACCACCACCATCATACCACTACCATCACCACCATACCACCACCACCACCACCACCATCATACCGCTACCATCACCACCACACCACCACCACCACCACCACTCTACTTTAACGAACCTATCCTTAGTTCAGTTTAATTAATTAATTAAGTACAATGATTTATTAGTCTATTTAATAAGTTGGCTGGTTTCAATAACTTTTGTAACATAATACCATTACTGTATATGGTCTTTTTTATGTTAGTTGGTATATTATATACATACTGGTGTATATATATAGACATGCTGGTGTATATATACACACGTTAGTGTGTATATTCCTGAGCTGGGACACGTTACTTGCGAGTGCTCTCTTAATAAGTCTTTCTTTATTAACCACACATACATGTATGTAGAATACAGTTAACTTTGTAAGTATAGGGTTTACATTATATGTGGGGCTGGACAGAGGTATATATAGGGGTTACATTATATGTGGGGCTGGACAGGGTTATATATAGGGGTCACATTATATGTGAGGCTGGATAGAGGTATATATAGGGTTTACATTATATGTGGGGCTGGACAGGGTTATATATAGGGGTCACATTATATGTGAGGCTGGATAGAAGTATATATAGGGGTCACATTATATGTGGGGCTGGACAGAGGTATATATAGGGGTCACATTATATGTGAGGCTGGATAGAAGTATATATAGGGGTCACATTATATGTGGGGCTGGACAGAGGTATATATATAGGGTTTACATTTTATGTGGGGCTGGACAGAGGTATATATAGGGGTCACATTATATGTGGGGCTGGACAGAGGTATATATATAGGGTTTACATTATATGTGAGGCTGGACAGAGGTATATATAGGGGTTACATTATATGTGAGGCTGGATAGAGGTATATATAGGGGTCACATTATATGTGGGGCTGGACAGAGGTATATATATAGGGTTTACATTATATGTGAGGCTGGACAGAGGTATATATAGGGGTTACATTATATGTGAGGCTGGATAGAGGTATATATAGGGGTCACATTATATGTGAGGCTGGACAGAGGTATATATAGGGGTCACATATGTGAGGCTGGACAGAGGTATATATAGGGGTCACATTATATGCGAGGCTGGACAGAGGTATATATAGGGGTCACATTATATGTGAGGCTGGACAGAGGTATATATAGGGGTCACATTATATGTGAGGCTGGACAGAGGTATATATAGGGGTCACATTACATTATATATAACACAGTAAACATAAACATAGGGGTGACACTACATGTAGGGCTGGAGAGTTAACATAGGGGTCACATTACATGTAGGGCTGGAGAGTTAAAATAGGAGTAACATTACATGTAGGGATGGAGAGTTAAAATAAGGGTTACATTATATGTAGGGCTGGAGAGTTAACATAGGGGTCACATTACATGTAGGGCTGGAGAGTTAAAATAAGGGTTACATTATATGTAGGGCTGGACAGTTAACATAGGGGTCACATTACATGTAGGGCTGAACACTGTTATATATAATACAGTAAACATTGTAAACATAGGGGTTACAATACGTGTAGGGCTGGAGAGTAAACATAGGGGTTACAATACATGTAGGGCTGGAAAATTAACATAGGGGTTACAATACGTGTAGGGCTGGACAGTTAACATAGGGGTTACAATACATGTAGGGCTGGACAATGCTAAGTATAATATTGTAAATACAGGGTTACATTACATGTAGGGCTGGAGAGTTAAAATAGGGGTTACATTACATGTAGGGCTGGAGAGTTAAAATAGGGGTTACATTACATGTAGGGCTGGAGAGTTAACATAGGGGTTACATTACATGTAGGGCTGGAGAGTTAAAATAGGGGTTACATTACATGTAGGGCTGGAGAGTTAACATAGGGGTTACATTACATGTAGGGCTGGACAGTTAACATAGGGGTCACATTACATGTAGGGCTGGAGAGTTAAAATAGGGGTTACATTACATGTAGGGCTGGACAATGTTATATATAAAACGAGGGTTGAGATATCTACGACAATAGTGGAAGTTGTGAGTGAACGAAGGCCACAACTGCTACTGTTACTTTGGGAGATGACCTCAAAAGTTAGATAACAACAACAACAAACAGGCTAAGGTCAACACACTTTTTTCTTGTTCTTTCTTCATCTTTCTATCTCTCTCTCTTTTTTGCTTTTAGTACTTCAAATTAATTTATTTATACTACCACCAAAAATTATACACCTATATTATCACTAAAGGATATATTTTACTATCACTAAAGGATATTTTTACTATTACCAAAGAATATTTTTACACTATCACTCAACAAAATATATTTACACCATCACCAGGAATTGATGTTGTGAGTTGCAGTGCACCTGAGCACTGTACACAATAATTTCATTATTATTATTATTATTATTATTATACCATCACCATCACCAGAAAAAATATTTTTACTACCACAGGACAATATATATACACTCCCACCAGAAATTAGATCTATACCACCACCAGAAAATATATTTACACCAACAGAAGACAATATATATAGAGTCACCAAAAATTATATCTATATCATCACCAGAGAATATATTTACACCACTACAAGTCACCATCACCAAAAATTATATCTATATCACCACCAGAAAATATATTTACACTGACCAGAAAATATATTTATACCATCACCAGAAAATATATTTATACCACCATCACCAGAAAATATATTTATACCATCACCAGAAAATATATTTATACCATCACCAGAAAATATATTTATACCACCATCACCAGAAAATATATTTATACCACCATCACCAGAAAATATATTTATACCATCACCAGAAAATATATTTATACCACCATCACCAGAAAATATATTTATACCATCACCAGAAAATATATTTACACCATCACAAGACAATATATTCCTGACTTTTGTACGTTATTCTATGTTCTATACATGCAGTTTTGATGAGTTGTAGTGCACCTGAGCAGTGTACACAATAATTAAAGGCGGTACCTTCGCCAATGAGGTATATCCAAGGCGTGGTTATTGCTAGTTGAAAACACATATATATATATCAGACACAATATCTACACCATTACAAAACAATATATATATATATATATCATCAGATACAATATACCATTACAGGACAATATTTATATATCATCAGATACAATATACCATTACAGGACAATATATCACCAGAAATGAAGTTGTGTACTTGTCAAATCGGCAATAAATTAATCAGATGTTTTTTGGCTGAGTTTTTGGGAACTTTCATACTTTTGGTAAGTATAAAAGATAATTCTTAATACTAGTAGTAGTAGTGGTAGTAGTAGTAGTAACAGTAGTATTTGTGGTGGTAGTAGTAGTAGTGTAGGTCTACGTTTGCCTATAAAATGTGTGAGGGTGACAGACCAACAGTTTGATAAACAATGTATTGTATATTTATCTATATTAACTTAGATAAATACTTATAAAAATGTTATACAATTCTCAATCAAATTATTGATGAGTTGATCTTTTTAATTTTTAACAAATTGATATAAATATAGAACAAAATTCAATACCGATTGCAAGTTAGGGTCTATATATATATTCATATAAGCAAAGGGATATTTAATTTGTTGGTAATTCAACAAATATATATATTTATTTATAACAGTTTCGAAGCACTCGACATATTTTCTGGAGTATAATATGAATCTAAACTATAATGATATTAAATTTTTATAACTAATATAAAGCACTCAACATATAAGTGGGGTAAATATTCAATATATTAATAAATGGAAACTATATTTATAAAACCATAATTATTTTATTATATATATTTCAAGAACAACCAAGGCAAATTTTATATATATATACATATATACAATGATAAATTGAAACTATATTTATAAAACCATATTTATTCTATTATATATATTTCAAGGGTACCAAAACTTTGGTACGCTCTCTTCAGATAAAATACAAAGTTTGTTTTATAAATATTTATATATTCATAGAAATATATGCACATAAATAAACATGTAAAAATATGTATTATACATATGTATGACTTGTTAGTGGGTTTCTTTGTTTGTTAATTGGGGAAAAGTAGGGGGCGACAAAAGATGGTTTGTGTCCCCCCCCCCCCCCCCGTTCTTGAAAAAGTGTGGGGTGGTAGGTGGACTTGTCCCCTGATACCCCCCTGAAACAAGGCCTTGGTAGTTGTTGTTGTTGTTGTAATAGTTTAGTTGTTATTTAGTCTCCAGATCAGCCGTGGTCGAACAGGCACAGACATATATATATATTTTTTTTAAATCATGTTCACTTAAAAATAATTTTCAAATAATTAAAATATACACAGACATGTATATAATGTGAAATGAAAGTGGAAGGCCCCATATATATATATATATGTGTGTATCTAGGGCGGGTAAAATTCCCGAGATCCATGGACGAGTTCTCTCCAGCGGTCTCTGTCCCTCATTATCGCTGCCATGTCCTGCGTCTCCAACAGACCAGTGTCTGTCCTTAGGGCATCAACATACGTTAAACCTTGGTCTTCCTCTTCCAGTGTGTCCAGGAGAGTTAAGGCGAAAAAGATATCGGATGCTGAATTTGCTTACGACATTGTTTTGGTGACAAATACAGTGAAGGAGGCAGAGGATTTGATGCAGGAGGTTGAGACTGTGTCGATGAGTGTGGGGCTGAGAATGAATGAGACTAAAACAAAATATCTGGTAGAGAATGTTGAGAAGCCAGAGGGGATCACTAATGTAGGCGGGAGGCCGCTAGAATTGGTTGAGGACTTCCTGTATTTGGGAGCAAAGATTGGGAATACGGAAGATGATGTTGTTGAGAGGAAGAACGTGTGTGTATGTATATATATAAATGTGTGTGTGTATATATATATATATATTGGTAAACGGAATAGAAAATGCTGACAAATTGTTCACAGTTGAAAAATGGTTTAATTAGGAATAAAAGAGTATTAGTGATTGTATGGGTTAGTATTCAGTTGTGGTTTTAAGTTTTTAAGTTTTTACCGGTCAGTTTTTAAGTTTTTAAGTTTTTACAGATCAGAGCAAACAGCACGGACACTCTATCTCAAAATTATTTTTGAAAAGCATTTAGAAAAGCGCAACCGGTAAAAACTTAAAAACTTAAAACCACAACTGAATACTAACCCATACAATCACTAATACTCTTTTATTCCTAATTAAACCATTTTTCAACTGTGAACAATTTGTCAGCATTTTCTATTCCGTTTACCAATATATAATAACTTGTGTGTTACACCTCTATTCTTTTAACTATATATATATATATATATATATATATATATATATATGTGGGTGTCTGTGATCTATATACACTGGTCATAGACACACACACATATACATATATACACACACACTCACATATATATATATATACACAACACCACCAGCTCTCTCTCTCTCTTCTATTCTCCTTCTCTCTATGTCTCTCTTTCAATCTACTCTCTCACAACCACTATCTCTTTCTCCATATCTTTCTCTCTCTCTTTGTTTATGAAGGTACCCAGAAAAACCCTATATGTCGGGAACCTGTGGTCCAGTTTACGCGAAACTTGTTTTATTCCATTTGTATTCCCATTTCAGGGTTAACTTCCTTTCAAAGTATTTCGCCCATTATGCGCCCTTTTGTAAAGGCTTTACCTCACATAATATCTCACATAACATTTACATTATTCAATATATATATAATATGAAATCTATGAGATTTTGATATTATTTATTCCGAGAACAATACCTTAATGTCAGTATGAGTGGCCAGTTACAGCCGATTTGAACAGAAAGAGGTGAGAGAATTCTGGCCAGATATGGCCAGTTTAAATGCTAAAGGGTTAAATCAACCCCAGTACTGAAGGGGCGGAGGTGAAAGTGGGGTTTAACAAGTCAGGGTTCAATTGAATTTGTATGATGATGATATATTTAGCAAATTTTCAAGACATAGCAGTCTTACAAAATAATATATGTAGAGGGAAGGTAAGAGGGTGATGGGCTCTAGGCCTAGGATGTGGCAGTGTTGGGACTGCGTCCCGCAGACAATAACCAGACACCTGCTGCAACAGCCACCCCACCTTACTAAGCTCCTTCCTCAGACAGGCTGCTGATGTTCTGATTTTGCAGAGGAGCTCCAAAGTATTGGGTCCGAGGATGCCTGAGGTTTTGACAGTGACCGGTGCGAAGTGGAAGCGGCTGGACAATCCCCAGTATTTGTTTGTTTATTTTATCTATTCTTAGAGATATAGAGGAAAATTAGACCCCAGTAATTAACTGGTACTTTTTATCTCACCATAAGGTTTTTTCAGAAATGCACTTTAAATTTTAGCAATATGCAATACTTAATTACATCATCATCATCATCATTTTACGTCTGCTTTTCCCTGCTTGCAAGGGTGGGATGGGTCTTATTGAACACGGCATCTCTCCGTTCGTCACGGTCCTTTGTCATCTCCTCTGTGAGTTTCAGCGACCTGAAGTCTGCTCTCACCACCTCCACCCATGTTTTTCGTGGTCTTCCTTGACTGCGTCTTCCTTCTACTGGGATTTCTTGACACTTCTTTACCCAGCAGTCATACTCCATGCTCATCACATGTCCATATCAACTCAGTCTTTTCTCCCGCACACTAGAGTTTATTCCTCTTATACACAGTTTCTCTCACAACTCATCCATCGGAGCATGCTGGCTTCATTTCTCTCCAGCTGCCATATATCCTCCACAGTTGCTGTCCATGTCTCACTACCATGCAGCATCGCGCATCTCACACAGACATCATATAACCAGCCTTTTGTTCGTAGGGAGAAACTCTTCTTTGTCAACAGAGGAAGCAGCTCCCTAAACTTTTTCCAACCCATCCTTATTCTGGATACTATGGCCTTGGAGCACCCTCCTCCCTTGCTAAATATAAATTAATTCATCATCATCATCATCACCATTTTACATCCATTCTTCCACGCTAGCATGGGTTAGACGGATTGTCCTGTTGTGGGCAGTATCCGGTCGGCTGACCTTGTCTTGCTCATACGGGAACTGATTCTGGCTTGATTCCTACAGCTGGATGCCCTTCCTAACACCAACCTCATTTACAGTGTGGGCTGGGTGCTTTTTTCCGTGGCACATCCACGACCACTTTGCAGTGGAATGATATGGACCCCAGTCCTATCATCTCATTTCTACAGCTGAGTAAACTGGAGCAACGTGAAATAAAGTGTCTTGCTCAAGGAAACAACACATCACCTTGTCCAAGAATTGAACTCACACCTATCGATTGCAAGCCCAATGCTCTAACCACTAAGCCATAAAATATAAAATCAAAATGAAAGAAAATATATTATAATCATCATGTTTCACATAAAAATAGAATTCATGGAACCTTATAAATAGGCATAGTCCCATAAATCCTGATGGAGTTGTAGGGGCACTGTAGTGACATACGGTGTTTCAAGGGCATTGGTTTTTAAATCTGGCAGAAACCATCTCCTCTCCAGCACATTTCTTCTCATGAAGAATAGACAGTGTGAGAGAGAGAGATATAGAGGAAAAATCAACCAGTACTTAACTGGTACTTCTTTAAAAATCAAACTTGAAAGAACAAAAGGCAAAGTTGAGCTCGGTTGGATTTGAACTCAGAGAGAAGAGAGCTGGAACAAATACCTAAAAGTGTCCTATCTGATGTTCTAAAGACTCTGCCAATTCACTGCCCTCTTATAAATATATCTTCTTTTTTGCCCCCTTATTCCTGAGAGGATCATGGGGGAAGAGTCCTGAAACACTCCTTCCAGCAGGTCGTGTCAGAAGCAACCATCTCCTATTGATCCAGCTGGATCTCAAAGCATGACCAGCCAAGCTCATATATGTTATCCAATCATCTTGCTTGAGGTCTACCCTTGGGTCTCCTGCCAGTTGGTTTTTGTTTTTTATATAACACAAAAATATATAACTTTAACCTCACCAGGATTTGAACTCAGAATGTCACGAACAAGGTCAAATACTACAAAGGTGTTGACGTTCAACCAATTCTGCCAATCCACCACCATCTTCCTTCACCTCACCTCATTGGTATAATTAACAATCCAGACTAAGTGGGTTACCAGCTAATTCTATTGCTCACCTGTTTGGTTACGCCGCAAAGTTTAAGTGTTTTAACGTTGCTATGGTTTTAGAAACCTCAAATACATAGAGACAGCTAGTCCTATACAATGTTGGACCTACCTATAACTCTATAGAGACAGCCAGTCGTATACAATGCTGGACCTACCTTAGCATTTAAACTAGCCGTATCCGGCCAGAATTCTCTCACCTCTTTTTCTTCAAACTGACTGTAACTGGCCACTCATACTGATGTTAAGATATTGTTCTCAAAATAAATAATCATCATCACTGTTTTACGTCCATTCTTTCATGCTAGCATGAGTTAGACAGGTTTTATCCTGTTGTGGATAGCACCCGGTCGGGTGTCCTTGTCTTGCTCATACGGGAACTGATTTTGGCTTGATTTCTACAATTGGATGCCTTTCCTACCACCAACCTCATTTACAGTGAGCGCTGGGTGCTTTTTTTTCCGTGGCACCTCCATGACCACTTATCAGTGGGAGGGGATGGGGCATATTGTCTATATGCTTCAGCTTCGGCGTGCACCCATGGGAAATCGGGTCTTCTGTATTACTGCGTGACATCAGAGGTCATGGTCCTGTGTTATCGCCTTTGAGAGGTGCAATTGGGTAAGGTCGGCTTTTATAACCTCATCCCAGGTCTTCTTGGGTCTTCCATCGACTTCTAGTGCTCTGCACCTTTTTATGCAGCTGTCATCCTTCATACACATCACATGTCCATACCAACACAACCTCCTCTCCTGCACACAGCATTTGATTCCTCTTATGCTCATATATATATATATATATAAATCATAAAAAATATAAATCAAATATAAATCATTAAAAAAAATCACGGAAGATATTTATGATTCCGTGAATATGTGGTGGTTTTCACAAACAATTATTAGTTAGGTTCTAAGGAAAATTCCACGAATAACTGGGACCACAAATACATAGTGGGTACACTGTATATACATATACATCAGGTCTGAACACAACGGAACCTAACTTCCACTGCCTCCATCTCTCCCGCTTTCCCCATCTCTCACTATTATGAGCAAGTGTGGCCACCCCACAGCCCCAGGGGGCAGAGTAGAGAAGGTGTTTCCCGGAGGATGGTGAAAGAGTCACACTGGAAGAGCCATTCCAGCAGACGAGGTTCACACCCGTGGGTAGCCAACTCCGTCTCGATGGTGGTAAGGAGGATAATTTGAAAAATTAGAATTTTGACAGCTATGCTGTTTCATCATCATCATCATTTCATTTTTGCGTCCACTTTTCCCTGCTTGCAAGGGTGGGACGGGAACTGATTCTGGCTTGATTTCTACAGCTGGATGCCCTTCCTAACACCAACCTCATTTACAGTGAGTGCTGGGTGCTATTTTGCCGTGGCACCTCCACGACCACTTTACAGTGGAATGATAGGGACCCCAATCCCTATCATCTCATTTCTACAGCTGAGTAAACTGGAGCACTGTGAAATAAAGTGTCTTGCTCAAGGAAACAACACATCACCCGGTCTGAGAATTGAACTCACAACCTTTTGATTGCAAGGCCAATGCTCTAACCACTAAGCCATGTGCCTCCATGTGTTTGTAATTTCAACTCGGCGTACAAGTCGACATTTGGAGCCTAAAAATCTCTCTCTCCAAAAACAAGGGCTGACTTGTCCACCAAATATAAAATGTGAACCCTTACCACTGAGGGGTAAACAGTGAAACTGCCTGCCTAACACTCGTTGTACACCACTTACCATAACTCTAGCAGCCCACCACAATTATTTCCTACTGAACCTCATATTGTTAAGACTATTTAACGTAGAGATTATAATAATATCAATGACTTGCTGTAGCTCACAGGGTAGGTTACCATAGGGTAGGTTACCATAGGATAGGGTACCATAGGGTAGGGTACCATAGGGTAGGTTACCATAGGTTAAGTTACCACAGGGTAGGTTACCATAGGGTAGGTTACCATAGTGTAGGGTACCATAGGGTAGGTTACCATAGGTTAAGTTACCACAGGGTAGGTTACCATAGGGTAGGTTACCATAGGATAGGGTACCATAGGGTAGGGTACCATAGGGTAGGTTACCATAGGTTAAGTTACCACAGGGTAGGTTACCATAGGATAGGGTACCATAGGGTAGGGTACCATAGGGTAGGTTAAGGTTAGACTAGGCTGGCTTACTCAGTGAATTAGAACTCACTTATGACTGAAGTGTTTTAGAAGAAGTGTCTTAGCCTTTAGAGCGCCACTAAATTTTTTTAATTATTACCCCTGCAACTGCCTTATTTTTTTTTTTTTGGGGGGGGGGGGGGGCGTCTTATTAGTGAATATAGGCCTAAGCCTGAATTACACCTCAGAAGTTTAGGGGTTGACCTATGCACCGGATCGACTTGTATGCTGGCATATACAGGATATATATAATAATAATGAAAATTATTGTGTACAGTGCTAAGGTGCATGAACGGAAGAAGACGGGTGATGTGTTGGTGTAATGGTAGCACAGTGGTCTGGATAACCAAAGATGTGGGTTCGACTCCCATGTACGTCAATACTCATCTTTTTCCATTTCTCAGAGGGTTCTTAACCCCACTATCAGCCTAAGTAATTTCTTGAGTCAAAATACGGCAATAGCTTATATTTCTAATTTCAAACTCGCCGGCTGTTTCTAAAATATTCTTACTTGATATATATATATATATGGAGGCACATGGCTTAGTGGTTAGTTCTTACTTGATATATATATATATATGGAGGCACATGGCTTAGTGGTTAGTTCTTACTTGATATATATATATATATATGAAGGCACATGGCTTAGTGGTTAGTTCTTACTTGATATATATATATATATGGAGACACATGGCTTAGTGGTTAGTTCTTACTTGATATATATATATATATGGAGGCACATGGCTTAGTGGTTAGTTCTTACTTGATATATATATATGGAGGCACATGGCTTAGTGGTTAGTTCTTACTTGATATATATATATGGAGGCACATGGCTTAGTGGTTAGTTCTTACTTGATATATATATATGGAGGCACATGGCTTAGTGGTTAGTTCTTACTTGATATATATATATGGAGGCACATGGCTTAGTGGTTAGTTCTTACTTGATATATATATATGGAGGCACATGGCTTAGTGGTTAGTTCTTACTTGATATATATATATATATGGAGGCACATGGCTTAGTGGTTAGTTCTTACTTGATATATATATATATATGGAGGCACATGGTTTAGTGGTTAGTTCTTACTTGATATATATATATATATGGAGGCACATGGCTTAGTGGTTAGTTCTTACTTGATATATATATATATATGGAGGCACATGGTTTAGTGGTTAGTTCTTACTTGATATATATATATATATGGAGGCACATGGCTTAGTGGTTAGTTCTTACTTGATATATATATATATATGGAGGCACATGGCTTAGTGGTTAGTTCTTACTTGATATATATATATATATGGAGGCACATGGCTTAGTGGTTAGTTCTTACTTGATATATATATATATATGGAGGCACATGGCTTAGTGGTTAGTTCTTACTTGATATATATATATATATGGAGGCACATGGCTTAGTGGTTAGTTCTTACTTGATATATATATATATATATGGAGGCACATGGCTTAGTGGTTAGTTCTTACTTGATATATATATATATATATATATATGGAGGCACATGGCTTAGTGGTTAGTTCTTACTTGATATATATATATATATATGGAGGCACATGTCTTAGTGGTTAGTTCTTACTTGATATATATATATATATGGAGGCACATGTCTTAGTGGTTAGTTCTTACTTGATATATATATATATATATATATGGAGGCACATGGCTTAGTGGTTAGTTCTTACTTGATATATATATATATATATGGAGGCACATGGCTTAGTGGTTAGTTCTTACTTGATATATATATATATATATGTCGTCTTCAGTATTAGAATGACAGTCAAGGCGGTGAATTGGCAGTATCGGTAGAGGGTCGGACACCATGCTTTCTAGCATAGTTACGTCCCTTTACAGTCTGAGTTCAAATCCCGCCGAGGCTAACTTTGTCTTTCATCCTTACGGGGTCGATAAAATAAAGTACCAGTAATGTACTCGGTAATTGCTGGCCTTGTGCCTAAAGTCGAAACAAGTATTAGAATGACAGTCGTGTGTGATATTAAAGAAATTTAGCTGTTATTTTTAGAAGTTGGAACTAGAACATAAAGAATCCTTTGTTTTGTGACTCAGTGTGTGTGTGTGTGTGTGTGTGTGTGTGTGTGTGTGTGTGTGTGTGTGTGGGTGGGTGTGTATGTATGTGTATATGTACATGTATAAATATTGTGTGAGTATATATATATATGTGTGTGTGTGTGTATGTATATATATATATATTATATGTGTATTTGTATGTATATATATTATATATATGTATGTGTGTGTGTATATATGTATGTACATATATATGAGTGTGTGTGGGAAAACTCCCGTCCAAACCCATGCAAGCGTGGAATATGGACGTTAAACAATGATGATGATGATGATGATGATGATGTGTGTGTATATATATATATACACACATGCATGTGTGTATATACACATACATGAAAGTGTGTGTATATGTACATGTATAAATATTGTGTGAGTATATATATGTGTGTGTGTGTGTGTATGTATATATATATTATGTGTATATGTATGTATATATATTATATATATGTATGTGTGTGTGTATGTATGTACATATATATGAGTGTGTGTGTGTATATATATATACACACATGCATGTGTGTATATACATGAAAGTGTGTATATGTACATGTATAAATATTGTGTGAGTATATATATGTGTGAGTGTGTGTGTATGTATATATATATTATATGTGTATATGTATGTATATATATTATATATATGTATGTGTGTGCGTGTGTATGTATGTACATATATATATGAGTGTGTATGTATGTGTGTGTGTATGTATGTACATATATATGAGTGTGTGTGTGTGTATATATATATACACACATGCATGTGTGTATATACACATACATGAAAGTGTGTGTATATGTACACACATGTATATATGTATACACACACACACATATATATGAGGAGAAGGTATGTTTCTTCCCTAATGTTTGACACATGTTTCACTATACACTAACTTGTGTCTCCCAGTTCAAGTCTTGTAATCACTTGGTGTAACTTTATCTTAAAAATTCCTTCACACTTCCTCTCATCAAATGAATTACAATCTAACTTTTCACTCATTTTCTATATATCATCATCATCATCATCACCATTTTACGTCCGTTCTTCCACGCTAGCATGGGTTAGACAGGTTGTCCTGTTGTGGGCAGTGTCCGGTCGGCTGACCTTGCCTTGCTCATACGGGAACTGGTTCTGGCTTGATTTCTACAGCTGGATGCCCTTCCTAACACCAACCTCATTTACAGTGAGTGCTGGGTGCTTTTTATCCGTGGCACCTCCACGACCACTTTACAGTGGAATGATAGGGACCCCAGTCCCTATCATCTCATTTCTACAGCTGAGTAAACTGGAGCAATGTGAAATAAAGTGTCTTGCTCAAGGAAACAACACATCACCCGGTCCGAGAATTACACATTATACATATATATATAGTGTGTATATATATATATATATATATATATATATATATATATATATATATATTATATATATATATATATATTTATATATACATATTATATATATATATATATATTTATATATACATATCATATATATATATATATATTTATATATACATATCATATATATATATATATATTTATATATACATATCATATATATATATATTTATTTATATATACATATCATCATCATCATCATCATTTCATTTTACCTCCGCTTTTCCCTGCTTGCAAGGGTGGGACGGGAACTGATTCTGGCTTAATTTCTACAGCTGGATGCCCTTCCTAACACCAACCTCATTTACAGTGTGGGCTGGGTGCTTTTTTACCGTGGCACCTACACGACCACTTTGCAGTGGAATGATAGGGACCCCAGTTCCTATCATCTCATTTCTACAGCTGAGTAAACTGGAGCAATGTGAAATAAAGTGTCTTGCTCAAGGAAACAACACCTCCACGACCACTTTGCAGTGGGAGGGTGTGGGGGCATATTTTCTATATTCTTCAGCTTTGGCTTGTACCCGTGGGGGGGTCGGGTCTTCTGTATTACTGCGTGACGCCAGAGGTCACAGTCGTGTGTCATCGCCTTTGAGAGGTGTAATTGGGTAAGGTCGACATGTGTATATATATATTATATATATATATATATAAGTATGTATACGTACATACATGTATGTATACAGACGTACACTAGTATGTATATATATATACATGCATGCACACACATATATATGTACGTATGGATTCACCGAACATTTATTATAATGCTCGGTGTGTTTGTAAACAAACATCCCGAATTAAGCCGTAGTGTCTAGCAACCATCGTTGCTCATTTGTTCAACCCTGACAAAGGAAAGCTGTACTAATTTCAAGCTTATTAGCTATCGTCAGCAACGTATACCTTCCTGCCAGATGATTGAACGTCTGAAAGTATATACTTTCCTTATGCATATTAACGGCTGGCAGGAAGGTATATGTTGCTGACGATAGCTAATAAGCTTGAAACTAGTACGGCGTTCCTTTGTCAGGGTTGAACAAATGAGCAACGATGGTTGCTAGACACTACGGCTTAATTCGGGATGTTTGTTTACAAACACACCGATCATTATAATAAATGTTCGATGAATCCATACGTACATATATATGTGTGTGCATGTATGTATATATATATATACATGCTACTGTACGTCTGTATACATATATGTATGTACGTATACATACTTATATTTAAGTAACAGCCGTACTAAGAGTGAGAAATGAAATTTTGTTTCATTTTTTCCGTTTATATATATATATATATTATATATATATGGGCATTGCGTGCAGAGGACCTGCGCAGACTGGAAAGGAACGAAGCATGCATGCTCCGTTGGATGTGCAATAGTAATATACGCGAACGGCAAAGCATAAATGAATTAAGTGACAAATTAGGAATAAGAGGGATCAGATGCTGTTTACTTGAGAGAAGACTACGTTGGTATGGTCACGTGATGCGCATGAAAGACGACAGCTGTATAAAAAAGTGCAGGAAGATAAAAATTGATGGTAGTTACGGAGTAGGTAGACCCAGAAAAACCTGGGACGATTTGATAAATTCCGATTTTACACACTTACACCTCTCTACGACAATGTCACTGGAGCCAGATCTTTGGCACTACGCAGTAATACAGAAGACCTGCCTTGCCTATGTACAAAGCTTACAGTCAGTAGGCACCTCTTAACCAAATATACACCTCAATCCTCTACCCCTACCCTATCCTCCCACTAACACCACCCTCTCTCTGTAAAGTTGGTACCACAACATCCAGTCCAAATAAATGAGATAATGAGATCGAGTTCGTGTAGGTGTCACAACAAAAAAACACAGTCCACGCTGTAATGTGGCCGTGTAGGTAACACGGTAAAACCTCCCAGTCCACACTGTAAATGTGGTTGGTGTTAGGAAGGGCATCCAGCCGTAGAAAACCTGCCAGATAGTCCTATATGAGTGAGACACAGTCACCCAAACAACCTTGCCTCAAGTGGGACAACTCCCATCTAACCCATGTTAGCATGGAAAATGGACGTTAAACGAAGATGATGATGAAGATATTTATTATAAGTACAGATTAAAGTTTAAGAATTGCTGCTTTCACCCTTTTACGGGTGTGTGTGTGTGTGTGTGTGTGTGTGTGTATATATATATATATATATATATATATATATATAATCTTTAACAAGCCCTCTTTGGATTTTAGTCTTCACAATTATTATTACTGTTATGTATATGTGTGTGTATATATATATATATATATATTTTTTTAGTGGAGTCACATGGCTTAGTGGTTAGAGCATTGGCCTTGCAACCGAAAGGTTGTGAGTTCAATTCTCAGACCGGGTGATGTGTTGTTTCCTTGAGCAAGACACTTTATTTCACGTTGTTCCAGTTTACTCAGCTGTAGAAATGAGATGATAGGGACTGGGGTCCCTATCATTCCACTGTAAAGTGGTCGTGGAGGAGCCACGGCAAAAAAGCACCCAGCACTCACTGTAAATGAGGTTGGTGTTAGGAAGGGCATCCAGCTGTAGAAATCAAGCCAGAATCAGTTCCCGTCCCACCCTTGCAAGCAGGGAAAAGTGGACGTAAAATAATGATGATGATGATATATATATAAAGGGAAGATCGACTTTCGTCAAATCGGACCGAGGAAACAATGTTTCCGTTGGTCTTTCCAGTTGCTAATATTATCTATCAGTCGCAACTCCAGGTAGAAGGAGCCACGTGAAATAAAGTGTCTTGCTCAAGGACATAACGCATCGCCTGGTCCAGGAATCGAACTCAAAACCTTAAGATTGCAAATCCAATTCTCTAACCACTCAGCCACACGCCTTCATAATTATTATATATATAATGAATCAAAACATATCATATATGTGAAGGCGCATGGCTTAATGGTTAGAGCATTGGGCTTACAATCGAAAGATTGTGAGTTCAATTCTTGGACCGGGTTATGTGTTATATCCTTGAGCAAGACACTTTATTTCACGTTGCTCCAGTTTACTCAGCTGTAGAAATAAATTGTCACGTCACTGGTGCCAAGCTGTATCGGCCTTTGCCTTTCCTTTGGACAACATTGGTGGCATGGTGAGGAGAGACTGGTATGCATGGGTGACTGCTGGTCCTCCTTCCCTCAGAGGGAAACTTTCTAGGTGCAAATCACATGGTCATTCATGGCCGAAGGGGGTCTTTGATATATATTGTGTATATATATATATTGTGGCACATGGAGGCACATGGTTTAGTGGTTAGAGCATTGGCCTTGCAATCGAAAGGTTGTGAGTTCAATTCTCAGACCGGGTGATGTGTTGTTTCCTTGAGCAAGACACTTTATTTCACATTGCTCCAGTTTACTCAGCTGTAGAAATGAGATGATAGGGACTGGGGTCCCTATCATTCCACTGCAAAGTGGTCGTGGAGGTGCCACGGCAAAAAACCACCCAGCACTCACTGTAAATGAGGTTGGTGTTAGGAAGGGCATCCAGCTGTAGAAATCAAGCCAGAATCAGTTCCCGTCCCACCCTTGCAAGCAGGGAAAAGCGGATGTAAAATGATGATGATGATGATTGTGTGTGTATATATATATATATATATATATATAGAATATATGCTGGCATGTCTTGTTCATTCAGAACCAATTTTGGCTTGGTTTCTACAGCTGGATGCCCTACCTAGCAATTACTTCATTTACAGTGTGGACTGGATGCTTTTTGTCATGTGACACCATCATGACCACTTAGACTTTATCTAGAACAATAATAAATCAAATGTAAAAGATATATGTATATATAGATAGATAGAGAGAGAGAGAGAGAGAAAGAACCATGGAATCTAGTGTACATATTCCTCTCTGAAATATCTATTAGTATATATACTATATATTGTGTATTATCTACGATATATGGTTCTTTCTCTCTCTCTCTCTATATATATATATATCTTTCACATTTATCCTCATCACCATCGTTTAACGTCCATCTTCCACGCTAGCACAGGTTGGACGGTTCTGTTCCACTTGAGGCAAGATTGGTCGGGAGACCATGTCTCGCTCGTACAGAACTGTCCCTGGCAGGTTTTCTACGGCTGGATGCCGTTCCTAACACCAACCACGTTTACAGTGTGGACTGTAAATATGGTTGGTGTTAGGATATATCATCATCATCATCATTTCATTTTACGTCCGCTTTTCCCTGCTTGCAAGGGTGGGACGGGAACTGATTCTGGCTTGATTTCTACAGCTGGATGCCCTTCCTAACACCAACCTCATTTACAGTGAGCGCTGGGTGCTTTTTTGCCGTGGCACATCCACGACCACTTTGCAGTGGAATGATAGGGACCCCAGTCCTATCATCTCATTTCTACAGCTGAGTAAACTGGAGCAATGTGAAATAAAGTGTCTTGCTCAAGGAAACAACACATCACCCAGTCTGAGAATTGAACTCACAACCTTTCGATTGCAAGGCCAATGCTCTAACCACTAAGCCATGTGCCTCCATATATATATATAATTACATAATAAACATGTGCCTCCATATATATATAGATATAATTACATATATAGATATAATTACATAATAAACAACACAATATAAATATTCCATTTCCAAAGGTTTGAAGGAACTAGACAATCCTTACAGAAACGTCTATTTCATCTGATGAACAGCTAGACATTTTTGTAAGGATCGTCTAGTTTCTTGAAACATTTGGTAATGGAATGGTGTGCTGTTTATTATGTAATTAAATAGCTCTGTATTATACATAGAGCACTCGTCTTTCCTTTACCTTTTCTATGGGGAACACATATCATCATTATCATCATCATCGTTTAACGTCCATCTTCCACGCTAGCATGGGTTTGGACGGGAATTTTCCCACTTGAGGCAGGATTGGTTGTCTTGCTCGTATAGGACTGTCTGGCGGGTTTTCTACGGCTAGATGCCCTTCCTAACACCAACCACGTTTACAGTGTGGCGCTGGGAGGTTTTTACCGTGTTACCTACACGGCCACATTACAGCGTGGACTGTGTGTTGTTTTGTTGTGACACCTACACGACCTCATTTATTTCGGACTGGATCTTGTGACACCAGCATAACTTTACATTGAAAATGGTGGTGTGGATGGGGTGGGGGTAGTGGGACGGGGGTGTATTTTTGTTAGAGGTGCCTACTGACTGTAGGTTTCACTTTGTACTTAGATATATATTTTTGAAGGTGTGTGGCTGAGTGGTTAGAGAATTGGATTCACAATCGTGAGGTTGTGAGCTTGATTCCCAGACCGGGCGATGCGTTATGTCCTTGAGCAAGACACTTTATTTCATGTTGCCCCTTCTACCTGGAGTTGCGACCAATAGACAGTACTAGCAATTGGAAAGACCAATGGAAACATTTTTTCCTCGGTCCGGTTTGACGAAAGCCGATCGACTCTTGATATATATATGTGTGTGTTATTTTATTTCTATATTTGTAGAGAAATTTGAAATAAGCATTTAAATATAGATATTGTTGTTATTATTCTTAGCTGGTTGGTCTTGGTTCAGTGGCACAGTCTGTCCTCAGTAGGACCGACAATGGAGATTTCTTCAGCATCAATGCATCTTGGGGTGTAGGAGTTACACTTGGGTTATATACATCTGCAACAATTTCAGGTGAGTGCACATTGCATCTATTCATTTTTAGTTCCAACTTTGTACTTTTCACCACATTCGGCCTCTATGTGTGTGGGTATGAGTCTAAAAAGTCTAAAGTCTGTCTTAAAGTCTTAAAGTCTGTCTTAAAGTCTTAAAGTCTGTCTTAAAGTCTTAAAGTCTGTCTTAAAGTCTATCTTTTCGACATTCTATAGAGGGATTGTACGTTACAAGGGCGACGACGTGCTCGGAGAGACTCTGGGCGTCGAAGACGATGAGCTCACCAGTATGTTTGGTAGGACTTTCCGCCCGGGACCTATGGACAACTTCCAGAGGTCCCTGGCCTGGCAGTGCTACCGAGGAGCTCTACCGGTTCGTGACAAGATCTACAGGCACGGACGCCCTGGCAGGGATCCTTCCAAGAGGACGTGTCCAAGATGTGCGCAGGACATTGAAACATTGAAACAGTTCTGCACGCAATTGTACACTGCCCGGGCGTAAGCGACCTGTGGAACTATGCAGAACAACTGCTGTCGCGTATGGGACAAATACAGTTGACTGCCGAATCCATAGTAAGGATCAAACCGCCAGACTCTTTCAAAAACGAAAGAGAGGCGGTTTTCCTCTGTACGGTGGCTATGGTGAAAGAAGTTATATGGTGGACGAGGTTGAGAGGACTGAGGACAGATGCCTTTCTCTCCGGACAACAATTGATTCCATTCTTTAAGTATCACTTTAGAAGGAGAATCAGGGTGGAGAGAGAGGCACTGCACCCCAGTAAATTTACTGAAAGGTGGGTGAATGAAGCGAAAATGGCCCGAGTGATTGGGCCTTCTCTGTTTATAAGCCTGTAGGTTGAGGAAGAGAGCAAAAGGAAGAAAGGAGCACTTGCACAACACGCTCCTTGAGTTGAGGGTTGTTCTATCGACGGGGTATTAAACAACCCATTTGTGGCGCCTCCCCCCTATTGGGGATTTCGATTGTTGAAATTGTTTGTTTTTATATTTTTTACACGACTGTATGTAAAATCCCCGGCATGTCTTTGTATTGTCCCCTTTCTTGTTGCGCCCTTGTGGCTAATAAAGAAATCTATCTTAAAGTCTTAATGTCTGTCTTAAAGTCTTAAAGTCTGTCTTAAACCAGAAGGCTCATTTGGCCAGTGCTTATACTGGTCTCATGGCGTGAAGCGACAGAGTGCAAGACTCCCTCCTGGACAAGACGCCAGTCCATCGCAGGGTTAAACCTCCAACTATTGCTGGTACTCATTTTCAGCTGAGTATACTGGAGCAACGTGAAATAAAGTGTTTTGCTCAAGAAGACAACACGCAACCCAGGAATCGAACCCACAACATTATGATCGTAAGTCCAACACCCTTACCACTAGGCCACGTGCCTCCACGTGGATATGAGTATACATGTGCATATGGAGGCACATGGCTTAGTGGTTAGAGCATTGGCCTTGTAAACGAAAGGTTGTGAGTTCAATTCTCAGACCGGGTGATGTGTTGTTTCCTTGAGCAAGACACTTTATTTCACATTGCTCCAGTTTACTCAGCTGTAGAAATGATAGGGACTGGGGTCCCTATCATTCCATTGTAAAGTGGTCGTGCAGGTGCCACAGCAAAAAAGCACCCAGCACTCACTGTAAATGAGGTTGGTGTTAGGAAGGGCATCCAGCTGTAGAAATCAAGCCAGAATCAGTTCCCGTCCCACCCTTGCAAGCAGGGAAAAAGCAGACGTAAAATGAAATGATGAAAATGATATGTTTGTATATATGTGTGCATGTATGTGCATGTGTGTGTGTGTGTGAATACATGTGCATGTGTGTGTGAGTATACATGTGTGTGTGTGTGTGCAAGCATGTGACCTGTGTGTTTGAGTATACATGTGAGGGTGTGTGCATGCATGTGCACATGTGTGTGTATGCGTACACTTGTGTGTGTGGTAGGTTAACAACGTTACATTAATTTTTCTGTACTTTTAAGAATCGAGGAATTCCCCCTCCCTCACACCAACCTAAACCCCACTCCTTAGTGCAACTAATCTGGCTGGATCCCCAAGTAAGACCAACCAAGCTAATGGATGTTATCCAACCATCTTGCTCAGGGTCTACCCCTGGGTCTCTTGCCAGTTGGTTTTGCCCATAAAATCTATCCAGCCATTCTTTCCTCAGACATTTTAATGACATGCCATAGTATCGGAGCTGTGATATCTCAATTCAGAGAAGTAGCAGCTCTACCTGGAGTGACTCTCTGATCTCCAAGCTACAAATCTGTCCAGTGATTCTTTCGTCAGACATTTTAACCACATGCTATAGTATTGGAGCTGTGATATCTGAATTCGGAGAAGTAGCAGCTCTACCTGGAGTGACTCTCTGATCTCCAAGCTACAAATCTGTCCAGTGATTCTTTCGTCAGACATTTTAACCACATGCCATAGTATTGGAGCTGTGATATCTGAATTCGGAGAAGTAGCAGCTCTACCTGGAGTGACTCTCTGATCTCCAAGCTACAAATCTGTCCAGTGATTCTTTCGTCAGAATTTTAACCACATGCCATAGTATTGGAGCTGTGATATCTGAATTCGGAGAAGTAGCAGCTCTACCTGGAGTGACTCTCTGATCTCCAAGCTACAAATCTGTCCAGTGATTCTTTCCTGATACATTCTAACCATATGCCCATAGTATTGGAGCTGTGATATCTGAATTCGGAGAAGTAGCAGCTCTACCTGGAGTGACTCTCTGATCTCCAAGCTACAAATCTGTCCAGTGATTCTTTCCTGAGACATTCTAACCACATGCTCATAGTATTGGAGCTGTGATATCTGAATTCGGAGAAGTAGCAGCTCTACCTAGAGTGACTCTCTGATATCTGAACTACAAATCTGTCCAGTGATTCTTTCCTGAGACATTCTAACCACATGCCCATAGTATCGGAGTTGTGATCTCTTAATTCAGAGAAGTAGCAGCTCTACCTGAAGCAACTCTCTGATCTCCAAACTACAAATCTGTCCAGTGATTCTTTCCTCAGACATTCTAACTACATGCTCATAGTATCGAAGCTGTGATCTCTCAATTCGGAGTAGTGGCTCTACCTTGTGCAACTCTCTGATCTCCAAAGTACACACTCTATCAAATAATTGTTTCTACTTTAGGCACAAGGCCAGCAATTACCCAGTGCATTACTGGTACTTTATTTTATCGACCCCGTAAGGGTGAAAGGCAAAGTCAACTCTATCAAATAATGTTACTCAAAAGGCCCTTTGAGGAACCCCACTTCAGCTGTTGTATCTTAGTTAACCCTTTAGCATTTACATTACTCTATATATACTATTGTATTTCTACAGAAAACACTTTATCTCACATAATATCGAATCTGTAATATTTTGATATTATTTATTTTGAGAATGATACCTTAACATCAGTATCAGTAGCTGGTTATGGCCAGTTTGAACAGAAAGATTTCAGAGAATTCTGGACGGATATGGCCGGTTTAAACACTATATTATCTTTATTAACAGGTGGTCATCTCAACCCAGCGGTCACACTGGCTATGGCCTTATTCAGAAAATTTCCCTGGCGCCATGTTCCAGTCTACTTTGCAGCCCAATATCTTTCCACATTTTTAACATCCTGTGTGGTATTCTTGGTTTACAGAGGTATATTAACCCTTTCATTACCATATTTCTAATGAAAGACACTGTCTATCTAAACTATAATAAAGAAGGTTTTTTTTTATCCCATTAGTAAAATAAGTTGGATTTCTTTGAATAAATAATTGTTTCTACTTTAGGCACAAGGCCAGCAATTATCCAGTGCATTACTGGTACTTTATTTTATCGACCCCGTAAGGATGAAAGGCAAAGTCAACCTCGGCGGGATTTGAACTCAGATCATAAAGGGACGTAACTATGCTGGAAAGCATGGCGTCCGACCCTCTACCGATACTGCTAATCCACAGTATTCTTTGAATAAATTTTGACAATATTTCTTTGAATAAATAATGAATGAATATTAGATAATTTATCTACTAAATTTCGTAAACAAAACTAATTTCGTAAAAATAAATAATTTAAAATTGACTTCTTTTCAAAGTTGCACTTCCGGTATATTGTTGCCACCACCACCACTTCAACTACCATATATATAGAAAGAGAGAGTGTGTGATGTCAACACTTCCGGTGGCGATCACTTAAATAAACATACTAATTTTCTGTCACTAATTTTCTCCTAATGCAGTTTATTATATAATATCGTCTTTTTTAATGTATCATGGATTACGTTACTGATTACATAAGACAGTGTAATAGTCTTCGTTCAATTTCTGTGTATATTGTCAATTACGATTTTATTTGATGTATCATATCTACATGTATATATACCTGCGTATAATATCAATATACACACTACACATGTTAGCAGTAAACCACCTGAAGGGTGGTTTTTCTGCTAATGTCATTAACCCTTTCATTACCATATTTCTAATGAAAGACACTGTCTATGTCATTAACCCTTTCATTACCATATTTCTAATGAAAGACACTGTCTTTCATTAACCCTTTCATTACCATATTTCTAATAAAAGACACTGTCTTTCATTAACCCTTTCATTACCATATTTCAATGAAAGACACTGTCTATGACATTAACCCTTTCATTACCATATTTCTAATGAAAGACACTACCTATGTCATTAACCCTTTCATTAACATATTTCTAATAAAAGACACTGTCTTTCATTAACCCTTTCATTACCATATTTCAATGAAAGACACTGTCTATGACATTAACCCTTTCATTACCATATTTCTAATGAAAGACACTACCTATGTCATTAACCCTTTTATTAACATATTTCTAATAAAAGACACTACCTATGTCATTAACCCTTCCATTACCATATTTCTAATGAGAGACACTGTCTATGTCATTAACCCTTTCATTCCCATATTTCAATGAAAGACACTGTCTATGACATTAACCCTTTCATTACCATATTTCAATGAAAGACACTGTCTATGTCATTAACCCTTTTATTAACATATTTCAATGAAAGACACTGTCTATGTCATTAACCCTTTTATTAACATATTTCTTATGAAAGACACTGTCTATGTCATTAACCCTTCCATTACCATATTTCTAATGAAAGACACTGTCTATGTCATTAACCCTTCCATTACCATATTTCTAATGAAAGACACTGTCTATGTCATTAACCCTTTCATTACCATATTTCTAATGAAAGACACTGTCTATGTCATTAACCCTTCCATTACCATATTTCAATGAAAGACACTGTCTATGACATTAACCCTTTCATTACCATATTTCAATGAAAGACACTGTCTATGTCATTAACCCTTTCATTACCATATTTCTAATGAGAGACACTGTCTATGTCATTAACCCTTTCATTACCATATTTCTAATGAAAGACACTGTCTATGTCATTAACCCTTCCATTACCATATTTCAATGAAAGACACTGTCTATGTCATTAACCCTTTTATTAACATATTTCTTATGAAAGACACTGTCTATGTCATTAACCCGTTTATTAACATATTTTTTATGAAAGACACTGTCTATGTCATTAACCCTTTTATTAACATATTTCTTATGAAAGACACTATGATTAGTAGTATAACTAACTTTCTCATTGGAACATCACTTAACAAATGATGGAAGGTATTTTAGATAAATATAAACACTTTAATTCTTTCATTACTATATATATTTTTAATAAATGACACTGCCTATTATTTAAAAATAGATTTAAAAAATAATCAAGAATTTTGAGATAATTTACTAATGTAATTAACTTTATCAATATTAAGCTGGTGGATTGGCAGAATTGGTAGAGCATCGAACAACATGTTTTGCAGCATATAATTATGGCCCTTTATGTTCTGAGTTCAAATCCTGTCAATCTGTATGGGATCGATAAAATAAAGTTCCAGTAATGCATTGAGTCGATTTAATAAACTTTCCCTTCCCTCCCAAAATTGTTGACCTTGCAACTAAATCAAAAAACATTATTAAGATAGTATTTGGAACATAACTCAACAAAAGTTCTTACATAATAACAAACAGTTTAAAAGAAACATTATCAGGCAGTTTGGTTTTGAACAGGTTCATCCTTTACCATTTACATTACTCTATATGTACTATTATATTTTCACAGTAAAGGCTTTATGTCACATAATATTGGATCTATGAGATTTTGATATTATTTATTTTGAGAATAATACCTTAACATCAGTATGAGTGGCCAGTTACAGCCGGTTTGAACCACAATAATTGAGAGAATTCTGGCCAAATATGGCCAGTTTAAATGCTTAAGTGTTAATGGTTGTAATGTTTGTGTTGCTGTGCACAGTAACTTTAGACTGTTGCTGTACACAGTAACTTTAGACTGTTGCTGTACACAGTAACTTTAGACTGTTGCTGTACACAGTAACTTTAGACTGTTGCTGTGCACAGTAACTTTAGACTGTTGCTGTACACAGTAACTTTAGACTGTTGCTGTGCACAGTAACCTTAGACTGTTGCTGTACACAGTAACTTTAGACTGTTGCTGTACACAGTAACCTTAGACTGTTGCTGTGCACAGTAACTTTAGACTGTTGCTGTACACAGTAACTTTAGACTGTTGCTGTGCACAGTAACTTTAGACTGTTGCTGTACACAGTAACTTTAGACTGTTGCTGTACACAGTAACTTTAGACTGTTGCTGTACACAGTAACTTTAGACTGTTGCTGTACACAGTAACTTTAGACTGTTGCTGTACACAGTAACTTTAGACTGTTGCTGTGCACAGTAACTTTAGACTGTTGCTGTGCACAGAAACTTTAGACTGTTGCTGTACACAGTAACTTTAAACTGTTGCTGTACACAGTAACTTTAGACTGTTGCTGTGCACAGTAACCTTAGACTGTTGCTGTACACAGTAACTTTAGACTGTTGCTGTGCACAGTAACTTTAGACTGTTGCTGTGCACAGTAACTTTAGACTGTTGCTGTGCACAGTAACCTTAGACTGTTGCTGCACACAGTAACTTTAGACTGTTGCTGTGCACAGTAACCTTAGACTGTTGCTGTACACAGTAACTTTAGACTGTTGCTGTACACAGTAACTTTAGACTGTTGCTGTACACAGTAACTTTAGACTGTTGCTGTACACAGTAACTTTAGACTGTTGCTGTACACAGTAACTTTAGACTGTTGCTGTGCACAGTAACTTTAGACTGTTGCTGTGCACAGTAACTTTAAACTGTTGCTGTACACAGTAACTTTAGACTGTTGCTGTGCACAGTAACCTTAGACTGTTGCTGTACACAGTAACTTTAGACTGTTGCTGTGCACAGTAACTTTAGACTGTTGCTGTGCACAGTAACTTTAGACTGTTGCTGTGCACAGTAACTTTAGACTGTTGCTGTGCACAGTAACCTTAGACTGTTGCTGTACACAGTAACTTTAGACTGTTGCTGTACACAGTAACTTTAGACTGTTGCTGTGCACAGTAACTTTAGACTGTTGCTGTGCACAGTAACCTTAGACTGTTGCTGTACACAGTAACTTTAGACTGTTGCTGTGCACAGTAACTTTAGACTGTTGCTGTGCACAGTAACTTTAGACTGTTGCTGTGCACAATAACTTTAGACTGTTGCTGTGCACAGTAACTTTAGACTGTTGCTGTACACAGTAACTTTAGACTGTTGCTGTACACAGTAACTTTAGACTGTTGCTGTGCACAGTAACTTTAGACTGTTGCTGTGCACAGTAACTTTAGACTGTTGCTGTACACAGTAACTTTAGACTGTTGCTGTACACAGTAACTTTAGACTGTTGCTGTGCACAATAACTTTAGACTGTTGCTGTGCACAGTAACTTTAGACTGTTGCTGTGCACAGTAACTTTAGACTGTTGCTGTGCACAATAACTTTAGACTGTTGCTGTGCACAGTAACTTTAGACTGTTGCTGTGCACAATAACTTTAGACTGTTGCTGTACACAGTAACTTTAGACTGTTGCTGTGCACAGTAACTTTAGACTGTTGCTGTGCACAGTAACTTTACACTGTTGCTGTGCACAGTAACTTTAGACTGTTGCTGTGCACAGTAACTTTAGACTGTTGCTGTGCACAATAACTTTAGACTGTTGCTGTGCACAGTAACTTTAGACTGTTGCTGTGCACAGTAACCTTAGACTGTTGCTGTACACAGTAACTTTAGACTGTTGCTGTACACAGTAACCTTAGACTGTTGCTGTGCACAGTAACTTTAGACTGTTGCTGTGCACAGTAACTTTAGACTGTTGCTGTGCACAGTAACTTTAGACTGTTGCTGTGCACAGTAACTTTAGACTGTTGCTGTGCACAGTAACCTTAGACTGTTGCTGTGCACAGTAACCTTAGACTGTTGCTGTGCACGGTAACTTTAGACTGTTGCTGTGCACAGTAACTTTAGACTGTTGCTGTGCACAGTAACTTTACACTGTTGCTGTGCACAGTAACTTTAAACTGTTGCTGTGCACAGTAACTTTAGACTGTTGCTGTGCACAGTAACTTTACACTGTTGCTGTGCATAGTAACTTTAGACTGTTGCTGTGCACAGTAACTTTAGACTGTTGCTGTGCACAGTAACTTTAGACTGTTGCTGTGCACAGTAACTTTACACTGTTGCTGTGCACAGTAACTTTAGACTGTTGCTGTGCACAGTAACTTTAGACTGTTGCTGTGCACAGTAACTTTAGACTGTTGCTGTGCACAGTAACTTTACACTGTTGCTGTGCACAGTAACTTTAGACTGTTGCTGTGCACAGTAACTTTACACTGTTGCTGTGCACAGTAACTTTAGACTGTTGCTGTGCACAGTAACTTTAGACTGTTGCTGTGCACAATAACTTTAGACTGTTGCTGTGCACAGTAACTTTAGACTGTTGCTGTGCACAGTAACCTTAGACTGTTGCTGTACACAGTAACTTTAGACTGTTGCTGTACACAGTAACCTTAGACTGTTGCTGTGCACAGTAACTTTAGACTGTTGCTGTGCACAGTAACTTTAGACTGTTGCTGTGCACAGTAACTTTAGACTGTTGCTGTGCACAGTAACTTTAAACTGTTGCTGTGCACAGTAACTTTAGACTGTTGCTGTGCACAGTAACTTTAGACTGTTGCTGTGCACAGTAACCTTAGACTGTTGCTGTGCACAGTAACCTTAGACTGTTGCTGTGCACAGTAACTTTAGGCTGTTGCTGTGCACAGTAACTTTAGACTGTTGCTGTGCACAGTAACTTTACACTGTTGCTGTGCACAGTAACTTTAAACTGTTGCTGTGCACAGTAACTTTAGACTGTTGCTGTGCACAGTAACTTTACACTGTTGCTGTGCACAGTAACTTTACACTGTTGCTGTGCACAGTAACTTTAGACTGTTGCTGTGCACAATAACTTTAGACTGTTGCTGTGCACAGTAACTTTAGACTGTTGCTGTGCACAGTAACCTTAGACTGTTGCTGTACACAGTAACTTTAGACTGTTGCTGTACACAGTAACCTTAGACTGTTGCTGTGCACAGTAACTTTAGACTGTTGCTGTGCACAGTAACTTTAGACTGTTGCTGTGCACAGTAACTTTACACTGTTGCTGTGCACAGTAACTTTAAACTGTTGCTGTGCACAGTAACTTTAGACTGTTGCTGTGCACAGTAACCTTAGACTGTTGCTGTGCACAGTAACCTTAGACTGTTGATCTTCTGTTTAATTTAGATGGCATCAATAACATGGCTAATGGAACGCAACTGGTGACAGGACCAAACGCTACAGCAGGGGTGTTTGCTACATACCCTAAACCTTTTGTCTCTAACATGACATGTTTTACGGATCAGGTAAGATTCTAAACAACAAATGATTTACTTGTTAATTAATGTGATTCGGATGTTAGAATTACAATCATATAATTGAGGGTTCTATTCCTGGAGCAGGTAGATCTTTATGTTTTTCTGAAAAACATGTCATTAAGCCTTTCATTTCAGGTTGCTTTTTGTGATAGGGCTGAGCACCCTATCATTAAAACACCCAAGAAAACTCATGACATACAACCTTGTGAGAGGCCAGCTAAACCTTCATAGGTGAGAGCTGTAAGAACATAAGACAGGGACCCCCATCATTAAAACAACTACAAAAAAAAAACTCCTATGAGATACAACCTTGAAGGTGAGATACGACCTTGTAGGTGTGAGCTGTAACAACTACATGTTAGGACTGAGGTCCCTTTCATTAAAACAACAAAACTCCTATGAGATACGACCTTGTAGGTGAGAGCTGTAACAACTACATGTTAGGACTGAGGTCCCTTTCATTAAAACAACAAAACTCCTATGAGATACAACCTTGTAGGTGAGAGCTGTAACAACTACATGTTAGGACTGAGGTCCCTTTCATTAAAACAACAAAACTCCTATGAGATACAACCTTGTAGGTGAGAGCTGTAACAACTACATGTTAGGACTGAGGTCCCTTTCATTAAAACAACAAAACTCCTATGAGATACAACCTTGTAGGTGTGAGCTGTAACAACTACATGTTAGGACTGAGGTCCCTTTCATTAAAACAACAAAACTCCTATGAGATACGACCTTGTAGGTGAGAGCTGTAACAACTACAAGGTAGGACTGAGGTCCCTTTCATTAAAACAACAAAACTCCTATGAGATACAACCTTGTAGGTGAGAGCTGTAACAACTACAAGGTAGGACTGAGGTCCCTTTCATTAAAACAACAAAACTCCTATGAGATACGACCTTGTAGGTGAGAGCTGTAACAACTACAAGGTAGGACTGAGGTCCCTTTCATTAAAACAACAAAACTCCTATGAGATACGACCTTGTAGGTGAGAGCTGTAACAACTACAAGGTAGGACTGAGGTCCCTTTCATTAAAACAACAAAACTCCTATGAGATACAACCTTGTAGGTGAGAGCTGTAACAACTACAAGGTAGGACTGAGGTCCCTTTCATTAAAACAACAAAACTCCTATGAGATACGACCTTGTAGGTGAGAGCTGTAACAACTACATGTTAGGACTGAGGTCCCTTTCATTAAAACAACAAAACTCCTATGAGATACAACCTTGTAGGTGAGAGCTGTAACAACTACATGTTAGGACTGAGGTCCCTTTCATTAAAACAACAAAACTCCTATGAGATACAACCTTGTAGGTGAGAGCTGTAACAACTACAAGGTAGGACTGAGGTCCCTTTCATTAAAACAACAAAACTCCTATGAGATACGACCTTGTAGGTGAGAGCTGTAACAACTACATGTTAGGACTGAGGTCCCTTTCATTAAAACAACAAAACTCCTATGAAATACAACCTTGTAGGTGAGAGCTGTAACAACTTCAAGATAGGACTGAGGTCCTTTTCATTAAAACAACAAAACTCCTATGAGATACAACCTTGTAGGTGAGAGCTGTAACAACTACAAGGTAGGACTGAGGTCCCTTTCATTAAAACAACAAAACTCCTATGAGATACAACCTTGTAGGTGAGAGCTGTAACAACTTCAAGGTAGGACTGAGGTCCCTTTCATTAAAACAACAAAACTCCTATGAGATACAACCTTGTAGGTGAGAGCTGTAACAACTACATGTTAGGACTGAGGTCCCTTTCATTAAAACAACAAAACTCCTATGAGATACGACCTTGTAGGTGAGAGCTGTAACAACTACATGTTAGGACTGAGGTCTCTTTCATTAAAACAACAAAACTCCTATGAGATACAACCTTGTAGGTGAGAGCTGTAACAACTACAAGGTAGGACTGAGGTCCCTTTCATTAAAACAACAAAACTCCTATGAGATACGACCTTGTAGGTGAGAGCTGTAACAACTACATGTTAGGACTGAGGTCCCTTTCATTAAAACAACAAAACTCCTATGAGATACAACCTTGTAGGTGAGAGCTGTAACAACTACATGTTAGGACTGAGGTCCCTTTCATTAAAACAACAAAACTCCTATGAGATACAACCTTGTAGGTGAGAGCTGTAACAACTACATGTTAGGACTGAGGTCCCTTTCATTAAAACAACAAAACTCCTATGAGATACGACCTTGTAGGTGAGAGCTGTAACAACTACATGTTAGGACTGAGGTCTCTTTCATTAAAACAACAAAACTCCTATGAGATACAACCTTGTAGGTGAGAGCTGTAACAACTACAAGGTAGGACTGAGGTCCCTTTCATTAAAACAACAAAACTCCTATGAGATACGACCTTGTAGGTGAGAGCTGTAACAACTACATGTTAGGACTGAGGTCCCTTTCATTAAAACAACAAAACTCCTATGAGATACGACCTTGTAGGTGAGAGCTGTAACAACTTCAAGATAGGACTGAGGTCCCTTTCATTAAAACAACAAAACTCCTATGAGATACGACCTTGTAGGTGAGAGCTGTAACAACTTCAAGATAGGACTGAGGTCCCTTTCATTAAAACAACAAAACTCCTATGAGATACGACCTTGTAGGTGAGAGCTGTAACAACTTCAAGATAGGACTGAGGTCCCTTTCATTAAAACAACAAAACTCCTATGAGATACGACCTTGTAGGTGAGAGCTGTAACAACTTCAAGATAGGACTGAGGTCCCTTTCATTAAAACAACAAAACTCCTATGAGATACGACCTTGTAGGTGTGAGCTGTAACAACTTCAAGATAGGACTGAGGTCCCTTTCATTAAAACAACAAAACTCCTATGAGATACAACCTTGTAGGTGAGAGCTGTAACAACTACATGTTAGGACTGAGGTCCCTTTCATTAAAACAACAAAACTCCTATGAGATACGACCTTGTAGGTGAGAGCTGTAACAACTACATGTTAGGACTGAGGTCCCTTTCATTAAAACAACAAAACTCCTATGAGATACAACCTTGTAGGTGAGAGCTGTAACAACTACATGTTAGGACTGAGGTCCCTTTCATTAAAACAACAAAACTCCTATGAGATACAACCTTGTAGGTGAGAGCTGTAACAACTACATGTTAGGACTGAGGTCCCTTTCATTAAAACAACAAAACTCCTATGAGATACGACCTTGTAGGTGAGAGCTGTAACAACTACATGTTAGGACTGAGGTCTCTTTCATTAAAACAACAAAACTCCTATGAGATACAACCTTGTAGGTGAGAGCTGTAACAACTACAAGGTAGGACTGAGGTCCCTTTCATTAAAACAACAAAACTCCTATGAGATACGACCTTGTAGGTGAGAGCTGTAACAACTACATGTTAGGACTGAGGTCTCTTTCATTAAAACAACAAAACTCCTATGAGATACAACCTTGTAGGTGAGAGCTGTAACAACTACAAGGTAGGACTGAGGTCCCTTTCATTAAAACAACAAAACTCCTATGAGATACGACCTTGTAGGTGAGAGCTGTAACAACTACATGTTAGGACTGAGGTCCCTTTCATTAAAACAACAAAACTCCTATGAGATACGACCTTGTAGGTGAGAGCTGTAACAACTTCAAGATAGGACTGAGGTCCCTTTCATTAAAACAACAAAACTCCTATGAGATACGACCTTGTAGGTGAGAGCTGTAACAACTTCAAGATAGGACTGAGGTCCCTTTCATTAAAACAACAAAACTCCTATGAGATACGACCTTGTAGGTGAGAGCTGTAACAACTTCAAGATAGGACTGAGGTCCCTTTCATTAAAACAACAAAACTCCTATGAGATACGACCTTGTAGGTGAGAGCTGTAACAACTTCAAGATAGGACTGAGGTCCCTTTCATTAAAACAACAAAACTCCTATGAGATACGACCTTGTAGGTGTGAGCTGTAACAACTTCAAGATAGGACTGAGGTCCCTTTCATTAAAACAACAAAACTCCTATGAGATACAACCTTGTAGGTGAGAGCTGTAACAACTACATGTTAGGACTGAGGTCCCTTTCATTAAAACAACAAAACTCCTATGAGATACGACCTTGTAGGTGAGAGCTGTAACAACTACATGTTAGGACTGAGGTCCCTTTCATTAAAACAACAAAACTCCTATGAGATACAACCTTGTAGGTGAGAGCTGTAACAACTACATGTTAGGACTGAGGTCCCTTTCATTAAAACAACAAAACTCCTATGAGATACAACCTTGTAGGTGAGAGCTGTAACAACTACAAGGTAGGACTGAGGTCCCTTTCATTAAAACAACAAAACTCCTATGAGATACAACCTTGTAGGTGAGAGCTGTAACAACTACATGTTAGGACTGAGGTCCCTTTCATTAAAACAACAAAACTCCTATGAGATACAACCTTGTAGGTGAGAGCTGTAACAACTACATGTTAGGACTGAGGTCCCTTTCATTAAAACAACAAAACTCCTATGAGATACAACCTTGTAGGTGAGAGCTGTAACAACTACATGTTAGGACTGAGGTCCCTTTCATTAAAACAACAAAACTCCTATGAGATACAACCTTGTAGGTGAGAGCTGTAACAACTACATGTTAGGACTGAGGTCCCTTTCATTAAAACAACAAAACTCCTATGAGATACAACCTTGTAGGTGAGAGCTGTAACAACTACAAGGTAGGACTGAGGTCCCTTTCATTAAAACAACAAAACTCCTATGAGATACGACCTTGTAGGTGAGAGCTGTAACAACTACATGTTAGGACTGAAGTCCCTTTCATTAAAACAACAAAACTCCTATGAGATACGACCTTGTAGGTGAGAGCTGTAACAACTACATGTTAGGACTGAGGTCCCTTTCATTAAAACAACAAAACTCCTATGAGATACAACCTTGTAGGTGAGAGCTGTAACAACTACATGTTAGGACTGAGGTCCCTTTCATTAAAACAACAAAACTCCTATGAGATACAACCTTGTAGGTGAGAGCTGTAACAACTACAAGGTAGGACTGAGGTCCCTTTCATTAAAACAACAAAACTCCTATGAGATACAACCTTGTAGGTGAGAGCTGTAACAACTACATGTTAGGACTGAGGTCCCTTTCATTAAAACAACAAAACTCCTATGAGATACAACCTTGTAGGTGAGAGCTGTAACAACTACATGTTAGGACTGAGGTCCCTTTCATTAAAACAACAAAACTCCTATGAGATACGACCTTGTAGGTGAGAGCTGTAACAACTACATGTTAGGACTGAGGTCCCTTTCATTAAAACAACAAAACTCCTATGAGATACAACCTTGTAGGTGAGAGCTGTAACAACTACATGTTAGGACTGAGGTCCCTTTCATTAAAACAACAAAACTCCTATGAGATACGACCTTGTAGGTGAGAGCTGTAACAACTACATGTTAGGACTGAGGTCCCTTTCATTAAAACAACAAAACTCCTATGAGATACAACCTTGTAGGTGAGAGCTGTAACAACTACATGTTAGGACTGAGGTCCTTTTCATTAAAACAACAAAACTCCTATGACATACAACCTTGTAGGTGAGAGCTGTAACAACTACATGTTAGGACTGAGGTCCTTTTCATTAAAACAACAAAACTCCTATGAGATACAACCTTGTAGGTGAGAGCTGTAACAACTACATGTTAGGACTGAGGTCCCTTTCATTAAAACAACAAAACTCCTATGAGATACAACCTTGTAGGTGAGAGCTGTAACAACTACATGTTAGGACTGAGGTCCTGTTCATTAAAACAACAAAACTCCTATGAGATACAACCTTGTAGGTGAGAGCTGTAACAACTACATGTTAGGACTGAGGTCCCTTTCATTAAAACAACAAAACTCCTATGAGATACGACCTTGTAGGTGAGAGCTGTAACAACTACATGTTAGGACTGAGGTCCCTTTCATTAAAACAACAAAACTCCTATGAGATACAACCTTGTAGGTGAGAGCTGTAACAACTACATGTTAGGACTGAGGTCCCTTTCATTAAAACAACAAAACTCCTATGAGATACGACCTTGTAGGTGAGAGCTGTAACAACTACATGTTAGGACTGAGGTCCCTTTCATTAAAACAACAAAACTCCTATGAGATACAACCTTGTAGGTGAGAGCTGTAACAACTACATGTTAGGACTGAGGTCCCTTTCATTAAAACAACAAAACTCCTATGAGATACAACCTTGTAGGTGAGAGCTGTAACAACTACATGTTAGGACTGAGGTCCTGTTCATTAAAACAACAAAACTCCTATGAGATACAACCTTGTAGGTGAGAGCTGTAACAACTACATGTTAGGACTGAGGTCCCTTTCATTAAAACAACAAAACTCCTATGAGATACGACCTTGTAGGTGAGAGCTGTAACAACTACATGTTAGGACTGAGGTCCCTTTCATTAAAACAACAAAACTCCTATGAGATACAACCTTGTAGGTGAGAGCTGTAACAACTACATGTTAGGACTGAGGTCCCTTTCATTAAAACAACAAAACTCCTATGAGATACGACCTTGTAGGTGAGAGCTGTAACAACTACATGTTAGGACTGAGGTCCCTTTCATTAAAACAACAAAACTCCTATGAGATACGACCTTGTAGGTGAGAGCTGTAACAACTACATGTTAGGACTGAGGTCCCTTTCATTAAAACAACAAAACTCCTATGAGATACAACCTTGTAGGTGAGAGCTGTAACAACTACATGTTAGGACTGAGGTCCCTTTCATTAAAACAACAAAACTCCTATGAGATACAACCTTGTAGGTGAGAGCTGTAACAACTACATGTTAGGACTGAGGTCCCTTTCATTAAAACAACAAAACTCCTATGAGATACGACCTTGTAGGTGAGAGCTGTAACAACTACATGTTAGGACTGAGGTCCCTTTCATTAAAACAACAAAACTCCTATGAGATACGACCTTGTAGGTGAGAGCTGTAACAACTACATGTTAGGACTGAGGTCCCTTTCATTAAAACAACAAAACTCCTATGAGATACAACCTTGTAGGTGAGAGCTGTAACAACTACATGTTAGGACTGAGGTCCCTTTCATTAAAACAACAAAACTCCTATGAGATACGACCTTGTAGGTGAGAGCTGTAACAACTACAAGGTAGGACTGAGGTCCCTTTCATTAAAACAACAAAACTCCTATGAGATACAACCTTGTAGGTGAGAGCTGTAACAACTACATGGTAGGACTGAGGTCCCTTTCATTAAAACAACAAAACTCCTATGAGATACAACCTTGTAGGTGAGAGCTGTAACAACTACATGTTAGGACTGAGGTCCCTTTCATTAAAACAACAAAACTCCTATGAGATACAACCTTGTAGGTGAGAGCTGTAACAACTTCAAGGTAGGACTGAGGTCCCTTTCATTAAAACAACAAAACTCCTATGAGATACAACCTTGTAGGTGAGAGCTGTAACAACTACATGTTAGGACTGAGGTCCCTTTCATTAAAACAACAAAACTCCTATGAGATACAACCTTGTAGGTGAGAGCTGTAACAACTACATGTTAGGACTGAGGTCCCTTTCATTAAAACAACAAAACTCCTATGAGATACAACCTTGTAGGTGAGAGCTGTAATAACTACATGTTAGGACTGAGGTCCCTTTCATTAAAACAACAAAACTCCTATGAGATACAACCTTGTAGGTGAGAGCTGTAACAACTACATGTTAGGACTGAGGTCCCTTTCATTAAAACAACAAAACTCCTATGAGATACAACCTTGTAGGTGAGAGCTGTAACAACTACATGTTAGGACTGAGGTCCCTTTCATTAAAACAACAAAACTCCTATGAGATACAACCTTGTAGGTGAGAGCTGTAACAACTACATGGTAGGACTGAGGTCCCTTTCATTAAAACAACAAAACTCCTATGAGATACAACCTTGTAGGTGAGAGCTGTAACAACTACATGTTAGGACTGAGGTCCCTTTCATTAAAACAACAAAACTCCTATGAGATACAACCTTGTAGGTGAGAGCTGTAACAACTACATGGTAGGACTGAGGTCCCTTTCATTAAAACAACAAAACTCCTATGAGATACAACCTTGTAGGTGAGAGCTGTAACAACTACATGGTAGGACTGAGGTCCCTTTCATTAAAACAACAAAACTCCTATTAGATACAACCTTGTAGGTGAGAGCTGTAACAACTACATGGTAGGACTGAGGTCCCTTTCATTAAAACAACAAAACTCCTATGAGATACGACCTTGTAGGTGAGAGCTGTAACAACTACATGTTAGGACTGAGGTCCCTTTCATTAAAACAACAAAACTCCTATGAGATACGACCTTGTAGGTGAGAGCTGTAACAACTACATGGTAGGACTGAGGTCCCTTTCATTAAAACAACAAAACTCCTATGAGATACGACCTTGTAGGTGAGAGCTGTAACAACATGAATCACTTGTAATAATCTATATATATAAAAACAAAAATGTCTCTCTATCTGTATGCAGGCGATGCATTTCCACAGTTTCCATCTGATTTCATTCAAATTTGATAGATAGGTTATTTAGCTCCTGGAGCATGTCCACATATAGTTTAACCCTTTAGCAATCACATTATTTTATATATACTATAGGGTGGTGGATTGGCAGTATCGGCAGAGGGTTGGGCGCCATGCTTTGACGTATAGAGTTACGGCCCTTGCCATTCTGAGTTCAAAGCCCGCCAATGTTAACCTTCCCTTTCATCCTTACGGGGTCGATAAAATAAAGTACCAGTAATGCACTGGGTAATTGATGGCCTTGTGCCAAACGTAGAAACAATTATTTTATATATACTATTATATTTTCATGGTAAATGCTTTACCTCACATAATTATCTCACATAATATCGAATCTATGAGATTTTGAAAGTATTTATTTTGAGAACAATACCTTAACATCAGTTTGAGTGACCAGTTACAGCCAGTTTTAACAGAAAGAGGTAGAGAATTCTGGCCGGTTTTGGCTGGTTTGAACACTAAAGGGTTAAATGTTGCTCTTCATTAAAATAGCAGAATTCTGGGGTTATTTAAAGATGGCCATGTTAAGGAGAGAGGTATTTACAGTAGTGAAAGGTGTGCTCAGCAATGACGAGCTCTTTTGCTAGTTTGAAATAAAATTATATATCAGTTTCTATTATGTTTTTATAGTGAAAGATCATCCCTATTCTGATAAAGTGAACAATTTAGTCAGTAACTCATTTTCAGTCGTTAGACTGGCCATGCTGGGGCAGGTGTAACATTTCTATTTTTGTTTTTTTTCTTTTTAGATTATTGGTACTGCGTTTTTGCTACTATGTATATCAGCATTGACAGATGAAAATAATAATAAGATTGACAAAAGCCTCCTTCCAATTTCTATAGGGAGTGTTGTGTTTGTAATCGGTACAGCATATGGTTTCAATTGTGGCTATGCTATTAACCCAGCAAGGGACTTGGGACCTCGTGTCTTTACCCTGATAGCTGGCTGGGGCACTGAAGTTTTTAGGTATGTTATTTTTATCTTTTTGTAAATTTTCTGTGAGCTTCAGTAAAGTAATATTTTACTGAGATAATATTGCAGGTAGAGCTGCTACTTCTCTGAATTGAGAGATCACAGTCCAATACTATGGGTATCATCATCATCATCATAGTTTACGTCCATCTTCCAAGCTAGCATGGGTTAGACGGGAATTGTCCCACTTGAGGCAAGATTGATCGGGTGACAATGTCTCGCTTGTATAGGACTGTATCTGGCAGGTTTTCTATGGCTGGATGTTGTTCCGAACACCAACCACATTTACAGTGTGGACTGGGAGCCTTTTTACTGTGTCTCCTACATGACCACTCGATCTTTGGCACCACGCAATAATACAGAAGACCCGCCTTCCCTACATACAAAGTTAACCTACAGTCAGTAGGCACCTCTTAACCAAATATACACCTCAACCCACTACCCCTACTCCATCCTCCTACTTCCACCAACACCACCCTTTCTCTGTAAAGTTATGATGGTACCACAGAACATCCAGTCCAAACTAAAGAGGTCATGTAGGTGTCACGACAAAAAAACACCCAGTCCACACTGTAGAGTGGTTGTGTAGGAGACACAGTAAAAAGGCTCCCAGTGCACACTGTAAATGTGGTAGGTGTTAGGAAGGGCATCCAGCCGTAGAAAACCTGTCGGATACAGTCCTATACGAGCGAGACACGGTCACCCGATCAATTTTCGACAACCCATGCTAGTGTGGAAGATAGACGTTAAACGATGATGATGATGATTATATATCAAAGCTATGAGATTTTGATGTTATTTATTTTGAGGACAATACCTTAACATTGGTGTGAGTGACCTATTACAGCTGGTTTGAACAGAAAGAGATAAGAGAATTCTGGACGATTTAAATGCTAATGGTTGAACTAAATATTTTAATATTTAATGTAATAGTCATAGTGTTGTTTTATACTTTTCAGGAATGTTTTGTTAATGTGGTTTCTCGTGGTACAGGATATTAACAGTTAACATTTTAGCATTTACATTACTCTATATATACTATTGTATTTTCTCAGTAAAGTCTTTATCTCACATAATATCGAATCTATTAGATTTTGATATTATTTATTTTGAGAACAATACCTTAACATCAGTATGAGTGGCCAGTTACAGCTAGTTTGAACCGAAAGAGGTGAAAGAATTCTGGCCAGATATGGTCGGGTTAAATGCTAAAGGGTCAAACTATTGATCTATCGTCCTGTTGACTTTTAGAACTTGCACTGGTATAGAAGAAAAATAGCAATATTAATTTGAAGATTATTAAAATGATTAGCACAAAATCCACCCTTCGGGTGGTTTTCTGCTAGCGTGTGTAGTGTGTATATTGATATTATATGCAAGTAAAGCAATCGCTAACCGGAAGTGTTGACATTTGAAAATTTTCAAATGTCGGGCCATGCTTTGCAGCATAGAGTTACGGCCCTTTATGATCTGAGTTCAAATCCCGCTGAGGTTAACTTTGCCTTTCATCCTTACGAGGTTGATAAAATAAAGTACCAGTAATACACTGAACGCCTTGCTTCCCTGGGCATGGATTCATTGAAGCTCCGACGTCTGGCAATGGACTTGGTGAATACCCACAAAGTTTTTAACCATCTCGCCAATTGCAACCCTGAGCGTCTCTTTGATCTCCATGTGTCTAACACACGTGGACATGCCTACAAGATCAGAAAACAGTACAGCTCCCATGACTTTCGTAGACATTTTTTCACGCTCAGAGTTGCTGAAGCATGGAACAAACTGCCTGCGTCAATTGTTAGCTGCCGAGACACTGCATCCTTTAAGACACTCATGCTTCCCGAAATACGCCAAAACTACACCTGATGTACCCCTTCCATACACATGCACACGTGTGTATCATGACTCGTGCACTGTTCATTTTACTGATGTTTGTGCATTGCCCTATGTACTGTACATGCACTTTTTTGATGAGTTGTGGTGCACCTGGGCACTGTACACAATATTTCATTATTGTTATTATATCATGACTCATACACTGTTTATTTTCCTGACATTTGTACATTATTCTATGTACTATACATGCACCTTTGATGAGTTGTAGTGCACCTGAGCACTGTACACAATAATTTCATTATTATAATTTCTGGCTTCTTGCCAAAAGTAGAAATAATAATTATTATTTTGGTGAATACTTTCAATTTATAAACATTTTTATCGATTTTTCTTGTTTGCTTTCTTTTTTGTTTTTTTGCAGTTACAGAAACTACACCTGGTTCTGGATTCCAATTTTAGGTCCTCATATTGGCGCAATTGCAGGAGTTTTGATCTATGACACATTCATTCGTGTTCACTGGGAACATTCAGAAACTATAGAGCACAGAAATCCAGGAATGAATATGGCAGGCGGTATGGAAGTGGTCCAGACTTCTATCACGACATAGTCCAAATCTAAGGTAGTATTGGATTTAATAACCCTAACAGCACCCAGTACATGCTGTAAAGTGGTTAGTGTTATGAAGGTCAGATATCCAGCCGGAGAATGCTAGCCAAACAAAAGGTTGGCAGGGCCCTCCAGTCATGTTGAAGTCATGACATACTCTCTGGGGCAGGTGCCATGATAAAATACACTTCATAGAACACATGATTGTATATAAGCGAGATGCAAAACTGCAGCCTGTCTGAGAGGTCAGTGGCTCCACTTTAGTACAAATTTAGTCTAAGAAGACCTCTTCAACCCCTGAACATTAAATGATGATGGTGATGATTCTATCAACCCATTTGTTACCAGTCCTAAGACTGCTCTTACAATAGAAAACTGTTTTAACGTATATTTTCCATCATGTTTCCAACCAGCTGGCATGCAATAGGAATAAAATGGTGAACTTGATGCTCTTTGTCGTGGCACCACACTACCTCTTTATAGGTTCAATTAGATTTTTTTTTTTGTTGTGGCATCAGCACTACCACCTTACAGGGTAGATCATGACACCAACATTACCACTTTACAGGCTGGACTGGGTGCTTTTTGTCATGGCACCAGCACAACCACTTTACAGGCTGAACTGGGTGCTTTTTGTCATGGCACCAGCATTACCACCTTACAAGCTGGACTGGGTGCTTTTTGTCATGGCACCAGCATTACCACCTTACAGGCTGAACTGGGTGCTTTTTGTCATGGCACCAGCACAACCACCTTACAGTCTGGACTGGGTGCTTTTTGTCATGGCACCAGCACAACCACTTTACAGGCTGGACTGGGTGCTTTTTGTCATGGCACCAGCATTACCACTTTACAGGCTGGACTGGGTGCTTTTTGTCATGGCACCAGCATTACCACCTTACAGGCTGGACTGGGTGCTTTTTGTCATGGCACCAGCACAACCACTTTACAGGCTGGACTGGGTGCTTTTTGTCATGGCACCAGCATTACCACTTTACAGTCTGGACTGGGTGTTTTTTGTCATGGCACCAGCACAACCACCTTACAGGCTGGACTGGGTGTTTTTTGTCATGGCACCAGCACAACCACCTTACAGTCTGGACTGGGTGCTTTTTGTCATGGCACCAGCACAACCACTTTACAGGCTGGACTGGGTGTTTTTTGTCATGGCACCAGCACAACCACCTTACAGGCTGGACTGGGTGTTTTTTGTCATGGCACCAGCACAACCACCTTACAGGCTGGACTGGGTGTTTTTTGTCATGGCACCAGCACAACCACTTTACAGGCTGGACTGGGTGTTTTTTGTCATGGCACCAGCACAACCACTTTACAGGCTGGACTGGGTGCTTTTTGTCATGGCACCAGCACAACCACTTTACAGGCTGGACTGGGTGCTTTTTGTCATGGCACCAGCACAACCACCTTACAGGCTGGACTGGGTGCTTTTTGTCATGGCTCCAGCACAACCACCTTACAGTCTGGACTGGGTGCTTTTTGTCATGGCACCAGCATTACCACTTTACAGGCTGGACTGGGTGCTTTTTGTCATGGCACCAGCACAACCACCTTACAGGCTGGACTGGGTGCTTTTTGTCATGGCTCCAGCATTACCACTTTACAGGCTGGACTGGGTGTTTTTTGTCATGACACCAGCACAACCACCTTACAGGCTGGACTGGGTGCTTTTTGTCATGGCACCAGCACAACCACTTTACAGGCTGGACTGGGTGCTTTTTGTCATGGCACCAGCACAACCACTTTACAGGCTGGACTGGGTGCTTTTTGTCATGGCACCAGCATTACCACTTTACAGGCTGGACTGGGTGCTTTTTGTCATGGCACCAGCATTACCACTTTACAGGCTGGACTGGGTGCTTTTTGTCATGGCACCAGCACAACCACTTTACAGGCTGGACTGGGTGCTTTTTGTCATGGCACCAGCACAACCACTTTACAGGCTGGACTGGGTGCTTTTTGTCATGGCACCAGCACAACTACTTTACAGGCTGGACTGGGTGCTTTTTGTCATGGCACCAGCATTACCACTTTACAGTCTGGACTGGGTGTTTTTTGTCATGGCACCAGCACAACCACCTTACAGGCTGGACTGGGTGCTTTTTGTCATGGCACCAGCATTACCACTTTACAGGCTGGACTGGGTGCTTTTTGTCATGGCACCAGCACAACCACTTTACAGGCTGGACTGGGTGTTTTTTGTCATGGCACCAGCACAACCACCTTACAGTCTGGACTGGGTGCTTTTTGTCATGGCACCAGCATTACCACTTTACAGGCTGGACTGGGTGCTTTTTGTCATGGCACCAGCACAACCACTTTACAGGCTGGACTGGGTGCTTTTTGTCATGGCACCAGCACAACCACCTTACAGTCTGGACTGGGTGTTTTTTTGTCATGGCACCAGCACAACCACTTTACAGGCTGGACTGGGTGCTTTTTGTCATGGCACCAGCACAACTACTTTACAGGCTGGACTGGGTGCTTTTTGTCATGGCACCAGTATTACCACTTTATAGGCTGGACTGGGTGCTTTTTGTCATGGCACCAGCACAACCACCTTACAGGCTGGACTGGGTGTTTTTTGTCATGGCACCAGCACAACCACCTTACAGTCTGGACTGGGTGCTTTTTTGTCATGGCACCAGCACAACCACTTTACAGGCTGGACTGGGTGCTTTTTGTCATGGCACCAGCACAACCACCTTACAGTCTGGACTGGGTGCTTTTTGTCATGGCACCAGCACAACCACCTTACAGGCTGGACTGGGTGCTTTTTGTCATGGCACCAGCATTGCCACCTTACAGGCTGGACTGGGTGCTTTTTGTCATGGCACCAGCACTACCACTTTACAGGCTGGACTAGGTGTTTTTTGTCATGGCACCAGCACAACCACCTTACAGGCTGGACTGGGTGCTTTTTGTCATGGCACCAGCACAACCACCTTACAGTCTGGACTGGGTGTTTTTGTCATGGCACCAGCACAACCACCTTACAGTCTGGACTGGGTGCTTTTTGTCATGGCACCAGCATTACCACTTTACAGGCTGGACTGGGTGTTTTTTGTCATGACACCAGCACAACCACCTTACAGGCTGGACTGGGTGCTTTTTGTCATGGCACCAGCACTACCACTTTACAGGCTGGACTAGGTGTTTTTTGTCATGGCACCAGCACAACCACCTTACAGGCTGGACTGGGTGCTTTTTGTCATGGCACCAGCACAACCACCTTACAGTCTGGACTGGGTGTTTTTGTCATGGCACCAGCACAACCACCTTACAGTCTGGACTGGGTGCTTTTTGTCATGGCACCAGCATTACCACTTTACAGGCTGGACTGGGTGTTTTTTGTCATGACACCAGCACAACCACCTTACAGGCTGGACTGGGTGCTTTTTGTCATGGCACCAGCACAACCACCTTACAGGCTGGACTGGGTGTTTTTTGTCATGGCAACAGCACAACCACCTTACAGGCTGGACTGGGTGTTTTTTGTCATGGCACCAGCACAACCAACTTACAGGCTGGACTGGGTGTTTTTTGTCATGGCACCAGCATTACCACTTTACATGCTGGACTGGGTGTTTTTTGTCATGGCACCAGCACAACCACCTTACAGGCTGGACTGGGTGCTTTTTGTCATGGCACCAGCACAACCAAACTTACAGGCTGGACTGGGTGTTTTTTGTCATGGCACCAGCATCAGAGGAAATATTGTTACCTTGGTTCAATCTGACAGTCTGCCCTTTGCCTTTCTAGTAATAGATGGTTTCTGGGCAGAGGTTAAAATATTTCTAACTTTCCTTTAACTAAACCTTTTGGAGTTTCATAATGTATTCATCATCATCATCTCATCATCTTCGTTTAATGTCCATCTTCCACGCTAGCATGGGTTAGACGGGAGTTGTCCCAATTGAGGCAAGGTTGGTCGGGTGACCGTGTCTCGCTCATATAGGACTATCTGGCAGGTTTTCTACAGCTGGATGCCCTTCCTAACACCAACCACATTTACAGTGTGGTAATATTTTAAATATTTCTTTTCCAAATATTTTTACAGTTCCTCGTACACTCGCTACCACTGGAAATCCCAATAGACCAAACCAAATCTATTCTTTAAAGAATTAAAACTCTTCAAGTATTTTCCAACCAACATTTCAGGAAGACTGGATTCAGCATCACTTTCTAAGAAAAGAATTCCCATAAATCTTACAATATTTATTTTTGACATTAAATTATTATTATTATTATTGTGTCCAAAATAGAAACAATTATTATTATTTTTATGGCAATATCAGTAGAGCTTCAGACAACATGCTGTATGGTATAGGGTTACAGTTCTTTATGTTCCAGAGTCAATAAAATAAAGTACCAGTAATACACTGGTGTTGATTTAATCGAGTTTCGCCTCCTCCCAAATTTCTGGCTTTGTGCCTATAGTAGAAACAATTATTATTATTATTAGATTGGCAGTATCATTAGGTCGGACGCCATGCTTTGCAACAAGGAGTTACGTCCCTTTACGGTCTGAGTTCAAATCCCGCCGAGGTTAACTTTGCCTTTCATCCTTACGGGGTCTATAAAATAAAGTACCAGTAATACACTGGGATAATTGCTGGCCTTGTGCCAAAAGTAGAAACAATTATTATTATTATCATCATCATGAGGGTGGTGGGTTGGCAGAAATCAGTAGTGTGTCAGACAACGTGCTTCATGGCATAGAGTTATGGCTCTTTATATTCAGAGTTCAAATCCCGCCGAGGTTAACTTTACCTTTCATCCTTACAGGGTCGATAAAATAAAGTATCAGTAATGTACTGGGGTTGATTTAATTGGCTTTCCCCTCCCCACAAAATTGTCTGTCTTGTTTCTAAATCAAAAACCATTGTTATTATTCTTTTAAAATGGGCAGTCCTGGGTCTTGCATTCTGAGTTCAAACCCAGCACCCAGCCCAACTGACACTTCAACAATATGGACGGGCAGGGAATAGAACCAAACATTTCTACCGCTTCATCTGGGAAATGGTTGGATTACAAAGAAATACATTTGATCAGTCTATCTGCTTTAACCCTTTAGCATTCAAACCGGCCATATCCGACCAGAAATGTCTCACCTCTTTCTGTTCAAACCAGTAGAAACTGGCCGCTTATACTGATGTTAAGGTATTGTTCTCAAAATAAATGATATCAAAATCTCATAGATTCGATATTATGTGAGATAATTATGTAAGATAAAGTGTTTACTACAAAAATACAATAGTATATATAGAGTAATGTGAATGCTAAAGGGTTAATATATATACTGGACTTCAACTTTTAACATCCTGAAATGATGTAGCAGAAAATGTCTTTAAAAAAACAGGTTATTTTTAATTATAAAAAATGATTTAGTAGAAAATGTTTCAAAACAGATTTGTCTTTCTGATGCCTTGTTTAATGTGGTTTTCTTAATTCAAATGTTTATAGTATCTTTACTAGTGGACAGATTGTTGTGAAAATTTACAGTATTATAGTAAAGACTTTAATATTTAATGTGATGCAGTCATAGTGTTGTTTTGTACTAAATGTTTATAGTATCTTTACCAGTGGACAGATTGTTGTGAAATTTACAGTATTATAGTAAAGACTTTAATATTTAATGTGAAGCAGTCATAGTGTTGTATTGTACTAAATGTTTATAGTATCTTTACAAGTGGACAGATTGTTGTGAAATTTACAGTATTATAGTAAAGACTTTAATATTTAATGTGAAGCAGTCATAGTGTTGTATTGTACTAAATGTTTATAGTATCTTTACCAGTGGACAGATTGTTGTGAAAATTTACAGTATTATAGTAAAGACTTTAATATTTAATGTGAAGTCATAGTGTTGTATTGTACTAAATGTTTATAGTATCTTTACCAGTGGACAGATTGTTGTGAAATTTACAGTATTATAGTAAAGACTTTAATATTTAATGTGATGTGATGTACTAAATGTTTATAGTAAATCTTTACTAGTAAACAAAAAGACTAATATTTAATGTGATACAGCCATAGTGTTGTTTTGTACTAAATGTTTCTTTACCAGTGGAAAGATTGTTGTAAATATTTACAGTATTAAAGTAAAGACGTTACCATTTAATGTGATACAATCATAGTGTTGTTTTGTACTTTTCAACAATGTCTTGCCTACGTGGTGTCATGTCATTTTTCTATAGTCTCTTACTTTTTGTTACCTAGGAGACATACAGTTGGACTAAGAGTGGGGTGAGTGGGGGTGGCATCTCATATTGTAGTGCACCTGAGCACTTTACACAATAATTTCATTATTATTATTATTATTTCATGCTCCAGCTGTGGAATCACTTCTCAACACCAACCACTTTACAGAGTGTACTGGGTGCATTTTATCATGGCACCAGCACTATCACTTTACAAAATGTACTGGGTGTATTTTATCGTAGGACCAGCACTACCACTTTACAGAGCGTACTGGGTGTATTTTATCGTAGGACCAGCACTACCACTTTACAGAGTGTACTGGGTGTATTTTATCGTAGGACCAGCACTACCACTTTACAGAGTGTACTGGGTGTATTTTATCGTAGGACCAGCACTACCACTTTACAGAGCGTACTGGGTGTATTTTATCGTAGGACCAGCACTACCACTTTACAGAGCGTACTAGGTGTATTTTATCTTAGGATCAACACTAACACTTTACAGAGTGTACTGGGTGTATTTTATCATAGCACCAACACTACCACTTTACAGAGCGTACTGGGTGTATTTTATCGTAGGACCAGCACTACCACTTTACAGAGCGTACTGGGTGCATTTTATCGTAGGACTAGCACTACCACTTTACAGAGCGTACTGGGTGTATTTTCTCACTTATAAAGTCAATAGAAATTAACTATTTAAAATAATATCCAACTAGATAATTTTTTTTTTTTTTTAATATAAATGCTTTAGAAAATGGCGGTGGGCGTTTTGTGAAGCTTTCAACAAACGTTTTCGATAACTGAGAATATCTTTTAAATATTCAGCATGTTTTACCATGTTTCGGTTTCGGATATTTTCAGGAGTGAACTCTCTCGTTCGTAACATATACCTGTAAGACAGAATGTATGTAGAACAAATAGTCAATCGATGGAGTGATGGTGGTGGCAGTGGTGGAGATAGAGAGGAATATATATATGGCTTAGTGGTTACAGCATTGGCCTTGCAATCGAAAGGTTGTGAGTTCAATTCTCAGACCGGGTGATGTGTTGTTTCCTTGAGCAAGACACTTTATTTCACATTACTCCAGTTTACTCAGCTGTAGAAATGAGATGATAGGGACTGGGGTCCATATCATTCCACTGCACTCACTGTAAATGAGGTTGGTGTTAGGGAGGGCATCCAGCTGTAGAAATCGAGCCAGAATCAGTTCCCGTCCCACCCTTGCAAGCAGGGAAAAGCGGACGTAAAATGATGATGATGATGATGATGATATATATATATATATATATATATATAATTAAAGGACGATTGACATATAAAAATAAACATATCAAACATTGACGGCAAAAGGCCAGATGGCATGACCATCTCTCCATTCCGTGGTGGCAAACCCCTCGTCTGGGATGCCACTTGCACCGACACTTTCTGCATCCGCAACCAGGTTCTGCTGCACGTCGGGCAGAGGAGACCAAACTCCTCAAATACCGGTCGCACTCCGACAGGTTTGCAATCATTCCCCTGGCAGTGGAGACTTCTGGTGTCCTCGGCCCCAGGGCTACCTCCTTACTCACCACCATAGGCGCTAAGCTGACCAGCCGCAGGTGTGAGCCCCGCGAGTTGGAGTGGCTTTTCCAGCGCGTCTCCCTTGCCGTCCTCCGGGGAAACGCCTTCTCCATTCTGTCCGCTGGGGCTGTGGGTGGGCCCCATCACGTATCATTTTTGCAAATATCACAATGAAACTAAATGATGAAAACATTAAAAATTAAAAATTAAAAATATAGTGGCTTGGTGAAAATTTGTAGAGTGTAAACACACATAGTTACACAGGTAGCATATTCAAATTTTACGAGCATTTTGAATATAGATACATCATTATTACAAGGTGGATTGGCAGTATCAGTAGAGGGTCGGACGCCATGCTTTCCAGCATAGTTACGTCCCTTTACGATCTGAGTTCAAATCCCGCCGAGGTTGACTTTGCCTTTCATCCTTACGGGGTCGATAAAATAAAGTACCAGTAATGCACTGGGTAATTGCTGGCCTTGTGCCTAAAGAAGAAACAATTATTACAAGGTATCTATATTCAAAATTCTCGTTAAATTTTAATATGCTACCTCCCTAACTATGTGTTTACACTGTTTACAAATTATCCCCTGTCAATATGTTTATTTTATATATATATATATATGTCATTCTACCTGGAGTTGCGACCGATAGATAGTATTAGCAATTGGAAAGACCAACGGAAACATTGTTTCCTCGGTCCGATTTGACGAAAGTCGATCGTTCATAATATATATGTCAATCAACCTTTAATTTAATTTTTAATAAATGCTCGGATTTATTCCTTAGATTATTTGAACTTCTACAGGTGGTAAGACGCATGTTTCTGACCTTTTTAGACATAACATCTTTAATTTTGTTAGTATATATATATATAGGAAAAAGTATGACCCCGACGGCAGAGCTCAAGCTGTTTCGACAGATATTTCTGGACTAAATTAGAATTTTTAGCCTAGTGAATAAATAGCCAAACTTTTCAAGGGGGTACTTCCTTATATGGGAAGATTGTAGTTGACAACTACAGTCTTCCCATATAAGGAAGTACCCCCCTTGAAAAGTTTGGCTATTTATTCACTAGGCTAAAAATTCTAATTTAGTCCAGAAATAGCCATCGAAATGGCTTGAGCTCTGCCGTCGGGGTCATACTTTTTCCTAGTTCCCACTCTACTACCCTAAGTATTGAGTACTCTGGTGCGTTATGGTCCATTAGGTTCCTTACCACAATTCCTTTGTTATATATGTATATATATACACACGTGTGTGTATATATATATACACATACGTGTGTGTATATATATATATGTAAATGTGGTCAGTGTTAGGAAGGGCATCCAGCTGTGAAAAACCTGCCAGAGACACGGTGGAGGGTGCTCTGAAAGTACAGTAGCTAGAGTCAGTACGGGATGGAAAAAGTTCAGAGAGCTTATACCACTATTGGCCGCTAAAGGGTTCTCTCTAAAAATGAAAGGCAGGCTGTATGATGCCTGCATACGAACAGCAATGTTACATGGCAGTGAGACTTGGGCATTGTGTGCAGAGGATCTGCGCAGACTGGAGAGGAACGAAGCTTGCATGCTCCATTGGATGTGTAATAGTAATAAGGGAGAAATTAGGAATAAGAGGGATCAGATGTTGTTTACTCAAGAGAAGGCTACGTTGGTATGGTCACATGATGCGCATGAAAGACGACAGCTGTATAAAAAAGTGCAGGGCGATAAAAATAGACGGTAGCCACGGAGTAGGTAGACCCAGAAAAACCTGGGACGACTTGCTAAATTCCGACCTCACACACTTACACCTCTCCAAGACAATGTCACTGGACCGAGATCTTTGGCGCTACGCAGTAATACAGAAGACCCGCCTTGCCTAAGTACAAAGCGAAACCTACAGTCAGTAGGCACCTCCTAACCAAATATACACCCCCATCCCACTACCCCCACCCCATCCACACCACCCCTTTCAATGTAAAATTATGTTGGTGCCACAACATCCAGTCCGAAACAAATGAGGTCGTGTAGGTGTCACAACAAAAAAACACACAGTCCACGCTGTAATGTGGCCGTGTAGGTAACACGGTAAAAACCTCCCAGTCCACACTGTAAATGTGGTTGGTGTTAGGAAGGGCATCCAGCCGTAGAAAACTCGCCAGACAGTCCTATGCGAGCAAGACAACCAATCTTGCCTCAAGTGGGAAACCTCCCGTCCAATCCCATGCTAGCGTGGAAGATGGACGTTAAACGATGATGATGATGATGATGATATACATGTGTGTGTGTGTATATATATATATATATATATATATATATATGTACACACATATATATACATTATGTCAGGTCACACTCGAGTGCTACTGGTAGCGTGTAACTCAGTACAACCTGTCGCATGGCGGGTCGTCGGTGACTAATCCGGCAACCCCACCATGTTTCTTGGTGAGGAGGGTGATTTTGGACACCCTGCAGAACAAAAAACAAAACATGACAAAGGGTGGAAGAACTAAGAACTAACAGCCATCTAAAAAAAAAAAGAAAAAAAAAAAAAAAATCCAGCCAAATCAATGGGTGGCAGTAGTTCCAGCTGCACACATCGAAAGACTGGTGTAGTGGTTCTGAGAACAATGCGGCTTTGCAGATGATCAATGCAAATTAACGATGGAAAGGCGCTCCCACTCGAGTTAGAAAAGAACTATTGACCTTCAGGAGAAGCAGTGACCCCCTGATTGTATTCAGCAACTGAAACAAATATGAAGTACACCAAATCCAATGTTCCTAGGGGCGGCCTTGGTTCTTCTTATTTGTGAGTGAAAACTCAGCCAGATTAGATTAGATGTATAGATATGTGTATATATGTATATATACATATATATGAAGGCGTGTGGCTGAGTGGTTAGGGAATTGGATTCACAATCTTGAGGCTGTGAGTTCGATTTCTGGACCGGGTGATGCGTTATGTCCTTCAGCAAGACACTTTATTTCACATTGTTCCTTCTACCTGGAGTTGCGACCAATAGATAGTATTAGCAACTGGAAAGACCAACGGAAACATTGTTTCCTCGGTCCGATTTGACGAAAGTCGATCGATCCTTTATGTATATATACACATTAATGTATATCATCATCATCATCATCATCATTTCACGTCCGCTCTTCCCTGCTTGCAAGGGTGGGATGGGTCCTATTCAGCACAGCATCTCTCCACTTCTCACGGTCCTTCGTCATCTCCACCGTGAGCTTCAGCGATCTGAGGTCTGTTCTCACCACCTCCGCCCATGTTTTTCGTGGTCTACCTCTACCACGTCTTCCTTCAACTGGCATTTCCTGGCACTTCTTCACCCATCGGTCATCCTCCATGCGCATCACATGTCCATACCACCTCAGTCACCTCTCTCGTACACTACATTCTATCCCTCTCAGACACAGTTTCTCTCTCAACACATCACATGTCCATACCACCTCAGTCACCTCTCTCGTACACTACATTCTATCCCTCTCAGACACAGTTTCTCTCTCAACACATCACATGTCCATACCACCTCAGTCACCTCTCTCGTACACTACATTCTATCCCTCTCAGACACAGTTTCTCTCTCAACACATCACATGTCCATACCACCTCAGTCACCTCTCCCGTACACTACATTCTATCCCTCTCAGACAGTTTCTCTCTCAACACATCCATGCTGGGTCGTTCACGCACATTTACACTGCACATCCAACGGAGCATGCTTGCCTCATTTTTCTCCAGCCGTCGCATATCCTCTGCAGTTGCTGCCCATGTCTCACTACCATGCAGCATCGCGCTCCTCACACAGGCATCATACAACCGGCCTTTCGTACGCAGGGAGAAACCCTTCTTCGTCAACAGAGGAAACAGCTCCCTAAACTTCTTCCAACCCGTCCTTATTCTAGATACTATGGCCTCGGAACACCCTCCTCCCATGCTAATCTGATCTCCTAGGTACCGGAAACTATCCACCACTTCTATAGCGCCCTCTTGCATTTGAAAAATGTGTCTATCAGTGCGACTTCTACTGTATATATATATATTAAATGTATATATTGAGTTAGGAACCCAAAATAGTCTCTTACAACAAAATAGCTCTAAGAAAGAGATATTTCTGAGCCGTATATTATAATCTATATATATAAAACTGTGGTTGTCTGTCTGTCTATCGATTTTTGGCACACATCTCCTCTTAGAATCTCTCACGGAATTGCACCGAAATTGCTATACTTGTACATTGAGCCCTAGCGAAGACATCGGAAAAAAAAATATTTCAAATTCACCCACCCTATGTGACGAAATCGAATATAATGTATCGATTTTTGAGCGTAAGTTATCAGTTATTTCCCTTTGTTCTGTTTACATTGAGCGTCTTACGTAAAAAATTACGCTGGCTTTAACAGTTGTAGAGCCAGCAAAATATTGACCTGCAAAATTCATCAGTTCGAACACTAAGCTTCCGTTTTGCTTCATTTCCATTTAAAAGCCTTTTAAAACAATATTTTTACTTGAAAACAAGTCTATTTAAAGACTACGTAAAACAAGCAAATATTTCGTCGTTAGGCGTGCAGACAGACAGTCGTGCAGAGAGGTGATATAGGCGTGCAGACAGACAGTCGTGCAGAGAGGTGATATAGGCGTGCAGACAGACAGTCGTGCAGAGAGTTGATATAGGCGTGCAGACAGACAGTCGTGCAGAGAGGTGATATAGGCGTGCAGACAGACAGTCATGCAGAGAGGTGATATAGGCGTGCAGACAGACATAACTGATAATTTGGTTACGCTAATGTTTTTTTCTGCGTTGCAGTGTTTACATTTTCGATCTTTGTTAATAAATAACTAGTGCAGTTTTTATCCCCAGCATCCTCTTTTGTTATAACATTCGGGTTATCGTTATGTTTTCTTAACTTCATAAGGCATATTGTTGGTTGAGGGAATATTAATCAAAAACACCACATGCAAGTCTGCACAGTAGACACTACAGTTTTTAAGCCAAAAAAGAAACTTAACATTGTAACTTTAACACAGCTACTGAGCGACCCCGAGCAACGCCGGGCTTTACTGCTAGTAGAATATAAAAGAAAAACGAACACAGATATATAGATATATGTGTTCAAATCGTAAGGGACCCGATTTGCTAAGGTGAAAAGAATACTAACTGTAGACAATTGGGTTCACTTGCCTCAATTTAAGAAAAAATTAAGAAAATTAATATGTGTTCGCTTTTCTTTTATATTGTATATATATATATATATAGGAGGAGGTTATAGTTCACTTGAAGCATTGTGTAATGAGGTATAAACGTTAGAATATGTGTAATAAGGCCAAGACAATGCAGATATGGACATAGAAAAAAGAATGCAATAGTGAGAGATATTGATGAGAATTCGTCTTTCACCTTGAATTTATTTAAATGTCAAGGTGAAAGACGAATTCTCATCAATATCTCTCACTATTGCATTCTTTTTTCTATGTCCATATCTGCATTGTCTTGGCCTTATTACACATATTCTAACGTTTATATATATATATATATATATACGATATTAAACAAATGGAAACTATATTTATAAAACCATATTTATTTCGTTATATATATTTCTGGGATATCATATTAAAAATATGGTATGCCTTCCTCAGACAAAATACAATACATAAGCTGTTTTATTAATAATTAGTGACATACCTTGTAATAATGCAACTTCCTTTTAAAAAGTTGATTTGGTAGTTGATTATGTATTGTATTTTGTCTGAGGAAGGCATACCATATTTTTAATATGATATCCCAGAAATATATATAACGAAATAAATATGGTTTTATAAATATAGTTTCCATTTGTTTAATATCGTAAACCTACTCCAGAAACTGTTGAGTGCTTTTATATCAGTTATAAAATATTTACTCGTTGTAACCCAACAATCTTAAATAAAACTTTTGCATATATATATATATATATATTTGAAAAAAAGGAAAAGAATAACTTCACTTGTAGTGTTAAATAATTTGATTTAATTTTATAATATTATAATATTATGAGTTGGTAGACCTACCAACTCCTAATATAATAACATTACAATATTATAAAATTAAATCAAATTATTTAACACTACAAGTGAAGTTATTCTTTTCCTTTTTTTCAAATATACCTGACTGTACCAAGGATCTCACACATTTTCCAATATGTATATATATATACACATATATATATATATGGTTAGAGCATTGGCCTTGAAAGGTTGTGAGTTCAATTCTCAGACCGGGTGATGTGTTGTTTCCTTGAGCAAGACACTTTATTTCACATTGCTCCAGTTTACTCAGCTGTAGAAATGAGATGATAGGGACTGGGGTCCCTATCATTCCACTGCAAAGTGGTTGTGGAGGTGCCACGGCAAAAAAGCACCCAGCACTCACTGTAAATGAGGTTGGTGTTAGGAAGGGCATCCAGCTGTAGAAATCAAGCCAGAATCAGTTCCCATCCCACCCTTGCAAGCAGGGAAAAGCGGACGTAAAATGATGAAATGATGATGTGTATATATATACATATATATTTGTTTTGCAAGGTTTTTTTTATATGAAATCATGTATTGAAACAAATATTGTTATATTTGGGGAGGGTCATATTGTTATAATATTGTGTCTTAGGCTTTAACGCGTCACTAAATTTTTAAATTATTTTCCCCTGCAACTGCCTTATTTTTCTGGGGTCGTCTTATCTGGCAAATATAGGCCTAAACCTGAATTACACCTCAGAATTTTAGGATCGACTTGTACGCCAGCATATACAGTATATATATATATATACAGTATATATATATATATATGTATATATATATATATATATATATATACACATATATATATATATATACACATATATATGTATACAGTATATATATATATATACACATCATCATCATCATCATCATCATCGTTTAACGTCCATCTTCCACGCTTGCATGGGTTTGGACGGGAGGTTTCCCACTTGAGGCAAGATTGGTTGTCTTGCTCGTATAGGACTGTCTGGTGGGTTTTCAACGGCTGGATGCCCTTCCTAACACCAACCACATTTACAGTGTGGACTGGGAGGTTTTTACCGTGTTGCCTACACGGCCACATTACAGCGTAGACTGTGTGTTTTTTTGTCGTGACACCTACATGACCTCATTTATTTCGGGCTGGATGTTGTGGTACCAACATAACTTCACATTTAAGGGGGTGGTGTGGATAGTAGGACGGGGGTGGGTGGGTGTTATTTTGTTAGAGGTGCCTACTGACTGTAGGTTTCGCTTTGTACTTAGGCAAGGCGGTTCTTCTGTATTACTGTGTAGCGCCAAAGATCTCGGTCCAGTGACATTGTCTTGGAGAGGTGTAAGTGTGTGAGGTCAGAATTTATCAAGTCGTCCCAGGTTTTTCTGGGTCTGCCTACTCCGTGGCTACCGTCTATTTTTATCACCCTGCACTTTTTTATACAGCTGTCGTCTTTCATGCGCATCACGTGACCATACCAACGTAGTCTTCTCTCGAGTAAACAACATCTGATCCCTCTTATTTCTAATTTCTCCCTTAGTTCGTTTATGCTTTGCCATTCACATATATTACTATTACATACATATATATATATGATCTACATACAATTATAAATAAGAGGGAGTAATATTTTCTATTACCCAATTACCAGTAAGAAAATTAGCTCAATGTAAAATATCAGATGTATTACAGAGCAGTAATGTTCTAAAGACTAGGAATGTAATTACTTGTTGCTGGAAGAAACGATTGTCAGCAATTAAATGCATTAAACAAAACGGCTTGAGCTCTGCCGTCGGGGTCAAACATTTTTCCATTACCCACTCTACTACCCTAAGTATTGAGTACTCTGGTGCGTTATGGTCCATCTGGTTCCTTACCACACCTCCTTCATTATATATATTATTCTATTGTCTCAGTATTCCTTGGCAATTCTATTTTTCAAATGTTTGAGATCTATAACAGCAACTTATTCCGAAATACACCTCATTTCAATTTTCCCGCCAGCACAGACCCTAGGCGAACAAAGGGTCTTTCTTGCAGCCGTTACATCACAACTTACTCCCAACTACTTTAGCTATGGTAGTAGTAACTGACCTACACACATAAGCTGGACATGGATGCCTTAAGTCTCTCGCATTTTAATAACATCAACTGACGAAGCTTTGCAGTAATTTGGCAGGCATATTTGCACTTATACTGCCACTTTAACTAGCAGATTGCGAGTTGCATCTGTTGGTGCAGTCTGCACTTGCAGAAACCCATTGTGTCCAGGCGGTGGATTGGCAGTATTGGTAGAGGGTCGGACGCCATGCTTTGACGCATAGAGTTACGGCCCGTGCCACTCTGAGTTCAAATCCCGCCGAGGTTAACTTTGCCTTTCATCCTTACGGGGTCGATAAAATAAAGTACCAGTAATACACTGGGTAATTGCTGGCCTTGTGCCTAACGTAGAAACAATTGTGTCCGGGGTAACACTACGTGCAACCGCTCCATTACAAATATTCTGTTAGCACTCTCAGAATGGATGGCTCAAGTATATGTTCAAACTATTTCTTATTGAGTGAATAATTGTGAGCAACCGAGCTATAGAAAATGTTTGTACTATATGGCCTTGGTAACTGTGTATATATATATATATATATATATAATATAGTCTACCTTTCGTGGTAAGGTCTATAGCAGGGGTGTACAACATACTCCTTTGGTGGGCCACTTTTGAACATTGGAACAACTGTTAGGGCCAGTCACTGTCAAAAATATGCATTCTAATGAAAACCTCAACTTCTTTCCATAACATGGAACTGGGAAATTATAACACACATAACCCTATCAGTGAAGCCCTTTAGTATAGGTCAACTGGGAAGTTATCACACACACAACCCTATCAGTGAAGCCCTTTAGTATAGGTCAACTGGGAAATTATCACACACACAACCCTATCAGTGAAGCCCTTTAGTATAGGTCAACTGGGAAATTATAACACATATAACCCTATCAGTGAAGCCCTTTAGTATAGGTCAACGGGGAAATGATAACATACATAAGCCTATCAGTGAAGCCCTTTAGTATAGGTCAACTGGGAAATTATAACACACAACCCTATCAGTGAAGCCCTTTAGTATAGGTCAACTGGGAAATTATAACACATATAACCCTATCAGTGAAGCCCTTTAGTATAGGTCAACTGGGAAATTATAACACATACAACCCTATCAGTGAAGCCCATTAGTATAGGTCAACTGGGAAATTATAACACATAACCCTATCAGTGAAGCCCTTTAGTATAGGTCAACTGGGAAATTATAACACATATAACCCTATCAGTGAAGCCCTTTAGTATAGGTCAACTGGGAAATTATAACACATAACCCTATCAGTGAAGCCCTTTAGTATAGGTCAACTGGGAAATTATAACACACAACTCTATCAGTGAAGCCCTTTACTATAGGTCAACTGGTAAATTATAACACATATAACCCTATCAGTGAAGCCCTTTAGTATAGGTCAACTGGGAAATTATAACACACAACCCTATCAGTGAAGCCCTTTAGTATAGGTCAACTGGGAAATTATAACACACAACCCTATCAGTGAAGCCCTTTAGTATAGGTCAACTGGGAAATTATAACACGCAACCCTATCAGGGAAGCCCTTTAGTATAGGTCAACTGGGAAATTATAACACACAACCCTATCAGTGAAGCCCTTTAGTATAGGTCAACTGGGAAATTATAACACACAACCCTATCAGTGAAGCCCTTTAGTATAGGTCAACTGGGAAACTATAACACACAACCCTATCAGTGAAGCCCTTTAGTATAGGTCAACTGGGAAATTATAACACACAACCCTATCAGTGAAGCCCTTTAATATAGGTCAACTGGGAAACTATAACACACAACCCTATCAGTGAAGCCCTTTAGTATAGGTCAACTGGGAAATTATAACACATAACCCTATCAGTGAAGCGCTTTAGTATAAGTCAACTGGGAAATTATAACACATAACCCTATCAGTGAAGCCCTTTAGTATAGGTCAACTGGGAAATTATAACACACAACCCTATCAGTGAAGCCCTTTAGTATAGGTCAACTAACAGAAAATTATATTACAGTTACAAAAAAAATTCTAAATAAGCCTACAAGGTAAAAATTAAAAAGTCATCAGGGGCCACTCTGACTGGGCCAGATTGTGGCCCGTGGGGCACCTGTTGCAAGCCCCTAGTCTATGCCGTAGTTAGAACTTAATGCAATCCGTTGGTAAGTATTTCAGTGAGATCTAGAGAATGGTTCCGTGTTTCACTGAGCCAATCTCTCAGATTCAGAGTCTGATATATTACATATATATCCATACACATGTATCTGTGTGTATATCATGTCTCGTATTGTTTACTTTCCTTTCATTTGTATATTATTCTATGTACTATAGATACACCCTTGATGAGTTGCTGTGCACATGAGCACTGTACACAATAATTTTCTTTGCCTTTCATCCTTACAGGGTAGATAAAATAAAGTACCAGTAATGTACTGGATAATTGCTGGTCTTGTGCCTAAAGTAGAAACAATTATTATTATTATCATTATTATATTAATTTAACAATGATGATAATAACAAAAACAAGTTATTTTACATATTTCTTTCATTGTTTTACGATTGTTTCGGAGGGTTGATCATATTGATATATTGACTAATCTATAGCAGTTAGAGAACAGTATATTATCAGACATAATATATACCGTCTTCTTCGGAAACACACACATATATATATATATGTGCGCCATATATATATATAGACTTGTACTTTTTATCGACCTCAAAAAGTACCAGTCTAAATCTGGGGTCGATTCTTCCTCTATAGAAAAAATCGGCTGTGTTCAAACCTGGAGAGGGTTGGGCTCTACCAGGTTTTAAAATACCCTAGACATGCCAATCTCACCACTAAGCCACAAGCCTTTGGTTTGTATGAGATGTAGTTAAGGTAATTAACAACCTAAGGTACACATATATCCTTAGACTACTGCAAGTGGTAGTCTTGAAGAGAAGTGAGGGATCCTTACCAATATTTTTGAGGTGGTCTAGTTCTTTCCAGCTCTTCTTGTCTTTTAGCTTCTAAAAGTAATTCTTCTTTTAAATGGAGTTTATCAAGTTGAAGTCTGGCCAGTTGTAAATAAACATTGAAGAGTGGATCTCTTGCATTATTTGCTAAAACAACATAAAACAACTTGAAGTTTAACCTCTCTCTGTTCAAACTGGCTGTAACTGGTCACTTGTACTGATGTTAAGGTATTTTTCTCAAAATAGATAATATCAAAATATCATAGATTTAATATTATGTGAGGTAAAGCCTTTACCATGAAAATACAATAGTATATATAGAGTAATTGTTTCAACTTTAGGCACAAGGCCAGCAATTACCCAGTGCATTACTGGTACTTTATTTTATCGACCCCGTAAGGATGAAAGGCAAAGTCAACCTCGGCGGGATTTGAACTCAGATCGTAAAGGGACGTAACTATACTGGAAAGCATGGCGTCCGACCCTCTACCGATACTGCTAATCCACCGCCTTCTATAAAGTATATATAGAGTAATGTAAATGGTATGTGAGATATTATGTGAGGTAAAGCCTTTACTGTGAAAATACAATAGTATATATAGAGTAATGTAAATGTTATGTGAGATATTATGTGAGGTAAAGCCTTTACTGTGAAAATACAATAGTATATATAGAGTAATGTAAATGTTATGTGAGATATTATGTGAGGTAAAGCCTTTACTGTGAAAATACAATAGTAAATATAGAGTAATGTAAATGTTATGTGAGGTAAAGCCTTTTCTGTGACAATACAATAGTATATATAGAGTAATGTAAATGTTATGTGAGATATTATGTGAGGTAAAGCCTTTACTGTGAAAATACAATAGTATATATAGAGTAATGTAAATGTTATGTGAGCTATTATATGAGGTAAAGCCTTTACTGTGAAAATACAATAGTATATATAGAGTAATGTAAATGTTATGTGAGATATGTGAGGTAAAGCCTTTACTGTGAAAATACAATAGTAAATATAGAGTAATGTAAATGTTATGTGAGATATTATGTGAGGTAAAGCCTTTACTGTGAAAATACAATAGTATATATAGAGTAATGTAAATGTTATGTGAGGTAAAGCCTTTACTGTGAAAATACAATAGTATATATAGAGTAATGTAAATGTTATGTGAGATATTATGTGAGGTAAAGCCTTTACTGTGAAAATACAATAGTATATATATAGAGTAACGTAAATATTATGTGAGATATTATGTGAGGTAAAGCCTTTACTGTGAAAATACAATAGTATATATAGAGTAATGTAAATGGTAAAGGGTTAAGATAGCAGCCAGAGTCACTGCTTGTCTAGTTAATTACCAACACCAGGGACAGGTTTACCAATAATTGTTTCTACTTTTGGCACAAGGCCAGCAATTATCGCAGTGTATTACTGGTACTTTATTTTATCGACTCTGTAAGGATGAAAGACAAAGTTAACCTCAGCGGGATTTGAACTCAGATCATAAAGGGAGGTAACTCTACCGATACTGCCATACCAATAATGAAGGTCTAAGAAGGACCAAGTTGAGTTCTCTAATCTTTATTTCCATTTATGGTGACAGAGTACTAAATGTTGTGAACATATTTCAGTTAGCATTTGAGAATGTTCATGCTTGCATTTTCTTTAAGCCAGTTGCTTCTCACTTGAGGTAAACCTGCTGGGGAAGGGCTATACTGTATATTTAAATCAACTACTTTGCATCAGGGCCCAACCTGTTAGAAAAGGTGTATACTGTTTGCTGGGTCTTTTAAATTAATTACTTCCCATGAGAGGTGAGCCATGGTTACGAACGGGGGCATTTATATTTATATAACACACGTGGACATGCCCACAAAGTAAGAAAACAGCACAGTTCCCATGACTTTCGGAAACATTTTTTCACGCTCAGAGTTGCTGAAGCATGGAACAAACTACCTGCATCAGTTGTTAGCTGTCGAGACACTGCATCCTTTAAGGCCTCCATGCTTCCCGAGATCCGCCAACAGAACAGCTAACACATACACACATGTACTTCCCTGACATTTGTGTATTATTCTATGTACTATACATACACCTTTGACGAGCTGTAGTGCACCTGAGCACTTTACACAATAATTTCATTATTATTTTTATATTTATCTGCAAACCCTCAATCATAATTTTATGTAAGAATCTTTAACCCTTTAGCATTTAAACCGGTTGCATTCTCTCACCTCTTTCTGTTCAAACTGGATGTAACCAGCCACTCATACTGATGTTAAGGTATTGTTCTCAAAACCTCATAGATTCAACATTATGTGAGATATTATGTGAGGTAAAGCCTTTACCACAAAACTACAATAGTATATATAGAGTAATGTCAATGCTAAAGGGTTAAGGTAAGTTATGTTTCAAACACTAACTTAACCTTTAGAATGCTGCATTATTTTATGAATTGCTTCCCTTGACACTGTATCATGTATTAAGGAGAGATTACTCTATCGGTGACTTATGTCGCCAACAGCACCCAGAAGATTAATAATGAGAAAGTTAGTTATTCAGTGAAATTCATGGGGTATAAAAAAAAATTGTTGTAATGAAATCGAGCTAACACATCAAGTGTGTTGCTGGGGATTGAAAAATATTTCGTTATACTGAAAAATTTGTTATAATGGTATTCGTTATATCAGAATTTTACCTGTATTACTAACTAGCAAAAGAGCCTGTCGTAGCTAACCCTCAGTCCACAACATGGTTGTTTTTAAATAACCCCAGAACTCTGCTATTTTGGGGAGAAAAAGATTTAAACTATATGTTAACATGCTCCGGGAGCTAAATAACCTATGTATCAAATCTGAACAAAATCAGATGGAAACTGTGGAAATCTATCGCCTCCGTACAGACATTTTTATATATATAGATTATAAATAGTATCTTTGGCAATGAAAATTTGGTAACTTATTCCATCCATAAAACAGCAGGTTATGTTATGTAACTAAGGATGCTGATGATGATGATGATGATGATGATGACAACAATGATGATGATGATTCTTGTAAATTTAAATTTAAACGAAATTCTTCTTACATTTCAAATTGTAAAGTTTTGAGTTCAACAGTCTATCACCATCTGTCTTGTACTTATTGAAATCATTACCTATGGCTGTTGTTATGCGTTTATGTGCACGACGATGACTTTTACATATCTTCTGGTCCCACACGTCCAATGTACGCTTCATGTTAAACAAAGCACCAAGATACCCTGGTCTGTAGTGCTGGTTGATAATATAGTCTTTCGGAAATATGTGAAATGGTTTGTGCAGTGGACAGATGAACCAGTCTGAATATGCAGCCTTGTTGGTTTGGTAGCATTTACACTTGCAACTCTCATCTGTTAGGAATGGCAATTTTGGGCAGGGTGGTGGTGTAGGTGATCCGAGGCAGGGTGGTGGTGTAGATGGTCCTGGGCAGGGTGGTGCTGCTATTGATGATCCAGAGCAGGGTGGTGGTATAGATGATCTAGAGCATGGTACTTGTGTTGATGATGGCTTTGTACGCGATCTTGATTGTCGTGGGGTTGTTGAGTAAGATGGTGCTCGTGGTGTTGCTGAACACCTTGGTAGTGGTGGTGGTGATGGTGAACACCTTCGTGGTTGTCGTGGTGATGATGAACACCTTCGTGGTAGTAATGAAGTCAAATATGATGGAGGTGGTTGTAGGTTTGAAATTGAGCATGAGGGCTCCGGTGGGGGGTGTAGGTGTGACATTAAGCCTGATGGCTCCAGTGGAGGGTGTAGGTGTGACATTAAGCCTGATGGATCTGGTGGGGGGTGTAGGTGTGACATTGAGCATGATGGCTCTGTTGGAGGGTGTAGGTGTGACATTAAGCCTGATGGCTCCAGTGGGGGGTGTAGGTGTGACATTAAGCCTGATGGATCTGGTGGGGGGTGTAGATGTGACATTAAGCCTGATGGCTCCGGTGGGGGGTGTAGGTGTGACATTAAGCATGATAGCTCTGGTGAGAGCTGGAGGTGTGACATTAAGCCTGATGGCTCTGGTGAGAGCTGGAGGTGTGACATTAAGCCTGATGGCTCCGGTGAGGGGTGTAGGTGTGACATTAAGCCTGATGGCTCCGGTGAGGGGTGTAGGTGTGACATTAAGTCTGATGGCTCTGGTGAGGGGTGTAGGTGTGACATTAAGCCTGATGGCTCTGGTGAGGGGTGTAGGTGTGACATTAAGCCTGATGGCTCTGATGGTGGTAGTGATCGTAAAGTTGAGGTACAAGAATATGGTAATGGTATTGGTACAGTTGGTAACGCTGGTGGCAATGGGGCATATGTCAAGTCCGATGAAATACTGTTGAATACATCAGTAACTTTGTGAAGATCCTTGGTGACTTTGTTCAGTTGCTCCGATATGCTTAAATAATTTGTATAACATGAGTGTTCACCCATACTTGAGTATTTCTCGAGTTCAGTCTCTTTTATTTTCTTTGAAGAAACTCTAGCAACACACTAGAAAATACACCCAAGTAGAACAGAATATCTTATTTCACAGATATTTAAAATATTTATGGGGTGTTTTTCAAAAATATCTGAAGTTATAAACTGTTGGAAAAGAATTCAAACATGTTAGGACTAGTTATCTCATCCGTGGCACTGGAGAGATTAAAGCAGAGCCACAATAGTAATAGAGAGGAAATAATTAAAAGAGAACAGTCATACTTACACATCTGTGTTCCTATTTATCTTCCTGTAGAGACCCTGCAGTTACAAAAATATAAAAAAAAAAGCAAAATGAATGTGGATTGAAAATAAAAGAAAATCACATATATACAAAATATACTGAAGTGATAACCAACACAAACCAAACCAAACAGTGAGTGTTTTATTATATATTTCCGACAATATAACAGACATGAACACACAGCAAACAGAAAACACGCACACAAAAGCATGCACAAACAGAGACAACAATAAATCATCATCATCATCATCATCATTTTACGTCCACTTTTCCCTGCTTGCAAGGGTGGGACGGGAACTGATTCTGGCTTGATTTCTACAGCTGGATGCCCTTCCTAACACCAACCTCATTTACAGCGAGTGCTGGGTGCTATTTTGCCGTGGCACCTCCACGACCACTTTGTAGTGGAATGATATGGACCCTAGTCCCTATCATCTCATTTCTACAGCTGAGTAAACTGGAGCAATGTGAAATAAAGTGTCTTGCTTAAGGAAACAACACATCACCCGGTCTGAGAATTGAACTCACAACCTTCCAATTGCAAGGCCAATGCTCTAACCACTAAGCCATGTGCCTCCAAATAAATAAATAAAATAGAATAAGTAAACATTACAGCTATACAACGGGAGGAAACATAGAAACATCACTGATGATGTCACAGGTGTGTGTCAAAAGAACTCTGAGAGACTATATTTATAACTGTTGGTCAATCAATGATAAACATTGATTACCAGTTGAATTAATTATAGAAATATAAAATATACTGAAGTGAAAACCAACCCAAACCAAACAGTGAGTGTGTTTTACTATATATTTCCCCAAATATAACAACATATATATTAATTTACTTACAGTTGACTAGTGCAATTCATGACAGCAATAGGGTTAAATATATTTAATTTTTGGGGTCCAGGATTGGTATGTCATATAAACCAAAATTGCTGGATGTATGAACAATCTTAATAACCTGGAAATTTGTGTATGAATAAATTGATGGTTTGTATAAGAGAAACTCTATATTTTATATTGATTACTGCTGCGTGGGAATATTTTATTAGTTTATATTTAAGATCTCTTAGACACTAAACTCCCCCAGTTGCAGACTCCACATCAACATGAGGTATTCTTCTCCACAAAGTTTGATCACCAACAGCAGAGTTTAAAGAGCAAAGATTAAGTCCAGTCCATAAGTTGACATTATCAAGCCATCATTTTGGCTGCCGGCCTCTGCTTCTCTTACCAGCCAACCTTCCTTCCAGGCATAACCTACTCACACCACTAGTTGATCTTTTTATATGACCGTATAGTTTGAGTACTCTTGACTTGACAATTGATGTAATTGGTTTAAGTGATGTGACAGCTATGAACAGGGGATCACACCAACAACCTCGGACTGGTTTGATTTATACGATTAGAAGAAACACTCAGACAAAAGAAAAGACCTTTAATATCTACACATACAACACACGTACCATCAATGCCTGTAAAACGAACTCCCTTGAGACAATGATGTATATGTAAGATATAATTACATAGATGTTCAGTATGTAGGTACAAATGACATACAGGATTAAATATATGAGTAACTTTGGAGAAATAACTATTTACAGGGACAAATGTAGGGTTAGAACCCAGGACCTTGTGATTCGAAAAGCAAACTTGTTATTGTAGTAACATGACTGAGATAGGAGGAGCACCAAAAAGTTTCTTAGGCTGACTATGAAGGAGTTATATTTGAGGTGTGAAATCTTGCATGTATTAATTTCAACCCTTCTTATGAAAAACTGCATTGTTTCTTTTCCAGGGACTATGTTGAAAAATAAACCTCATTTGGTCATTCCAAGAGAGTATCTTGGTCAGCCTATGAATTTTTCAGCTGACCCTCGTAGGAAATAAATACATTGTGTCTGAAGAATGGTCAGCCACTTACACGTTAATTTCATGAGTGGGCTGTTCTGTTCAATCAAACAGCTGAAACACTCATCGTAAACACTGACCGAGGTTCATTACATTAAATCATCATCATCATTATCGATTATTGGCCATCTTCCACACTAGCATGGGTTAGACGCGTCCTATTTTAAGGCAAGTTGTGTCGGGTGACTAAGTCTCGCTCAAATAGAGCTGTTTCTGGCTGGTTTTCTAACGCCAACCACATTTACAGTATAGGCTGGGTGCTTTTTGCCGTGTCTTTTACACGTCCACTTTACATTATATTATATTCTCACCCGCCAAGGTTAACTTTGCCTTTCATCCTTACGGGGTTGATAAAATAAAGTACCAGTAATCCACTGGGTAATTGCTGGCCTTGTGCCAAAAGTAGAAACAATTATATTATATTCTACAAAATGTTAGAATGTTGGTAAAAAATATAAAATGAACAAAATAGAAATTGTGGAGTCACCAACGAGCACAAAACTTCATTGTCAGCGGTTTAAATATTTATTTATTATTCACAATTTCTCGGTCGTTTGCCGACAGGTTTGCGGTCAAGCCCTTAACAGTGGAGATTTCTTATGTCCTTGGTCCTAGGATAGCTCCCATGACTTTTGGAAATATTTTTTCAAACTCAGAGTTGCTGAAGCATGAAACAAACTACCTGCATTGGTTGTTAGCTGTAGGGACACTGCATCCGACAAAACCTCCATGCTTCCTGAAATTCGCCAACACTACACCTGATATTCTCCCATTCACATGCATGTGTATGTGTGTATATCATGACTCTTACACTGTTCCTTTTCCTGACATTTGTACATTATTCTATGTACTATACATGCACCTTTGATGAGTTGTAGTGCACCTGAGCACTGTATATAATTTTCACCATCAGCATGGAGTGTGACCCTCACGAGCTGGAATGGCTCTTATAACACGTCTTCCTCACTATCCTCTGGGGAAGAAACGCCTTCTCTTTTCTGTCTGTCGGGGTATCCAGCGCATGGGCCCCCGTTTGCTTATAATAGTGAGAGATGGGGAGAGCGAGAGGGACGGAGGCAGTGAGTGAAAGAAAACAAAGAAACAAAAACAAAGTCTTCTCAACTAGACTTCTTTTGTTGAAGTCAATCCACTACTACAACTAAACATATTTGTATATATGTCACAATATGCTAATGGTGGTTATAGTATTAAGAAATATTCATAAAGACTGATGAATTTACACACGAAAATTATTTATTACAACTCATTTTGAATATATCCGTGTGGGGGCCTGGTTATTTCAGCGCCTTAGCCTCGCCATCACCCGTGGAAATGCTGCCAGCGTGTTGGCTTGCCTGAAAGTGCGTAGTTAACCCCTAAGGTGTGAGGTGCGACCGATTGTCACACTTGTTGGTAAATTGCGGCCAATTCTTTTTTCTTCCCTTTATCATTATTGTTCAATGAATTTATATTATTATAGTTTTATACACGGTTTAGACATTTTATTTGTAACGCTCTTCTGAACGAATTGCGAACAATTTATAATGTTATTTATGTATATATTTAAAACATATTTGTCATGTTATTCAACTGTAAATTTATACAATTGTAAATAAAATTACTTTTTCTATATTTATCCTCATTAGAATACACGAGGGAATAATATTTAAAATCAAAGTTGAACGTTAAACTTTGACAAACTAGATTCTAGAACTTTCATTTCCAGTCAAAGGGAGATAACTCTCCATTTGATTCATCTAAGAAAATGGTGGTTTGTTTTATTTTTAAAATAATTGTTTATTTGTTTCTCAAAATACTCAAATAATTTTGAAAACAATCAAGAATTTCGAGTGATTTAGTAACATTACTAATTTTCTCATTATTCAGTTGGTGTTTGGAACATAACAACCCTTTCGTTGCCATATTTCTAATAAAAGTCACCCGACTTTAAAACCCTCTTCCCCTCTCGTGTATAGTTCTTTTTTTCTTTATGTTTCACTAAAAGATCAAGTTAATATACAAATTATTTTGAAAATAATCACATTTTCAAAACTTCTTTTTTTATTTTCTAGATATTAAAAAAAACAGATGAATAGATAGATGAATGGATAGGTAGACAAACAGATAGATAGATAGATGGATTAGATAGGTAGGTAAGTAGGTAGAGAGATAGAGAGAGAGAGAGGCGGGGACAACTATTTATTTTAATGGTTCTTACTCTACCAACCCTTGAAAATTCTATAACAAAACCATGTAAACTATAGACGGTTTCTTTACCGTAAATACAGTGACTGACATATTAAGAACTTATAAACATCCAGAAACTTTATTTTTATTCATAGTTGCACAAACAATATTACAAATCGTTTGCAATTCCTTCAGAATGAAAATATAAACAGAGCATATAAATAAATTTACATTAGAATAACATAACAAATATGTTTTAAATATAAACATAAATAACATTATAAATGCCTCGGTAACACTATAAAGGATGATACAATGAAAGATATATTCTTTTAATGTTACAATATTAAAGAAAATGTAAAGGAAGGGGTGAACAACGGAGCCAACACCAGAGCAAAAGACAGCAACGTCTTTTGCTCTTTCCCACATCCTGGATGCTGCGGTTAGGACGAGAGCCACAGCTTCTGCAGACGAGCGGAGTAAGACCCTCAAATACTCTCATCTGTCGGCCAGCTACATTTTTCAGCCTGTGGCTTTCGAGACGTTTGGGGGAGTCGGGCCGCTGACTGCGAGGTTCCTTTCCTCACTGGCGGCTCACCTAATAGAGATAACTGGCGAATCTTGCGAGGGTGCTTGGCTGCTTCAGTGCATCAGCCTCGCCATCACCCAGGGCAACGCTGCGAGTGTGCTGGCTTGTCTCAAAAATCATTAGAGAGGTTGCCCAGTACTCGCGACGTTGCTATCTTTTGCTCTGGTGTTGGCTCCGTTGTTCACCCCTTCCTTTACATTTTCTTTAATATTGTAACATTAAAAGAATATATCTTTCATTGTATCATCCTTTATAGTGTTACTGAAGCATTTATAATGTTATTTATGTATATATTTAAAACATATTTGTTATGTTATTCTACTGTAAATTTATTTATATGCTCTGTTTATATTTTCATTCTGAAGGAATTGCAAATGATTTGTAATATTGTTTGTGCAATAAACATGTATATTTTATATATCATATCTTACATATGACCATGTGGTTAGAATGTCGCAGGAAAGAATCGCTGGACAGATTTTAGGGGCAAAACCAACAGGTAGAAGACCTAGGGGTAGACCCCGAGCAAGATAGTTTGATAACATCCATGAGCTTGGCTGGTCTCGATTGGGGATCCAGCCAGATCAGTTGTAGACAGTTGCTTCTGACAGGACCCTCTGGAGGGAGTGTTTGAGGACTCTGGTCCACAGAGAATTCCTCAATGTCCTACAGATATATTATATATATCGTATAAGAATTTTAAATGGTCCGAGGTCCACAGATATATGTTTTACATATAAACATATGATTATGAAAATTATTGTGTACAGTGCTCAGGTGCACTACAACTCATCAAAGGGGCATTTATAGTACATAGAATAATGTTTCTACTTTTGGCACAAGGCCAGCAATCATCCAGTACATTACTGGTACTTTATTTTATCGACCCCGTAAGGATGAAAGGCAAAGTTAACCTTGGCGGAATTTGAACTCAGACCGTAAAGGGATGTAACTCTATGCTGCAACGCATGGCGTCCGATCCTCTACCAATACTGTCAATCCACCGCCCCTTTAGTACATAGAATAATTGTTTCTACTATTGGCACAAGGCCAGCTATTACCCAGTACATTACTGGTACTTTATTTTATCGACCCCGTAAGGATGAAAGGCAAAGTTATAGAATAATGTACAAATGTCAGGAAAGTGAACAGTGTATGAGTCATGATATACACACATACATGCGTGCGTGTGTACGATGGGGGAATTGCGGGAAGTATGGCGGTTTTAAAGGATGCAGTGTACCGCCGGCTAACAATTGATGAAGGTAGTACCATGCTGCAGCAACACTGAGTGTGAAAAGATATTTAATGTGATACAGTCATAGTGTTGTTTTGTACTTTTCAACAATGTGTTGCTAATGTGGTTTGTTAATTTAAAACTTTACAGCAAAGGCTTTAACCCTTTAACATTTAAACCAGTCATACCCGGCCAGAACTCTCTCACCTCTTTCTGTTCAAACCAGCTGCAACCGGCCACTCATACTGATGTTAAGGTACTGTTCTCAAAACAAATAACATAAAAATCTCATAGATTCGATACGATGTGGGGAAAAGCCCTTATGAAAATACAATAGTAAATATATAGAGTAATGTAAATGATATGTGAGATATTATGTGAGGTAAAGCCTTTACTGTGACAATACAATAGTATATATAGAACAATTTGAAAACGTCTGAGGCTCACAGATGTATTTCTAGGGCGGGTAAAATTCCCGAGATCCATGGACGAGGACATGGCAGCGATAAAGAGAGACAGGTGTATTATATAAGGTATATCTATTATATATGGTCTGAGATTCACAGAGAGCACCTCAATGGCTCACGGATGTATTATATATATAATATAAACAATTTAAATGGCTCTGTATCAATAAAGAACACCTCAATCACTCACCTGTTCTAAACTTTCGTCTCTAAATAGTTATCGTCTGCTTTGAAAATGGCGGGAAGAGTTCGCCTGTTTCCGAATATTTCCGGTTTAAAGATCGAACTGTTGATATATAACTACGTGAGAGAGAGGGAGAACAGATACACACACACACATATAAACATCAGGAAAGCTTGATAATCTCTCTCTCTATATATATATATATATATATATATAGAGAGAGAGAGAGATTATCAAGCTTTCCTGATGATTATATATATATTTATATATATATAAATGAAAATATAGAAATTATTGTGAGCAAGAAGCCAACAGTATTTCATAATATATATATATATATATTTATTTAATTGTTTCTACTTTTGGTACAAGGTCAGCAATTAAACCAGTGTATTACTGGTACTTTATTTTATCGACCCCGTAAGGATGAAAGGCAAAGTATATAGAGAGAGAGATCATCAAGCTTTCCTGATGATTTTCTTCGAATGAAAGTTCTAGTTGCGTAGAAGCCATTTTTATGTGTATGTATATATATATATATATATATATGTGTGTGTGTGTGTGTTAGAAGTTAGGTTTAGGGTTCGGATATTTTCACACCCGTTCCTCACAAAAGTGCTACGCCCCGAATTAATTGAGTTTGCTTTGAGAGTAATTTATGCTCAGGTGGAGAATAATTAAATTAATTAGATAATAGCGGTGATTATAAAGGTAATTTTTAATTACTGTTGTGACAAAGATGAAAGCAGAACTGGGAAGGTGTCATGGTCGTGATACTTCAGTGATGGGACAATATTTATTTTAAATAATAATAATTGTTTCTGACGCAGGTACATCTGTGGGTGAGTTAGTCGATCGACTCCAATGGCATATCACTATATCGATCGATAGTACGTGGGTGATATATCATTATATCGATCACAATACCTGGGTGGTATACTATTATATCGATCACAATACCTGGGTGGTATACTATTATATCGACCACAATACCTGGGTGGTATATCATTATATCGATCACAATACCTGGGTGGTGTACTATCATATCGACCACAATACCTGGGTGGTATACTATTATATTGATCACAATACCTGGGTGGTATACTATTATATCGACCACAATACCTGGGTGGTATACTATTATATCGACCACAATACCTGGGTGGTATACTATTATATCGACCACAATACCTGGGTGGTATACTATTATATAGACCCCAGTGCATTGTAGGTACTTTACGTTATCGCTTCTCGAAGCAGGAAAAGGCAAAATTGGCCTCGGTGGGATTTGTAAAAATTGTTTTAATTTTTGGTACAAGCTCAGCAATTTGAAAAGAGGGGAAAAGCCGATTAAATCGACTAAAGTGTGTTACTTGTAATTTATTTATCGACACCGAAGAATGAAAGACAAGACAACAGTACTAAGATTCTCACAATAATCATATATTTAAAAAAATATTTACTACCAGATTATTTTTTTTTAATTTCCCGTAATGAGAAAAACAAAACATTTTTTCTTTTCTTTTTTTTTTTTACCTTGAATAAAAACAGAACAAAATATAGAAACGTTGACAGGAAATTTGTATAATAAAATGATTTAACTTAACCTTATACACTGATTTTGCGATCCACATGCCGAGGGTAAACTACAAATGGTTTTTTTTTTTACAATAAACCAAACGAACAGGAACGAGAAAAAAAATATCACCTTAAAGAGACTGAAATAAAATCTGTTGTTAGGTTATTTTCTATGTATTGATGACGTTTAAAGAAAGTTGGTTGTTGATAATGACGTATGAGGGACGACCAAGTCACCAGAACATATAAAACAGCTTTATTTACATTAAATCTCTAATTTATGACCATCGAAAAGTTGTCGCCATCTCTGCTTGTAATAATTTAATCTTATAAACTTTAAAATTCGCTAAGTCGACATGAATCTATCTAATAAAGAAAGGGGAAAAAGTGAGGAGGGCTGACGAAAAGGCCCGAACTCAACAAGGAGCGATGGAGCTTTAATATTAGAAAGTGGTCACGATCTCTGCCTCTAGTAATTTTAGTCTTGTAAACTTTAATATTCACTCACTGTGTGTGGACATGGATCTTTCTAATGAAAAGGGCTGGGAGAAAAAAAGGGGCTGATGAGAAAACTCGTTCAACAAGAGACGCTGGCGCTTCAAATATCA
>OZ024759.1:12315167-12322667 GCA_964016885.1 Eledone cirrhosa | reverse complement strand
TCTGATCTCCAAGCTACAAATCTGTCCAGTGGTTCTTTCCTGAGACATTCTAACCACATGTCCATAGTATCAGAGCTGTGATCTCTCAACTCAGTGAAGTAGCAGCTCTACTGGGAGTGACTCTCTGATCTCCAAGCTACAAATCTGTCCAGTGGTTCTTTCCTGAGACATTCTAACCACATGTCCATAGTATCAGAGCTGTGATCTCTCAATTCAGAGAAGTAGCAGCTCTACTGGGAGTGACTCTCTGATCTCCAAGCTACAAATCTGCCCAGTGATTCTTTCCTGAGACATTCTAACCACATGCCCATAGTATCAGAGCTGTGATCTCTCAATTCAGAGAAGTAGCAGCTCTACTGGGAGTGACTCTCTGATCTCCAAGCTACAAATCTGCCCAGTGATTCTTTCCTGAGACATTCTAACCACATGCCCATAGTATCAGAGCTGTGATTCCTCAACTCAATGAAGTTAGCAGGACAGATTTTACGGGCGAAACCAACAGATAGACCCAAGCAAGATGGTTGGATAACATCCATGAGCTTGGCTGGTCTCGCTTGGAGATCAAGCCCGATCAGTTGGAGACGGTTGCTTCTGACATGACCCGCTGGAGGGAGTGTTTGAGGACTCTTCCTCTACAATCCTCCCAGGAATAAGTGAGTGAAGAAGAGAAGATATTTATACATGTGGCCTAGTGGTTACGGTGTAGGACTCATGATCATAAGACTATGGTATGGGTTCAATTCCTGAACCAGCCAGCATATTGTTTTTTTTAATCAAGACACAAGACACTTTTTTTTTCACATTGCTAGTACTGGGGTACCTATCATTACACCATCCATGAAACCTCATCGGAGTTCAGCTAATCCTGCATGGATGTAAGCTGTAATAGCATGCATATGTATGTGTATAATAGCATTGGGGGTAGCTATTATTAACCCTTTAACATTTACATGTCATATTTACTATTGTATTTTCACAGTAAAGACTTCATCTCATATAGTACTTGGTTCGCCAGTCTCTGGGGGAAGTCTCAAAGCGTGTCCAAACCAGCCCAGGCGTCGCTTGCAGATGGCAGAAGAGACTAGCTGCTGGTTGGTGCGGTTCCTGACTTCCTGGTTTGTTACATGGTCACTCCATTTAATCCCCAGGATCTTTCGCAGACACCTGGAATCGAATGCGTCCAACTTCTTCTCTTGGCTGGTCTTAAGGTGCCATGTTTCACTTCCGTACAAGAGTGTGGACAGCGCGTTGCTGTTGTAGAATCTCATCTTTGTTTTGAGGGTGAACTTCCTGCTCTTCCAGATCTTGACAAGCCGGAGAGACTGGCGAACCAAGTACTTAAATGGAACCCACAGGGAAGCAGACGGAGAGGGCGACCCAAAATGAACTGGCGCCAGACAGTTGAGAGGGACCTGCGAGCGACAAACAGACAATGGCGGGACGCTGTGCAACTGGCTGCTGACCGAACGCGGTGGAACACTATGATTGCCTCATGCGTCGCAAGACGCGGGAGCTTCTGAGTCTGAGTCACATAGTATTGAATCTACGAGATTTTGATATTATTTATTTTGAGAACATACCTTAACATCAGTATGAGCAGCCAGTTACAGCTGGTGAGAGAATTCTGGTCGGATATGGCCAGTTTAAATGCCAAGAAACCTCAGAAGTTCAACTAATCCTGCATAGATGTGAGCTGTAATGAGGTACATAAGTCTGTATAATAGGATTGGGGTACCTATCATTAAACTACCCCAGAAATCACTGATGAGATGCAACCATGTTGGATGTTAGCTACATAGGTGTGAGCTGTAAATTTCATTTCATTTGTTAGAACATACCTTGTGGTATTTAGTTAAGACCCTTTGTGTTCTGAGTTCAAATCCAGCCATGGTCAACTTTGCCATTTATCCTTCTGGGGTCAATATAATCAACTTTTTCCTCTCACAGAATGCTGGCCATATGCCTATAAAGAAACCATTATTATTATTTGGCGGTGGATTGGCAGTATCGTTAGAGGGTTGGACGCCATGCTTTGATGCATAGAGTTACGGCCCTTGCCATTCTGAGTTCAAATCCCGCTGAAGTTAACTTTGTCTTTCATCCTTACGGGGTCGATGAAATAAAGTACCAGTAATACACTGGCATAATTGCTGGCCTTGTGCCAAAAGTAGAAACAATTATTTGGCAGTATCGGTAGAGCGTCAAACGCCATGCTTTGCAGCGTGGAGTTATGGCCCTTTATGTTCTGAGTTCAAATCCCGCCGTGGTTAACTTTGCCTTACATCCTTACGGGGTCGATAAAATAAATAAAGTACCAGTAACGTACTGGGGGTTGATTTAATCGACTTTCCCCTTCCCTTAAATTACTGCCCTTGTGCCTATACTAGAAATCATTGTCATGCACCTATAGGCTGGAGAGTTTAGAGGAGAGAGGGGTGCCCTCCTAGAGTGGTTTATGATTAGGGGTTTCCTAAGTCACTCTTGGGTAGTACTTCCCCCCTCGTGGGGAATTTTTTTTTTTCACTTGATTTTATGTAAATCCCAACTATTCTTGTTTTTGTGTTGTCCTCCATGTTTCAACCCTTGTGGCCAATAAAGAAATAATAATTGTTTCTACTTTTGGCACAAGGCCAGCAATTATACCAGTGTATTACTGGTACTTTATTTTATCAACCCCGTAAGGATGAAAGGCAAAGTTAACCTCGGCGGGTTGATTTGAACTCAGATCATAAAGGGACGTAACTCTATGCTTCAAAGCATGGCGTCCGACCCTCTGCCGATACTGCCAATAAAGAAATAATTGTTTCTACTTTAGGCACAAGGCCAGCAATTACCCAGTGCATTACTGGTACTTTATTTTATCGACCTCGTAAGGATGAAAGGCTAAGTCAACCTCGGCGGGATTTGAACTCAGATCATAAAGGGACGTAACTCTATGCTTCAAAGCATGGCGTCCGACCCTCTGCCGATACTGCCAATAAAGAAATAATTGTTTCTACTTTAGGCACAAGGCCAGCAATTACCCAGTGCATTACTGGTACTTTATTTTATCAACCCCGTAAGGATGAAAGGCAAAGTTAACCTCGGCGGGATTTGAACTCAGATCATAAAGGGACGTAACTCTATGCTTCAAAGCATGGCGTCCGACCCTCTGCCGATGCTGCCAATAAAGAAATAATAATAATTATTATTACAAATTGTTTCCGTTGTAGATGGTGATGGAGAAATTTAACCATTACAAAACCAAGAGTGTCTACTATGATGCTGAGAAGAAACAGAAGGCTGAAGAGAAGAAGAAGGCTGCTGAAGAGAAAAAGCGAGCTACAGAGAAGGCACAGCAAGCTGCAAGCGAGCCCAAGATCCGGGAAATCACTGATGAAGAAGCAGAGGAACTACAGAAGAAAATAGACAATGTATGTAACAATGTCTTTAAACCTTTTGATATCATCCCAGCCAAAACTATCTCTGGTTCTATAAAACGAAACCACCAGTTTAAAAGGGTTACTATTTAGATTAAAATCTTCCAATATAATTTGATATAAGAACCACATGTTAAGTTACTATCTTAGTAATGAAATAATCAATAATTTTAGTAAATCCCTCTGAATTCTTCATTAATGAATTGAAATAGGGTGTATTCATGAGAAATACAGTCACAAAAGAGTTCCCTCTTCAATCCCATTGCATATCACCTTAGTACTTTGTGTTCAAATTTGACAAATGTTAACTTTGCATTTCATCGTTTTGGGGCTTAATCTGTTGACTGCGTATATTTTACACAGCTGTAGTTACTGTGTTGGATTAAGAGTGATGTAGTACAAGTCCAGCAACCATGGGTTGGTGAGGTTGTTTTACTGGATGTCCTTCTGTACAGTCTCTGTCTACCAATATCACTCACAAAGCATTGGTTAGCTCAAAACTAGTAATGTGCCACACTGTGGGACTCGACTGCAAAACCTCATAGTTATAAACTGAACCTTTTAACCACACAACCAAGTCAGCATCTATTTATAAGTTTTAAAATTAGATTTAACCCTTTAGCATTTACATTACTCTATATTTACTATTATATTTTTGTGGTGAAGGATTTACCTCACATAATATTGAATCTCCGATATTTTGATATTTATTTTGAGAACAATACCTTAACATAGGTATGAGTGGCCAGTTACAGCCGGTTTAAATGCTAAAGGGTTAAGATATTTCTGTAATTAAGGAGTCTTTTTTGTTTGTTTTAATATAAAAGTTTTTGCTGGTGTATTTCAAATGTCTTGATTATTTTGTGGTATTTGAGGAATTTTTTAGTTTTGTCATTCATTTAAATTTAATTTTTCTTTGTAGAAAAACAAAGTAACCAATGGTGACGAGGGTAAAACTGAGGAAAAGGTAAATAATCTTTCCCTTTTTAGTTGCTATATTTGATCAATTGGATAGAACTGGTAGGACACCAGGAGTAGACCCTCAAGTAAGATGGTTGGATAACATCCATGAGCCTGGCTGGTCACGCTTGGGGATTCAGGCAGATCAGTTGGAGACAGTTGCTTCTGACAGGACCCACTGGAGGGAGTGTTTGAGGACTCTGGCCCTCACAACCCTTTCAGGAATAAGTGGGAGAAGAGGAAGATGGGTATACTTATAATTCTATTTAACTCTTAACATCCTGGACCATGTGAAACCACATTAGCAAGATAATGTTGAAAAATACAAAACAACACTATGACTATCACATGAAATATTAAAGTCTTTATTATAATACTGGAAATTTTTCGCAATGATCTGTCCACCAGTAAAGATACTTTCAACATTTGAATTAACAAGCTATTCTTGAAAACTACAAAACAACACTATAATTACATCACATTAAAGTCTTTACTATAATACTGGAAATTTTCACAACAATCTATCCACTAGTAAAGATACTATAAACATTTAGTACAAAACAACACTATGACTGCATCACATTAAATATTAAAGTCTTTACTATAATACTGTAAATTTTCACAACAATCTGTCCACTGGTAAAGATACTATAAACATTTAGTACAAAACAACACTATGACTGCATCACATTAAATATTAAAGTCTTTACTATAATACTGTAAATTTTCACAACAATCTGTCCACTGGTAAAGATACTATAGACATTTAGTACAAAACAACACTATGACTGCTTCACATTAAATATTAAAGTCTTTACTATAATACTGGAAATTTTCACAACAATCTGTCCACTGGTAAAAATACTATAAATATTTAAATTAAGAAACTTGTTTTTAGATATTTTCTGCTGAATCATTACAGGATGTTAAGATTTAATGCCGTAAATTTTCACCAAGATCTATCCACTAGTAAAGATACTAGAAATATTTAATGTCACAAACGTTTTAGATATTGTTTGCTAAATCATTAAAAGTTTTCCACACAGTTCTGTCCTAATAAAGATACTATAAATATTTGAGTTAAACTTGTTTTTAGATATTTTCTGCTCAATCATTACCAGATGTTTAGAGTTAAATTGAATTAATTTGAGTAATGTTGATAATTTTTTTTTGTGTTGTGACCCCAGGGTAGTGGGGATGGAGAAGATGAAGAAGATAAAGTGAAGGAGGGCAAAATTAGACCAAATTCTGGCAATGGGGCAGATTTACCAGACTACAAATGGACTCAGACACTTGCTGATATTGAGGTGAGAAAATAGTTTCTTTAATACTTTCGCTTCCATATCTATTTTTGCTGAAAGACTCTATCTGGTTTTTAAATCATTTTGAATATATTCAAGAATTTGATGGAAATTTGGTAATATTACTGACTTTCTCTTTGTTAAGCTGGTGTATTTTATATTGGCACAATTACTAAAGATGTTGTTATGTCCCCAACAGGGACTGATAGATCCTTTCAACCTAACATACTCTCTGTTAACCACTTTACAGAGTGTACCGGGTGCATTTTATTGTGGCACCAACACTAAAGAGATTGTCATGTCATTAGTGGGGACTGATGGATCCTTTCCACCTAACATACTCTTTGTTCGAATGTTAGCCACTTTACAGAGTGTACTGGGTGCCTTTTATCATAGCCCATTTTATCTATGATTTTATCATAGAGTCTGACATAACCAAAGAGTATTCACTCCTTCCATGTTGATGTTAGAAAAGATTTGCTCTATGAAATATTTTATTTTTCTTCTTTCAGTTGAGGGTCCCAGTTAAGGTGTCATTCCCTCTCAAAGGCAAACATGTTGTTTGTAAAATACAGAAAAAGGTAAGATTATATATATATATACTAGAATTTTTTTCTATACTCTGACGTGTGTGAATATATTATTATAAATATGCAAACGCAGACACACTGACAAAAATAAGTCGCTCAAATTTGTATAGAGATTGTACACACAAGTGTAGTGAATGTTAGATGCTGTTCTCTGTAGTTTGTCATCACCCCTTCCTTCCTCAGTCATCTCTAGTGTGTGACATCACCCCTTCCTTCCTCAGTCATCTCTAGTGTGTGACATCACCCCTTCCTTCCTCAGTCATCTCTAGTGTGTGACGTCATCACCCCTTCCTTCCTCAGTCATCTCTAGTGTGTGACATCTCCCCTTCCTTCCTCAGTCATCTCTAGTGTGTGACGTCATCACCCCTTCCTTTCTCAGTCATCTCTCGTGTGTGACGTCATCACCCCTTCCTTCGGTCATCTCTAGTGTGTGACGTCATCACCCCTTCCTTCCTCAGTCATCTCTAGTGTGTGACGTCATCACCCCTTCCTTTCTCAGTCATCTCTAGTGTGTGACGTCATCACCCCTTCCTTTCTCAGTCATCTCTAGTGTGTGACGTCATCACCCCTTCCTTCCTCAGTCATCTCTAGTGTGTGACGTCATCACCCCTTCCTTCCTCAGTCATCTCTAGTGTGTGACGGATGGACGGAAGTCACACAAATTTATATATAGATAATGTACACCTATGAAATTCACCCCAGTAGCACACCTCGACTCCCAGACCACTCACCTACCACCCCACAACCATAAAAACCTGTTCCAAATTCTGATGTTCCTACCCATTCTCCATTTCCTGAAGGACTTACGTCCAAAGCATCAAACCCTCCTCTACTTCCTCCTAAGTATGATACTAATAAAACTTTGTATATAAATATATGTATATATATATAAATATATGTATATATATATAAATATATGTATATAAATATATGTATATATATATAAATATATGTATATATATATATAAATATATGTATATATATATAAATATATGTATATATATATATAAATATATGTATATATATATAAATATATGTATATATATATATAAATATATGTATATATATATATAAATATATGTATATATATATATAAATATATGTATATATATATAAATATATGTATATATATATATAAATATATGTATATATATATATAAATATATGTATATATATATATATATATATGTATATATATATATAAATATATGTATATATATATATAAATAT
>OZ024759.1:12307667-12312667 GCA_964016885.1 Eledone cirrhosa | reverse complement strand
GTATATATATATATATATAAATGTATGTATATATATATATATATAAATGTATGTATATATATATATATATAAATGTATGTATATATATATATATATAAATGTATGTATATATATATATATATAAATGTATGTATATATATATATATATAAATGTATGTATTTATATATATATATAAATGTATGTATTTATATATATATATAAATGTATGTATATATATATAAATGTATGTGTATATATATATATAAATGTATGTATATATATATAAATGTATGTGTATATATATATATAAATGTATGTATATATATATAAATGTATATATACATACATATATATATATATACATATGAGTGTTGTTTATCTTGGTTGTTATGTGATTGCATAACTGCACCTATGATTGTGTAAGCATCTGATGAAGTCACATGAATAACCATGTAACAGAAATATATATAATGTAATAAACAATTATGGTGATTTAATCCTTAACTACCATTATTTGATATATATATATATATATATACTCACACACATCTCTCTCTCCCTACAGCATATAACAGTTGGTGTCAAAGGGCAGCCCCCAATCATTGATGGAGCCCTGTCAAAGGAAATCAAAATTGAAGAAAGTACTTGGACTATTGAAGACAGTAAAAATGTTGTTGTGAGCATGGATAAAGTAAGATATATATAATATATATATTATATAGTATTTCTATATATATTCTTGTGACTATAGACAAAGTAAGTTATATATAATGTATATATTATGTTATATTTTTATAATATATTATGACCATGGTTGAAGATCATCATCATCATCATCATTTCATTTTACGTCCGCTTTTTCCCTGCTTGCAAGGGTGGGAACTGATTCTGGCTTGATTTCTACAGCTGGATGCCCTTCCTAACACCAACCTCATTTACAGTGAGTGCTGGGTGCTTTGTTGCCGTGGCACCTCCACGACCACTTTGCAGTGGAATGATAGGGACCCCAGCCCCTATCATCTCATTTCTACAGCTGAGTAAACTGGAGCAATGTGAAATAAAGTGTCTTGCTCAAGGAAACAACACATCACCCGGTCTGAGAATTGAACTCACAACCTTTCGATTGCCAGGCCAATGCTCTAACCACTACGCCATGTGCCTCCAATATATGTAATGAAGGAGTAACCAATATATATAAATATATATATGCTGATTGCTACTTCTTGTCAGAAGAGTGCCATCCTGTCATTGAACATTGCACAGTCATGTGCACGCAGGTGGCTTTTTAGACCTGCTTTTGTTTTGCAGGTACGTTCACAGATGTGACACTTTAACTGTCTGTCTCCTGATAAGACTGGCTGGGGAGTGTCTTCATGCATTTTACCATGTTAGTCAGTAGTCAGACCACCTGCCGATTAAGCTACACTCACTGCAAATTTACCGTGAAGTGTGTGGTAGTAGAACCATCTCACAGTTGACTTGATCTCTCCCTGGCCTGTGTGATTTTAGATGGTTAACAAAACCAGCTCATGCTAGAAAAAATTGGCCACATATATATACAAATATATATGTGGTGCCACAACATCCAGGCCGAAACAAACGAGATCGTGTAGGTGTCACGACAAAAAAAACACACAGTCCACGCTGTAATGTGGACGTGTAGGCAACACGGTAAAAACCTCCCAGTCCCACACTGTAAATGTGGTTGGTGTTAGGAAGGGCATCCAGCTGTAGAAAACCCGCCAGACAGTCCTATGCAAGCAAGACAACCACTCTTGCCTCAAGTGGGAAAACCCCCGTCCAAACCCACGCAAGCGTGGAACAGGGACGTTAAACGATGATGATGATGATGATATATCTAGGGAGTGTAACTTGGAGTTACTGCAGGTTCACCCGGGTGAGCACTCGATGTTGAGGTGTAGAGCTATACAGAGTGTAATATATTGAAAGGATAACAAGGACGATTGGTTACTCCTTCATTACATACTATATATATATATATATATATATATATATATATATATACACACACTCACATGTATATCTAATACTTTGACTGGTCTATTGAAGACAGGATATGAAGACATATACAATATGTTTGTGTATAATAAACATACAAGAGTCTCAATATGAATATTTGAAGCTGGGATCATGTCACAGTATAACAAAAACATCATTTTGTATCTGACTATTTCAGGTAAACAAGATGGAATGGTGGTCAAAACTAGTGGACACTGACCCAGAAATTGATACCCAGAAAGTTCAGCCTGAAAACTCCAAAGTAAGAAACTTTTCAATAATTATTCTTTAAATCTCTCTCCAGTTGTTTATTGCTTAACACTTTTGATACTAACTCTGCCAAAACCACATCTGATCCTATGAGACAAAACCTCACTTATTTAACCCTATAGCATTCAAATTACTCTATATATACTATTGTATTTTCATAGTAAAGGCATTACCTCACATAACATTTACATTACTCTATATATACTATTGTATTTTCATAGTAAAGGCTTTACCTCACATAACATTTACATTACTCTATATATACTATTGTATTTTCACAGTAAAGGCTTTACCTCACATAAGATTGAACTTAGATTTCGATGTTATTTATTATGAGAGCAATACCTTAACATCCATATGAGTGACCAGTTTGAACAGAAAGAGGTGAGAGAATTCTGGCCGGATATGGCTGGTTTGAATCTCTCTCCGGTTATTTATTACTTATCGCTTTTGATACTAACTCTGCCAAAACCACACTTATTTAAAGAGCTCCATTTTAAATTAAAATTTTCCAACATTTTATATAAGATCAATATGTTACGTTACTATCTTAATAATGAAATAATTTTAGTTAATCCCTCGAAATAGGAAGGGTGTATTTCATTAAAAATACAATCATGAAAGGGTTAATTCTTCTCTCTGTAGTTATTGCATTATGTTTGTTGACTGGTTTTAGATAGGGCACATACGTAACTTACTGGTGGGGCTGTTCATGTATATTAAACTAGAAATTGCTTGCTACCAGAACACTTTGTAAAGTGGTTGGTGAAACAGATCAAAGACTTGACAACCACCCTTTGCAAGAAATCGGCCCCTGGGTCATCCAAGAGGTCTGTGACAAGTTGTCTAAGCCTTACAAGAATGAAAGACAAACATTATATGCTGATAGAACCATGATGATTTACTCATTTTATTTTTCTTCTGTTTTTCAAGTTATCTGACTTAGATGGAGAGACTCGGGCAATGGTTGAGAAAATGATGTATGACCAGCGACAGAAAGAAATGGGACTGCCAACGTCAGAAGATCAAAAGAAACAAGATATCCTCAAAAAGTATGTCATTTAACTCCTTTCATACCAAACCACCTTCTATATTTTATGTAAGACCCTTTAAGTTATATTCTAAACATTAACTGAAAAGGAGAAAGTTAGTTATATTACTAAATCCCTCCAAATTTTGACTATTTTCAAAATTATTTCTATACTATCGACCGTGTCTTTCACCAGAAATATGATAATGAAAAGGTTAAAATGTTTATATTTATTTAAAACCTTCCATCATAATTTAATAAGAAGAAATACTGCTATAGATGTTCATTATGTTCTTTGCAGTATTGGTAGAGTACCAGACACCATGCTTTGTGGCATAGTTACAGCCCTTTATGTTCTAATTTCAAATCACACCAAAGTTAGCTTTGCCTTTCATCCTTACGGGGTCGATAAAGTACCAGTCATGCACTGGGGTCAATTTAATCGACTTACCTCTGTTCCAAATCTTATCTATTTCTGTCTTTTAGGAGGTCTTCACACATGAACACATTCTTTATATTAACCTTTCCTTTCTCTTATTTCACAGATTCCAGCAGCAACATCCTGAAATGGATTTTTCAAAATGCAAATTTTCTTAAATTTTCCTCCGTCACGTCCTCAATCAGTTAAACTGTCCTGTGGCTGGCTTTACTTCAACACCAAACTATCCAGTAAAGCAAAACATTCTTATATGAAGTCTCCACTGATTACTGAGAACATAAAACGCCATAGAAATAAACACTCTCCCTAGACCATTTTTTTTTTTTTTTTTGGTTCTTTTCAAAATGTCTATGACTTTATTGTTTAATTAAAACATACTTTCAAAATATAACATTCAAGAATTCAATTTTCTTTATATACATGTGTGTGTATAAGTATTAACCTCTTTTCTAACAGTTCATAACTTCAAAGCTAGATGTGGTCACGAGTGTATTGATGTGAGATATGTGTTGTTAATAAATGTTTGTTTTAAAAAAATAGTCATTTTACTGGAAAAAAACCCAGCAACTGTAACTGTGTAAAATATAGGCAGCAGTCAACAGGTTAAAGTGGTTGGTGTTAAAGGGCATCCAGCCATAGAAGACCAAGCCAAAAAATGAAATATATAAGCAAGAGGTGGTCACCTACCTAGTTTCATAACATGTCACCCTGGAAAATAGATGTTAAATGGTGATGACTGGGGCTTCTGGTAGAAACCAGTTGTATTATCCAGATCTGGAGATGGATGGGCTCTGCCTGGTTTAAAAGAAAATGCCCAAGAGATGTCAGGCACAATGACACCCTTATCATTTCTTTAGGAATTGACAATAGAAATATGATGAATTATTTCCTGTGTAAATAAAGTCTTCTTAACAAAAGCATGCTGTGTGAAATAGTTACAGTATCTGTGCATGTGGTATCAGATTTAGTATAGGTACACTGTACCCCTGAGTGTGTCATCATCATTTTACGTCCGCTTTTCCCTGCTTGCAAGGGTTGGACGGGAACTGATTCTGGCTTGATTTCTACAGCTGGATGCCCTTCCTAACACCAACCTCATTTACAGTGAGTGCTGGGTGCTTTGTTGCCGTGGCACCTCCACGACCACTTTGCAGTGGAATGATAGGGACCCGAGTCCCTATCATCACATTTCTACAGCTGAGTAAACTGGAGCAATGTGAAATAACGTGTCTTGCTCAAGGAAACAACACATCACCCGGTCT
>OZ024759.1:12227667-12300167 GCA_964016885.1 Eledone cirrhosa | reverse complement strand
GAAGAACTATAGACAAACTGACCCAATCTCTCACAATGGTCAGTAGGAAGTACTATAGACAAACTGACCCAATCTCTCACAATGGTCAGCAGGAAGTACTATAGACAAACTGACCCAATCTCTCACAATGGTCAGCAGGAAGTACTATAGACAAACTGACCCAATCTCTCACAATGGTCAGCAGGAAGTACTATAGACAAACTGACCCAATCTCTCACAATGGTCAGTAGGAAGTACTATAGACAAACTGACCCAATCTCTCACAGTGGTCAGCAGGAAGTACTATAGACAAACTGACCCAATCTCTCACAGTGGACAGTAGGAAGTACTATAGACAAACTGACCCAATCTCACACAATGGTCAGCAGGAAGTACTATAGACAAACTGACCCAATCTCTCACAATGGTCAGCAGGAAGTACTATAGACAAAATGACCCAATCTCTCACAATGGTCACCAGGAAGTACTATAGACAAACTGACCCAATCTCTCACAGTGGTCACCAGGAAGTACTATAGACAAACTGACCCAATCTCTCACAATGGTCAGCAGGAAGTACTATAGACAAACTGACCCAATCTCTCACAATGGTCAGTAGGAAGTACTATAGACAAACTGACCCAATCTCTCACAATGGTCAGTAGGAAGTACTATAGACAAACTGACCCAATCTCTCACAATGGTCAGTAGGAAGTACTATAGACATACTGACCCAATCTCTCACAATGGTCAGCAGGAAGTACTATAGACAAACTGACCCAATCTCTCACAATGGTCAGTAGGAAGTACTATAGACAAACTGACCCAATCTCTCACAATGGTCAGTAGGAAGTACTATAGACATACTGACCCAATCTCTCACAATGGTCAGCAGGAAGTACTATAGACAAACTGACCCAATCTCTCACAATGGTCAGTAGGAAGTACTATAGACAAACTGACCCAATCTCTCACAATGGTCAGTAGGAAGTACTATAGACAAACTGACCCAATCTCTCACAATGGTCAGTAGGAAGTACTATAGACAAACTGACCCAATCTCTCACAATGGTCAGCAGGAAGTACTATAGACAAACTGACCCAATCTCTCACAGTGGTCAGTAGGAAGTACTATAGACAAACTGACCCAATCTCTCACAATGGTCAGTAGGAAGTACTATAGACATACTGACCCAATCTCTCACAATGGTCAGCAGGAAGTACTATAGACAAACTGACCCAATCTCTCACAATGGTCAGTAGGAAGTACTATAGACAAACTGACCCAATCTCTCACAATGGTCAGCAGGAAGTACTATAGACAAACTGACCCAATCTCTCACAGTGGTCAGCAGGAAGTACTATAGACAAACTGACCCAATCTCTCACAGTGGTCAGTAGGAAGTACTATAGACAAACTGACCCAATCTCTCACAATGGTCAGCAGGAAGTACTATAGACAAACTGACCCAATCTCTCACAGTGGTCAGCAGGAAGTACTATAGACAAACTGACCCAATCTCTCACAATGGTCTGCAGGAAGTACTATAGACAAACTGACCCAATCTCTCACAGTGGTCAGTAGGAAGGACTATAGACAAACTGACCCAATCTCTCACAATGGTCAGTAGGAAGAACTATAGACAAACTGACCCAATCTCTCACAGTGGTCAGCAGGAAGTACTATAGACAAACTGACCCAATCTCTCACAATGGTCAGCAGGAAGGGCTATAGACAAACTGACCCTATCTCTGGCTAAATTATTATTATTATTATTATTATATAAATCATTTTATGCCTTGTCTGGATTAGATATTTTTTTGGTCTTTGTTTAAAATTCATGATCATAATTTGGAAGAGACGAAGAAATTTACCTTTGTTTTTTTAATCTCAAACCTGATCATTCAACTCTTTATAAAGCAGGAAGAAAGACAACATTCCATCATAATTTCCTTAAGCTTTGCAGATTGCATAAAATAAGATCAAAGAATTGCAGCCCCACCGAACCCACTTTTTCTGATTGTTTTTGTTTTTGTTGCCTGATCTGATTAAATTCACCATCTTGAAATATTCTTGAAGCCACGTGAATAGCTTCTGTCATCCACAAACATGTGTGTGTGTCTCTCTGTGTGTGACTGTCTCTGTGTGTATCTGTCAGTGTGTGTGTGTGCCTGTCTCGGTGTGTGACTGTCTGTGTGTGTGCCTGTCTCTGTGTGTGACTGTCAGTGTGTGTGTGTGACTGTCTGTGTGTGTGTGTGTGTGTGTGTGTGCCTGTCTCTGTGTGTGTGTGTGACTGTGTGTGTATCTCTCAGTGTGTGTGTGACTGTCTGTGTGTGTGTGACTGTGTGTGTATCTCTCAGTGTGTGTGTGTGTATCTATCAGTGTGTGTGACTGTCTGTGCGTGTGTGTGACTGTGTGCGACTGTGTGTGTATCTGTAAGTGTGTGCACCTGGATTTAAGATTTATCAGGTAAACGTGTGTCTGTTTGTTTGTGTGTGTGAGTGTGTGTGTGACTGTGTGCGTATCTGTGTTTAAGATTTATCAGGTAAACGTGTCTGTCTGTTTAAGATTTATCAGGTAAACGTGTGTCTGTGTTTAAGATTTATCAGGTAAACGTGTCTGTCTGTGTGTTTAAGATTTATCAGGTAAATGTCACCTGTTTTTTTTGTTCACCCACTGGTGTGATTGATAATGGGTGAACCGATGGGAGATGTGCTTCGTGGGGAATTTGGTAAAGAGAAGTCTTTAAAGGAACTTTCTAGTAGAGGACGTAGACCACACCATACTTTGGAAAGCTGAAATAAAATAAATTGAATATCAGAACAGTTAAGGGATGGAAGAACAAAACAAAACAACAAAAAACAATAGATAATCATCATCATCGTTTTAATGTCTGCTTTCTTTGCTAGCAAGGGTTGGATGGATCTACATAAACTAAGTCAGTAGTGGAGTGTAAACACTTATTCCCAGGGATCTGCTGGATTTCCCTATATGTGTGTGTGTGTGTGTGTGTGTGTGTGTGTGCGTGCGTGCGTGCGTGCGTGCGTGCGTGCGTGCGTGCGTGCGTGCGTGCGTGCGTGCGTGCGTGCGTGCGTGCGTGCGTGCGTGCGTGCGTGCGTGCGTGCGTGCGTGCGTGCGTGCGTGCGTGCGTGCGTGCGTGCGTGCGTGCGTGCGTGCGTGCGTGCGTGCGTGCGTGCGTGCGTGCGTGCGTGCGTGCGTGCGTGCGTGTGTGATCTTCATTTAACATCTGATTTCCTTGCTAGCAACAGTTGGACAGGTTGGCCCAGACCAAGTCACTACTTAATCAGAGCTACTGACCTCTCAGATAGGCCGGAGGATGTGTCTCACCCACAAACATTCTTGCACTTTACAGAGTGCACTGGGTGCTCAGGGAGGATGGGCACTAAACGTCCTCACATTCCACTGAGTGCACAGGAGAAGTTGTCATGTCTTTGATAAACTGAAGATTTTCCCAACCCTTTGTTTTCCAAGATTTCTATGGCCGGATGCCCTTCCCATCCATCACTAACCACTTTACAGTGGTGCCCTCCTCATCAACTGGTACCTTCTTGATGATGAATTCCCTCCTCATTGGAGTAGCTCAACGCCTCAGTCTCCATGTATGTGAGTCACACAAATGCTGCTATACATATGTATCATCATCGTTTTAACGTCTGCTTTCCCTGCTAGGGCTGGTTGAGTCTACATAGACCAAGTCAGTACTGAAGTGGTGGCAACTGATCTCCCCGACAGGCCAGGGATCTGCTGTCTCTTGTTCTACTGAATGCACAGGAGAGAGTATCATATCTTTGACACAACTGAAGGTCCTCCCAACCCTTTGTTTGGCAAGATTTCTATGGCTGGATGCCCTTTACAGTGTGAATTGGACGTGTTTATCGTGTAGATCACCAATACTACAGAGGTTGTCATGTTCTTAACATGATTAAAGGGGTTTTTCCCTACAAAAAACAATACTTTAACCCTTTCATGACAATATTTCTCATGAAATATACTGAATGTGTTCCAAATAATTTTGAAAATAATCAAGAATTTGGAAGGATTTAGTCAAACATTTTTTTATTTAGTTTGGAACATCATAAGAGTTCTTACATAAAATTATGGTGGGAGGTTTTAATTTAGATATAAGCTCTTTAAAATGGACAATTTTATTTATCACAGACCCTGGAGCTGGTTGGAATTTAGAGGGTTAAATAATCGAGAATTTGAAGGGGTTAAGTAATACAACTATCTTTCTCATTATTAAGAAAGTGTTCAGAACATAACTTAATGAAGGTTACCCCAACATATGCCAGCATGAAAATGTGGACATAAAAACGATAAACAGAATTATTAATGATTTTGTGTGAGTGGTGGGGAGAGTTAATTATATCAACCCCACTGGTACTTTATTTTATCAACACCTCCCCTCCCCAGAAGGATGAAAGGCAAAGTTGGCTTCAGCAGGATTTGAATAAGTATTCTAACCAACGGACTAACAATTCTCCAATCCAGCATCCCCTTAACCCTTTAACATTTAAACTGGCTGTATCTAGCCACAATTCTCTCACCTCTTTCAGTTAAAACTGGCTGTAAGTGGCCACTCATACTGATATTAAGGTATTGTTCTCAAAATAAATAATATCAAAATCTCATAGATTCGATATTATGTGAGGTAAAGCCTTTACCATGAAAATACAATAGTATATAGAATAATGTAAATGTTATGTGAGATATTATGTGAGGTAAAGTCTTTACCATGAAAATACAATAGTATTTATAGAGTAATGTAAATGTTATGTGAGATATTATGTGAGGTAAAGCCTTTACCATGAAAATACAATAGTATATATAGAGTAATGTAAATGTTATGTGAGATATTATGTGAGGTAAAGCCTTTACTGTGAAAATACAATAGTATATATAAAGTAATGTAAATGTTATGTGAGATATTATGTGAGGTAAAGCCTTTACTGTGAAAATACAATAGTATATATAAAGTAATGTAAATGTTATGTGAGATATTATGTGAGGTAAAGCCTTTACTGTGAAAATACAATAGTATATATAGAGTAATGTAAATGTTATGTGAGATATTATGTGAGGTAAAGCCTTTACTGTGAAAATACAATAGTATATATAAAGTAATGTAAATGTTATGTGAGATATTATGTGAGGTAAAGCCTTTACTGTGAAAATACAATAGTATATATAGAGTAATGTAAATGTTATGTGAGATATTATGTGAGGTAAAGCCTTTACTGTGAAAATACAATAGTATATATAGAGTAATGTAAATGTTATGTGAGGTATTATGTGAGGTAAAGCCTTTACTGTGACAATACAATAGTATATATAGAGTAATGTAAATGTTATGTGAGATATTATGTGAGGTAAAGCCTTTACCATGAAAATACAATAGTATATATAGAGTAATGTAAATGTTATGTGAGATATTATGTGAGGTAAAGCCTTTACTGTGACAATACAATAGTATATATAGAGTAATGTAAATGTCATGTGAGGTATTATGTGAGGTAAAGCCTTTACTGTGAAAATACAATAGTATATATAGAGTAATGTAAATGTTATGTGAGATATTATGTGAGGTAAAGCCTTTACTGTGAAAATACAATAGTATATATAGAGTAATGTAAATGTTATGTCAGATATTATGTGAGGTAAAGCCTTTACTGTGACAATACAATAGTATATATAGAGTAATGTAAATGTCATGTGAGGTATTATGTGAGGTAAAGCCTTTACTGTGAAAATACAATAGTATATATAGAGTAATGTAAATGTTATGTGAGATATTATGTGAGGTAAAGACTTTACTGTGACAATACAATAGTATATATAGAGTAATGTAAATGTTATGTGAGATATTATATGAGGTAAAGCCTTTACTGTGAAAATACAATAGTATATATAGAGTAATGTAAATGTTATGTGAGATATTATGTGAGGTAAAGCCTTTACTGTGACAATACAATAGTATATATAGAGTAATGTAAATGGTATGTGAGATATTATGTGAGGTAAAGCCTTTACTGTGACAATACAATAGTATATATAGAGTAATGTAAATGGTAAAGAGTTAACAGCATCAATAATTAATAAAAGAAATAATCAAAGCAATAGAACCAACTTCAGTGTGGGCTTCACTTTGGACATCAACGAGAGATGTGACAATTTCAATTAAGATGTCAAGGTAGGCATGAACTAACTGGGTTTCCATCTGGAGACAGTGGAGAGAATAATAGTTACGGTTCTCCATGTTGGCTATCTGACTTTCTTGCTGGAAATAAACAACAAATAAACACAGATGTAACTTAACAAAGGTTATGTTACATGATGATGATGATGATGATGATGTAACTTAACAAAGGTTATTACATAAATATAAAACACTTTAATCCTTTAGTTACGAACCCAGCCAAAACGAGCTCTGGTTTTATGAAAGACACTCATTTTAAAGGTTTCTAATTTAAATTAAAATCTTCCAACATAATTGGAACCTTACATTAAGTTACCATCTTATCATCATCATCATTGTCATCGTTTAACGTCCATCTTTCACGCTAGCATGGGTTAGTAATGAAATAATTGATAATTTTAGTAAATCACCTCAAAATTCTTCATTAATTAATTGAAACAGTGTATTTCATTAGAAATATGGTTATGATGGAGTTAAAAAGTTGGCTATCTGACTTTCTTGTTAGAAATAAGTAATATACGCAGGTGTAACTTAACAAAGGTTCTTACATAAATATAAAACACTTTAGAAAATGACTGATAAGTTTAAGAAAGGCGGTAGTTTGAGGTAGAAATATATAACACATTCTATCAACTACAAGTGGAGGATAACCACAAACACAATCCCTGTGGTACAGTTAATATGAAGCATTGTAAAATTTTTACAATATTCTCTTCTCCGTCTCCGTCCATTTCGTCATTTCATTTTAGAATTAACTTTTCTCTTTCGGAATTCCGTTATGTTTAGTTATTATTGCGATTATATATATATATATAATATAATTAAGCCAAATATGGAGGCACATGGCTTAGTGGTTAGAGCATTGGCCTTGCAATCGAAAGGTTGTGAGTTCAATTCTCAGATCGGGTGATGTGTTGTTTCCTTGAGCAAGACACTTTATTTCACATTGTTCCAGTTTACTCAGCTGTAGAAATGAGATGATAGGGACTGGGGTCCCTATCATTCCACTGCAAAGTGGTTGTGGAGGTGCCACGGCAAAAAAGCACCCAGCCCACCTTGTAAATGAGGTTGGTGTTAGGAAGGGCATCCAGCTGTAGAAATCAAGCCAGAATCAGTTCCCATCCCGCCCTTGCAAGCAGGGAAAAGTGGACGTAAAAATGAAATGAATGATGAAATGATATATATATCTATATATATATAAAGGATAAAGAGCCCCTTTGGTGTGAGACACAAGTCCGGGCAAGGTTTGTTTTGTGGAAGACCAGTAGTCACCCATGTATACCAGTCTCTCCTCTCCATGTCACCGATGGAGCTTGGCACCAGCGACGGGGCAACTCATTTCTACAGTTGAGTACACTGGAGCAACGTGAAATAAAGAGTCTTGCTCAAGAACAGAACACAATGCAAAGCCCGGTCCGAGAATCAAACTCACAACCTCGCGATTTTAAGCCGAACGCTCTAACCACTAAGCCATGTGCCTTCACATATATATATCGTCATCATCATCATCATCACCGTTTTACGTCCATTCTTCCACGCTAGCATGGGTTAGACGGGTTGTCCTGTCACGGCTGACCTTGTCTTGCTCATACGGGAACTGATTGTGGCTTGATTTCTACAGCTGGATGCCCTTCCTAACACCAACCTCATTTACAGTGGCTGCTGGGTGCTTTTGTCCGTGGCACCTCCACGACCACTTTGCAACTTTGCAGTGGGAGGGGGTGGGGGCATATTGTCTATATGCTTCAGCTTCGGATTGTACCATTGGGAAGTCAGGTCTTCTGTATTACTGCATGACGCCAGAGGTCACGGACCTGTGTCATTGCCTTTGAGAGGTGTAATTGGGTAAGGTCGGCTTATATCACCTCATCCCAGGTCTTCTTCTTATATATATATATGAGAGCTTATACCACTATTAGCTGCTAAAGGGTTCTCACTAAAAATGAAAGGCAGGTTGTACGATGCCTGCATACGAACAGCAATGCTGCATGGCAGTGAGACCTGGGCATTGTGTGCAGAGGATATACGCAGACTAGAGAGGAACGAAGCTTGCATGCTCCGCTGGATGTGTAACAGTAATATACGTGAACGGCAAAGCATAAACGAACTAAGGAAAAAATTAGAGATAAGAGGGATCAGATGTTGTTTACTCGAGAGAAGGCTACGTTGGTATGGACACGTGATGCGCATGAAAGTCGATAGCTGTATAACAAAGTGCAGGGCAATAAAGATAGACGGTAGCCACGGAGTAGGCAGACCCAAAAAACCTGGGACGAGCTGATAAATTCCGACATCACACACTTACACCTCTCCAAGACAATGTCACTGGACCGAGACCTTTGGCGGTACTCAGTAACAGAGAAGACCCGCCTTACCTAAATATATAGTAAAACCTACTCCAGCCAGTAGGCATCTCTAACAAAATACACCCCGTCCCACCACCACCACCCCCACCTCATCCACACCACCCCGTTCTATGTAAAGTTATGTTGGTGCCGCGCCATCGAGGCCGAAACAAATGAGATCGTGTAGGTGTCACGACAAAAAAACACACAGTCCACGCTGTAATGTGGCCGTGTAGGCAACACGGTAAAAACCTCCCAGACCCACACTGTAAATGTGGTTGGTGTTAGGAAGGGCATCCAACTGTAGAAAACCTGCCAGACAGTCCTATGCGAGCAAGACAATCACTCTTGCCTCAAGTGGGACTACCCCCGTCCAAACCCATGCAAGCGTGGAACACGGACGTTAAACGTTGATGATGATGATGATGATGATGATATAAACGTGGTTGGTGTTAGGAACGGCATCCAGCCGAGACGACCAATCTTGCCTCAAGTGGGATAATTCCCGTCTAAACCCATGCTAGCGTGGAAGATAGACGTTAAATGCTGATGACGATGATGATGATATATATATATATATATATATATATATATATATATAGATAGGTAAATATACACGGGTGTGTATGATTGTGTATAGAAGACTATATTAATATGAGGAATTCCAACTTTGTCTGATTTACTCGTTTTATTTACAATCCTTTAAAATATATAATGGTATTATAATGAAATAGTATGGTAGAATATTAAATTCTAAGTGTTAATTGAACAAGTACTTTCATGCTTTCGCAATCTTCAGGTTCATATTGTGTGGTGACAGTCGAGTTTGCAATTTTCAACTGTGAAAATTGCAAACTCGACTGTCACCACATATTATTAACCTGAAGATTGCGAAGATTGCGAAAGCATGAAAGTACTTGTTCAATTAACACTTAGAATTTAATATTCTATCATACTATTTCATTATAATATCATCATCACATCATCATCACCGTTTTACGTCCGTTCTTCCACGCTAGCATGGGTTAGACGGGTTGTCCTGTTGTGGGCAGTGTCTGCCCACAACAGGACAATATATAATACCATTATATATTTTAAAGGATTGTAAATAAAAGGAGTAAATCAGACAAAGTTGGAATTCCTCTTATTAATATATATATATATATATATATAAGAAGAAGACCTGGGATGAGGTGATATAAGCCGACCTTACCCAATTACACCTCTCAAAGGCAATGACACAGGTCCGTGACCTCTAGTATTTATTTATATATATATATATATATATATATATATATATATATATATATATATATATATGACTACCATGACTGGATCTTAACCATCTACTATGTCGGGGTATAATGTCAACGGAAATAAAGCAAATGACACAGTACAATGAAGAAATATATCATTAGTTTCATGCTTGATATAGTAGGGATGTGTCAGGGGATCAGTGGATAGATAGATATAATACTTACTTGTAATATCTTTTGTTCTAACTGTTCCACAGGACCATACTGTTAAGAAACACAACAGTTTAATACAATCTAATCCCAGATATATCAATTACAAATCCAATATATAACAATACCATTACTAATAAGGTGTGACAAGATCAAGACAAGATCAATGATTTAATTTTGAACATCCTGGAATGATTTAGCAGAAAATGTCTAAAAAATAATTTTTGTTAATTCAAATGTTTATAGTATCTTTACTAATAGACAAAAAGACTAATATTTAATATGATACAAATATAGTGTTGTTCTGTAGTTTTCAACAATGTCTTGTTCATGTGGTTTGTTAATTCAAATGTTTATAGTATCTTTACTAATAGACAAAAAGACTAATATTTAATATGATACAAATATAGTGTTGTTCTGTAGTTTTCAACAATGTCTTGTTCATGTGGTTTGTTAATTCAAATGTTTATAGTATCTTTACTAATAGACAAAAAGACTAATATTTAATATGATACAAATATAGTGTTGTTCTGTAGTTTTCAACAATGTCTTGTTCATGTGGTTTGTTAATTCAAATGTTTATAGTATCTTTACTCTAAAAATGTTTTGTGAAAATTTACAGTATTATAGTAAATACTTTAATATTTAATGTGAAGCAGTCATAGTGTTGTTTTGTACTAAATGTTTATAGTATCTTTAGTAGTGGATAGATTGTTGTGAAAATTTACAGTATTATAGTAAAGACTTTAATATTTAATGTGATGCAGTTATAGTGTTGTTTTGTACTAAATGTTTATAGTATCTTTAGTAGTGGATAGATTGTTGTGAAAATTTACAGTATTATAGTAAAGACTTTAATATTTAATGTGATGTAGTCATAGTGTTGTTTTGTACTAAATGTTTATAGTATCTTTAGTAGTGGATAGATTGTTGTGAAAATTTACAGTATTATAGTAAAGACTTTAATATTTAATGTGATGCAGTCATAGTGTTGTTTTGTACTAAATGTTTATAGTATCTTTACCAGTGGACAGATTGTTGTGGTGAAAATTTACAATATTATAGTAAAGACTTTAATATTTAATGTGATGCAGTCATAGTATTGTTTTGTACTAAATGTTTATAGTATCTTTACCAGTGGACAGATTGTTGTGGTGAAAATTTACAATATTATAGTAAAGACTTTAATATTTAATGTGATGCAGTCATAGTGTTGTTTTGTACTAAATGTTTATAGTATCTTTACCAGTGGACAGATTGTTGTGAAAATTTACAACATTATAGTAAAGACTTTAATATTTAATGTGATGCAGTCATAGTGTTGTTTTGTACTAAATGTTTATAGTATCTTTATTGGTGGACAAATTGTTGTAAAAATTTACAGTATTAGAGTAAAGACTTTAATATCTAATGTGATGCAGTCACAGTGTTGTTTTGTACTAAATGTTTATAGTATCTTGTGAAAATTTACAGTATTATAGTGTCTAACCCATGCTAGCGTGGAAGATGGATGTTACACGATGATGATGATATAGTAAAGACTTTAATATCTAATGTGATGCAGTCATAGTGTTGTTTTGTACTTTCCAACAATGTCTTGCTAATGTGGTTTCATGTGGTACAGGACATTAAGAGCTAAAAACAAATTCAATAGATACCTATAGTAATAAGTGATACCAAGATCAATAGAATATAGATATATTAACTATGTATTAATGTCCTGCTTCATGTAAAGCAAAGTTCTATGGCCAGATGCTCTTTTTGATACCAACGTATATTTTTTAGTATGGCACTGGTTCCCTGAGTTAATGTTTTGGAGGTGAAGACATACATAAACACACACACACACACATATATATATATATATACACACACACATACAAACGACAGGCTTTCACAGTTCCCATCTACCAAATTCTCTCACAAGACATTGGTCAACCTGAAATATAGCAGGGGTCACTCAAAGTGCTACACAGCAGGACTCAGGCCCAGGCTTCAGCAGGGGTCACTCAAAGTGCTACACAGCAGGACTCAGGTCCAGGCTTTAGCAGGGGTCACTCAAAGTGCTACACAGCAGGACTCAGGCCCAGGTTTTAGCAGGGGTCACTCAAAGTGCTACACAGCAGGACTCAGGCCCAGGCTTCAGCAGGGGTCACTCAAAGTGCTACACAGCAGGACTCAGGTCCAGGCTTTAGCAGGGGTCACTCAAAGTGCTACACAGCAGGACTCAGGTCCAGGCTTTAGCAGGGGTCACTCAAAGTGCTACACAGCAGGACTCAGGTCCAGGCTTTAGCAGGGGTCACTCAAAGTGCTACACAGCAGGACTCAGGCCCAGGCTTTAGCAGGGGTCACTCAAGTGCTACACAGCAGGACTCAGGCTGTGGCTATTGCAGGGGTCACTCAAACTGTCACAGCGACACCAAACCTCTAAACCACACAGCCAAAGCTCTCTACATTCATTAACAATTCTAATTACAAGATCAAATTTACCTCAGCCGTGCCAACAGTCGCAACCATCATTTTCTTCTTGTATTGTCCCATTTTCTGTAGTGCCCTCTGGTGGTCATGTAGTACACCTTTCTCGTGACGGTCACACAAATCCTAAACACACACAAAATAAAGAAAATATTTTTAAGAAAGGCACCTGAAAGCAAATCATTGTCATCATTTAATGTCTAATTTTCCATTCTATTGTGGGTTCTATAGATTCTCTACTTCATACACACACATCATCATCATCATCATCATCATTTAACGTCCATCTTCCGCGCTAACATGGCTAGGACAGGCTGTCCCTTTGAAAGGGATCAGGGCGGGGGACCGTGATTCGCTGACACAGAACTGATTTTGGCTTCGTTTCTACGGCTAGATGCCCTTCCTAATGCCAACCACATTTACAGTGTGTGCTGGGTGCTTTTCGCCACGTTGCCTACACCACAACTTTACAGCGTGAACTGGGTACTCGCTTTTGTCATCATACACACACACACACACAGATATATATATATCATCATCATCATCATCATTTTACGTCTGTTCTTCCACGCTAGCATGGGTTAGACGGGTGGTCCTTTTGTGGGCAGTGTTCGGTCGGCTGACCATGCCTTGCTCATACGGGAACTGATTCTGGCTTGATTTCTACAGCTGGATGCCCTTCCTAACACCAACCTCATTTACAGTGTGGGCTGGGTGCTTTTTTCCGTGGCGTCTACACGTCCACTTTACAGTGTGGGCTGGGTGCTTTTTTGCCGTGGAACCTCCACGACCACTTTGCAGTGGGAGGGTATGGGGCATATTGTCTATATATATATATATAGAGAGAGAGAGAGAGAGAGAGAGAGAGAGAGAGAGAGAGAGAGAGAGAGAGAGAGAGAGAGAGAGAGAGAGAGAGAGAGAGAGAGAGAGAGATTATAGTAGTAATCAGTTTCCGTTAGTTGAATCTGAAAATGAAGACTGTGTCAAGATGCAGTGGTTTTTGACTCAACAAATGAACCGCTTATCATAGTGCTGACGCAAAATATTTGTATTCTAGTTCTCCGGAAAAAAACATTGGATTAGCAATCCTAGATATGCTCACCTACATATCAATGAAACACGGGTTACATAATAAATGTTAATCTTTCAATTGTGAAATTGGTGTATTCATGTGATTTATTCATTTCTCTCTCTATTTATCTATCTATATATATATAATAAATAACATCAAAATCTCATAGATTCGATATTATGTGAGATAATTATGCCTTTACCATGAAAATACAATAGTATATAAAGAGTAATGTAAATGTTATGTGAGATATTATGTCAAGTAAAGCCTTTACTGTGAAAATACAATAGTATATATAGAGTAATGTAAATGTTATGTGAGATATTATGTGAGGTAAAGCCTTTACTGTGAAAATACAATAGTATATATAGAGTAATGTAAATGTTATGTGAGATATTATGTGAGGTAAAGCCTTTACTGTGAAAATACAATAGTATATATAGAGTAATGTAAATGTTATGTGAGATATTATGTCAGGTAAAGCCTTTACTGTGAAAATACAATAGTATATATAGAGTAATGTAAATGTTATGTGAGATATTATGTGAGGTAAAGCCTTTACCATGAAAATACAATAGTATATATAGAGTAATGTAAATGTTATGCGAGATATTATGTGAGGTAAAGCCTTTACCATGAAAATACAATAGTATATATAGAGTAATGTAAATGTTATGTGAGATATTATGTCAGGTAAAGCCTTTACTGTGAAAATACAATAGTATATATAGAGTAATGTAAATGTTATGTGAGATATTATGTGAGGTAAAGCCTTTACCATGAAAATACAATAGTATATATAGAGTAATGTAAATGTTATGTGAGATATTATGTCAGGTAAAGCCTTTACCATGAAAATACAATAGTATATATAGAGTAATGTAAATGTTATGTGAGATATTATGTCAGGTAAAGCCTTTACCATGAAAATACAATAGTATATATAGAGTAATGTAAATGTTATGTGAGATATTATGTGAGGTAAAGCCTTTACCATGAAAATACAATAGTATATATAGAGTAATGTAAATACTAAAGGGTTAAGACTGTGAAAGACAGGTATAACTTACTCTGTATGCAGTTAAAATATCCAGAAATATTGCCAGATGTTCCACAACCATTTCTTCCTCATCAGCAGCCTAAAATTATTAAAAAAACAAGGATACACATGGGCTTGTGGTTAGGTTTCAGGAAAGAATCGCTGGACAGATTATACAGGCAAAACCAACAGGTAGGAGACCCAGGGGTAGACCCCGAGCAAGATGTTTGGATACCATCCATTAGCTTGTAAAGTGGTTGGTGTTAGGCAGGACATCCAGCTGTAGAAGTCTAGCCAGAAACAGTTCTGTATGAGTAAGATACGGTCACCTGTCCCTACCTGCCTCAAATGGAACAACCCGTCTAACCCATGCTAGCGTGGAAGGTTGACATTAAACGCAATGATGATGATTCTCATGTTCAAATCTTGTATCTCAATGTAATGGAGTAAGTAATGGACTGGCCAGGGCCTTTCAGACCCTTCTTTTAATAGCTTTGTTAATAAGTGTATGTCTACATATAAGATAAAGAGCCTCTAACCCCCGGAAGAGTTGTAGGGCGCTGTGCTTTAATAGTCACAAACATTTGTAATATTAAAATAAATACTTTGATATTTAATGTGATGCAGCCATATTGTTGTCTTGTATTTTTCTAGACTTGCTAATGTGGTTCTATGTGGTTTGTCAATTGAAATCTAAGCTATAATAAAGTAAGGAGTGTGGGACTGTGTCCAGAATATATTTTTTTATCCTGTTTGTAAAATTAGTTGGATTACTTTGAATAAATAGTCAATGAATATTACATAATTTATCTACTAAATTTCGTTATTCTTGATTAAATATAAATAATTTTGTTGCTTATTTTTTAAGATTCACTTCTTTAAAATTTTCAAATGTCAACACTTCCGGTTAGCGATCGCTTAAATAAACATTCATATATTTCCATCGCTAATTTTCTCCTAATGCAGTTTATATATAATATCTTCTTTTTTTAATGTATCATGGATTACGTTACTGATTACATAAGACAGTGTAACACAGTCTTTGTTCGATTTCTGTGTATATTGTCAATTACGATGTTATTTGATGTATCATATCTACATGTATATATACCTGCGTATAATATCAATATACACACTACACATGCTAGCAGAAAACCACCCGAAGGATGGTTTTTCTGCTAGTGTTTATAATATCTTTACTAGTGGACAGATTGTTGTGAAAATTTGCAGTATTATAATAAAGACTTTGATATTGAATGTGATGTAGTCATTGTGTTGTTTTGTAGTTTTCAAGAATATCTTGTTAATTCAAATGTTGAAAGTATCTTTACTGGTGGACAGATCATTGCGAAAAATTTCCAGTATTATAATAAAGACTTTAATATTCAATGTGATGTAGTCATTGTGTTGTTTTGTACTTTTTTAGAATGTCTTACTGTGGTTTTATGTGGTACAGGTTACTGATGTTGGTCTGTCCTTACCTCCTGAGTACTTTTGTCAGCAACAGCAGCAAACTCAAGTGAAAGATTCTTAAAAACACATTTCAGCTTCAGCCAGGACGAACTTGTCCCTGTGGTCCACGTCGTTAGGCAGGTGTTGTCTGTTCCAATTGTTCTGGAATGGAAACAGTCGGAAAATATAGGAAATGGGAAGGACACAATACATGTGATGTGACACAATGCATGTGATGTGACACAATGCATGCGATGTGACACAATATATGGGATGTGACACAATACATGAGATGTGACACAATATATGAGATGTGACACAATACATGAGATGTGACACTATACATGAGATGTGACACAATACATGAGATGTGACACAATACATGAGATGTGACACAATACATGAGATGTGACACAATACATGAGATGTGACACAATATATGGGATGTGACACAATATATGAGATGTGACACAATACATGAGATGTGACACTATACATGAGATGTGACACAATACATGAGATGTGACACTATACATGAGATGTGACACAATACATGAGATGTGACACTATACATGAGATGTGACACAATACATGAGATGTGACACAATACATGAGATGTGACACAATACATGAGATGTGACACAATACATGAGATGTGACACAATACATGAGATGTGACACAATACATGAGATGTGACACAATACATGAGATGTGACACTATACATGAGATGTGACACAATACATGAGATGTGACACAATACATGAGATGTGACACTATACATGAGATGTGACACAATACATGAGATGTGACACAATACATGAGATGTGACACTATACATGAGATGTGACACAATACATGAGATGTGACACAATACATGAGATGTGACACAATACATGAGATGTGACACAATACATGAGATGTGACACAATACATGAGATGTGACACAATACATGAGATGTGACACAATACATGAGATGTGACACTATACATGAGATGTGACACAATACATGAGATGTGACACTATACATGAGATGTGACACAATACATGAGATGTGACACAATACATGAGATGTGACACAATACATGAGATGTGACACAATACATGAGATGTGACACAATACATGAGATGTGACACAATACATGAGATGTGACACTATACATGAGATGTGACACAATACATGAGATGTGACATAATATATGGGATGTGGCACAATACATGAGATGTGACATAATATATGGGATGTGACACAATATATGGGATGTGACACAATACATGAGATGTGACACAATATATGAGATGTGACACAATATATGAGATGTGACACAATGCATGCGATGTGACAATATGTGGGATGTGACAATACATGAGATGTGACACAATATATGGGATGTGACAATATATGAGATGTGACACAATATATGGGATGTGACACAATATATGGGATGTGACACAATACATGAGATGTGACACAATATATGGGATGTGACACAATATATGGGATGTGACACAATATATGGGATGTGACACAATATATGAGATGTGACACAATATACGAGATGTGACACAATACATGAGATGTGACGCAGCATATGAGATGTGACACAATATATGGGATGTAACAATATATGAGATGTGACAATACATGAGATGTGACACAATATATGAGATGTGACACAATACATGCGATGTGACACAATATATGAGATGTGACATAATATATGGGATGTGACACAATACATGAGATGTGACACAATATATGAGATGTGACATAATATATGGGATGTGACACATACATGATATGTGACCAGCATATGAGATGTGACACAATACATGAGATGTGACACAATATATGAGATGTGACACAATACATGAGATGTGATACAATACATGAGATGTGACACAATATACGAGATGTGACACAATACATGAGATGTGATGCAGCATATGAGATGTGACACAATATATGGGATGTAACAATATATGAGATGTGACAATACACGAGATGTGACACAATATATGAGATGTGACAATACATGAGGTGTGACAATACACGAGATGTGACACAATATATGAGATGTGACAATACATGAGGTGTGACACAATACATGAGATGTGACACAATACATGAGATGTGACACAATATATGAGATGTGACACAATATATGAGATGTGACACAATATATGAGATGTGACAATACATGAGATGTGACACAATACATGAGATGTGACACAATATATGAGATGTGACACAATATATGAGATGTGACAATACATGAGATGTGACACAATACATGAGATGTGACACAATACATGAGATGTGACACAATACATGAGATGGAAGAGACAAGGGTTGGGAGGACCTGTCAGTCATATCAAGGACATAACAGCCTCACTAGTGTTTGGTGATCTACACGATAAACACACCCAGTACACTCTGTAAAGCAGTTGTTGATAGGAAGGGTATCCAGCCATAGAAAGGTTGGCAAACAAAGGGTTGGGGGGACCCTCAGTTGTGTCAAAGACATGACAACCGCTTCTGTGCACTCAGTAGAACGTAAGACTATATATAGCGACACACAGAGTCCCACTTCAGTACTGACTTGCTCTATGTCAAAGGTCCTTAAGCTTTTGGGGCCGCCACACCCTCATGGCTACGTAATACCCTCACCGCCACATGCTACTATCAGCCCTCCCTCACATCCACATACTACCCTCACTGCCCCCCTCACAGCCACATACTACCCTCACTGCCCCCCTCACAGCCACATACTACCCTCAGCCCCCCTCACAGCCACATACTACCCTCAGCCCCCCCTCACATCCACATACTACCCTCACTGCCCCCCTTACAGCCACATACTACCCTCAGCCCCCCTCACAGCCACATACTACCCTCAGCCCCCCTCACCGCCACATGCTACTATCAGCCCTCCCTCACATCCACATACTACCCTCACTGCCCCCCTCACAGCCACATACTACCCTCAGCCCTTCCTCACAGCCACATACTACCCTCAGCCCCCCCTCACAGCCACATACTACCCTCAGCCCCCCTCACAGCCACATACTACCCTCAGCCCTCCCTCACAGCCACATACTACCCTCAGCCCCCCCTCACAGCCACATACTACCCTCAGCCCCCCTCACAGCCACATACTACCCTCAGCCCTCCCTCACAGCCACATACTACCCTCAGCCCTCCCTCACAGCCACATACTACCCTCAGCCCTCCCTCACAGCCACATACTACCCTCAGCCCTCCCTCACAGCCACATACTACCCTCAGCCCTCCCTCACAGCCATGTAATACCCTAAGCACTCCCAACCCTATTTTCAGAGAGACCTGCCTACACGCAAATTGCTGTAAACGTGGTTGGTGTTAGGAAGGGCATCCAGCCGTAGAAAACCTGCCAGACAGTCCTACACGAGCAAGACAACCAATCTTGCCTCAAGTGGGACCCCGTCTAAACCCATGCTAGCGTGGAAGATGGACGTTAAACGATGATAATGATGATGATGATGATATATCATTTGATATTTAATCAATATGTATTATTTGATATTTGATATATGTATCATTTGATATTTAATATACTATTATATCATCTCTACTGCCCCCTTAGGCCCCAGTGCCCCTTTTGGACCTTCTCAGTGCCCTCCGCTCTCCAGGAGTGAGGTGTAGCACCCACTTCGAGAACCTCTGGTCTATGTAGACCCATCCATCTCTTGTTAGCAGGGAAAGTGGATGTTAAAATGACGATGATGATGACTAGCCCTCTCATCTCTTTTTGGGGGACAAATTTTCAGTGGCTGGATTCTCTTACAATCAACAAGCACTTTACAGAGTGTACTAGGTGCATCGAAAAAAAAAAAAATAAATAAAAAAAAAATAAAATAAAATAGCTGTTTCAGTTTTGTTGCCATATAAACTTACCTTAATTCTTTACCAAACTGAAGCATATCACTAGCGTAAGCTGTAGACTGGATGACAAGCCGTTCAGAAATGTCTTTTAATTTTGTCACACTGTTATATAACGCTTTAATATGTTCTTTACTGTTTGCTAGCTGACTTTGGGTGTCCCTGGGAACAAGATCCTAGGAAGAAGAGAAAAACATTTCATTGTTGAAGTTTGTGACAAGAATATTGTGACGAGAATGTTATGACAAGAATGTTGAGATAATATTACGACAAAAATGTTGTGTCACCTACATGACCACTTTACAGTGAGGACTGGGTGTCTTTTGTTGTAACACACCTACACTACAACTTTACAGTGAGGACTGGGTGTTTTTTGTTGTAACACACCTACACTACAACTTTACAGTGAGGACTGGGTGTTTTTTGTTATAACACACCTACACTACAATTTTACAGTGGGGACTGGGTGATTTTTGTTGTAACACACCTACACTACAACTTTACAGTGAGGACTGGGTGTCTTTTGTTGTAACACACCTACACTACAACTTTACAGTGAGGACTGGGTGTCTTTTGTTGTAACACACCTACACTACAACTTTACAGTGAGGACTGGGTGTCTTTTGTTGTAACAGACCTACACTACAACTTTACAGTGAGGACTGGGTGTCTTTTGTTGTAACACACCTACAACACAACTTTACAGTGAGGACTGGGTGTTTTTTGTTGTAACACACCTACACTACAACTTTACAGTGGGGACTGGGTGTTTTTTGTTGTAACACACCTACACTACAACTTTACAGTGAGGACTGGGTGTTTTTTGTTGTAACAGACCTACACTACAACTTTACAGTGAGGACTGGGTGTCTTTTGTTGTAACACACCTACACTACAACTTTACAGTGAGGACTGGGTGTCTTTTGTTGTAACACACCTACACTACAACTTTACAGTGAGGACTGGGTGTTTTTTGTTGTAACACACCTACACTACAACTTTACAGTGAGGACTGGGTGTTTTTTGTTGTAACACACCTACACTACAACTTTACAGTGAGGACTGGGTGTCTTTTGTTGTAACACACCTACACTACAACTTTACAGTGAGGACTGGGTGTCTTTTGTTGTAACACACCTACACTACAACTTTACAGTGAGGACTGGGTGTCTTTTGTTGTAACACACCTACACTACAACTTTACAGTGAGGACTGGGTGTTTTTTGTTGTAACACACCTACACTACAACTTTACAGTGAGGACTGGGTCTTTTTTGTTGTAACACACCTACACTACAACTTTACAGTGAGGACTGGGTGTCTTTTGTTGTAACACACCTACACTACAACTTTACAGTGAGGACTGGGTGTCTTTTGTTGTAACACACCTACACTACAACTTTACAGTGAGGACTGGGTGTCTTTTGTTGTAACAGACCTACACTACAACTTTACAGTGAGGACTGGGTGTCTTTTGTTGTAACACACCTACACTACAACTTTACAGTGAGGACTGGGTGTCTTTTGTTGTAACACACCTACACTACAACTTTACAGTGAGGACTGGGTGTCTTTTGTTGTAACAGACCTACACTACAACTTTACAGTGGGGACTGGGTGTCTTTTGTTGTAACACACCTACACTACAACTTTACAGTGAGGACTGGGTGTCTTTTGTTGTAACACACCTACACTACAACTTTACAGTGAGGACTGGGTGTCTTTTGTTGTAACACACCTACAACACAATTTTACAGTGAGGACTGGGTGTCTTTTGTTGTAACACACCTACAACACAACTTTACAGTGAGGACTGGGTATTTTTTGTTGTACACCTACACTACAACTTTACAGTGAGGACTGGGTGTTTTTTGTTGTACACCTACACTACAACTTTACAGTGAGGACTGGGTGTCTTTTGTTGTAACACACCTACACTACAACTTTACAGTGAGGACTGGGTATTTTTTGTTGTAACACACCTACAACACAACTTTACAGTGAGGACTGGGTGTTTTTTGTTGTACACCTACACTACAACTTTACAGTGAGGACTGGGTGTCTTTTGTTGTAACACACCTACACTACAACTTTACAGTGAGGACTGGGTGTTTTTTGTTGTACACCTACACTACAACTTTACAGTGAGGACTGGGTGTCTTTTGTTGTAACACACCTACACTACAACTTTACAGTGAGGACTGGGTGTTTTTTGTTGTACACCTACACTACAACTTTACAGTGAGGACTGGGTGTTTTTTGTTGTAACACACCTACACTACAACTTTACAGTGAGGACTGGGTGTCTTTTGTTGTAACACACCTACACTACAACTTTACAGTGAGGACTGGGTGTCTTTTGTTGTACACCTACACTACAACTTTACAGTGAGGACTGGGTGTTTTTTGTTGTACACCTACACTACAACTTTACAGTGAGGACTGGGTGTCTTTTGTTGTACACCTACACTACAACTTTACAGTGAGGACTGGGTGTTTTTTGTTGTAACAGACCTACACTACAACTTTACAGTGAGGACTGGGTGTCTTTTGTTGTAACACACCTACAACACAATTTTACAGTGAGGACTGGGTGTCTTTTGTTGTACACCTACACTACAACTTTACAGTGAGGACTGGGTGTTTTTTGTTGTACACCTACACTACAACTTTACAGTGAGGACTGGGTGTTTTTTGTTGTAACAGACCTACACTACAACTTTACAGTGAGGACTGGGTGTCTTTTGTTGTAACACACCTACAACACAATTTTACAGTGAGGACTGGGTGTCTTTTGTTGTACACCTACACTACAACTTTACAGTGAGGACTGGGTGTTTTTTGTTGTAACAGACCTACAACACAACTTTACAGTGAGGACTGGGTGTTTTTTGTTGTAACACACCTACACTACAATTTTACAGTGAGGACTGGGTGTCTTTTGTTGTAACACACCTACACTACAACTTTACAGTGAGGACTGGGTGTTTTTTGTTGTAACACACCTACACTACAATTTTACAGTGAGGACTGGGTGTCTTTTGTTGTAACACACCTACACTACAACTTTACAGTGAGGACTGGGTGTTTTTTGTTGTAACAGACCTACACTACAACTTTACAGTGAGGACTGGGTGTTTTTTGTTGTAACACACCGACACTACAACTTTACAGTGAGGACTGGGTGTTTTTTGTTGTAACAGACCTACACTACAATTTTACAGTGAGGACTGGGTGTTTTTTGTTGTAACAGACCTACAACACAATTTTACAGTGGGGACTGGGTGTTTTTTGTTGTAACACACCTACAACACAACTTTACAGTGAGGACTGGGTGTTTTTTGTTGTACACCTACACTACAACTTTACAGTGAGGACTGGGTGTTTTTTGTTGTAACACACCTACAACACAACTTTACAGTGAGGACTGGGTGTTTTTTGTTGTAACACACCTACACTACAATTTTACAGTGAGGACTGGGTGTCTTTTGTTGTAACACACCTACACTACAACTTTACAGTGAGGACTGGGTGTTTTTTGTTGTAACACACCTACACTACAATTTTACAGTGAGGACTGGGTGTCTTTTGTTGTAACACACCTACAACACAACTTTACAGTGAGGACTGGGTGTCTTTTGTTGTAACACACCTACAACACAACTTTACAGTGAGGACTGGGTGTCTTTTGTTGTAACACACCTACAACACAACTTTACAGTGAGGACTGGGTATTTTTTGTTGTAACACACCTACACTACAACTTTACAGTGAGGACTGGGTATTTTTTGTTGTAACAGACCTACAACACAATTTTACAGTGAGGACTGGGTGTTTTTTGTTGCAACACACCTACAACACAACTTTACAGTGAGGACTGGGTACTTTTGTTGTAACAGACCTACAACACAATTTTACAGTGAGGACTGGGTGTTTTTTGTTGTAACAGACCTACACTACAACTTTACAGTGAGGACTGGGTGTCTTTTGTTGTAACACACCTACACTACAATTTTACAGTGAGGACTGGGTGTCTTTTGTTGTAACAGACCTACACTACAACTTTACAGTGGGGACTGGGTGTTTTTTGTTGTAACACACCTACAACACAACTTTACAGTGAGGACTGGGTATTTTTTGTTGTAACACACCTACACTACAACTTTACAGTGAGGACTGGGTATTTTTTGTTGTAACAGACCTACAACACAATTTTACAGTGAGGACTGGGTGTTTTTTGTTGCAACACACCTACAACACAACTTTACAGTGAGGACTGGGTATTTTTTGTTGTAACAGACCTACAACACAATTTTACAGTGAGGACTGGGTGTTTTTTGTTGTAACAGACCTACACTACAACTTTACAGTGAGGACTGGGTGTCTTTTGTTGTAACACACCTACACTACAATTTTACAGTGAGGACTGGGTGTCTTTTGTTGTAACACACCTACACTACAACTTTACAGTGGGGACTGGGTGTTTTTTGTTGTAACACACCTAAACTACAACTTTACAGTGAGGACTGGGTGTCTTTTGTTGTACACCTACACTACAACTTTACAGTGGGGACTGGGTGTTTTTTGTTGTAACAGACCTACAACACAATTTTACAGTGAGGACTGGGTGTTTTTTGTTGTAACAGACCTACAACACAATTTTACAGTGAGGACTGGGTGTTTTTTGTTGTAACACACCTACAACACAATTTTACAGTGAGGACTGGGTGTTTTTTGTTGTAACACACCTACAACACAATTTTACAGTGAGGACTGGGTGTTTTTTGTTGTAACACACCTACACTACAACTTTACAGTGAGGACTGGGTGTTTTTTGTTGTAACACACCTACAACACAATTTTACAGTGAGGACTGGGTGTTTTTTGTTGTACACCTACACTACAACTTTACAGTGGGGACTGGGTGTTTTTTGTTGTAACACACCTACAACACAATTTTACAGTGAGGACTGGGTATTTTTTGTTGTAACAGACCTACAACACAACTTTACAGTGAGGACTGGGTGTCTTTTGTTGTAACACACCTACACTACAACTTTACAGTGAGGACTGGGTGTCTTTTGTTGTAACAGACCTACACTACAACTTTACAGTGAGGACTGGGTGTTTTTTGTTGTAACAGACCTACAACACAATTTTACAGTGTCTACCACTTTGTAAATGCTAAAGTGTTAAAGTAAAATGTTATGAAGTTGGTTAACAAGTAAACACCTTACCTTGGCTTTGTCTGCCAAGTTACTGGTCATGAATTCATCGGGAATTCCACGAAACTGTTCACGGAGTTTTGTCTGGACGTCCTGTCGGTGGAGAAGAACAAAATTTTAAAAGGTAGTTTTATCTTTGGGTTTATTTTTTCAGACATTTTGGAAATTTAAAAGAACTAAAATTTTGTTCCATACACTGATGCATATGTGTATATGTTTGTGCATGAGTGTATGTGTATGTGCATACATTTATAGGTATGAGTATATAAATATAAACGCGCCAACAACAGACACACTTACAAAAATACACACTCGCAGACATACATTCACATAAACACACACATACATTCACACAAACACTCAGACACAGCGTAATTTTATCACCATCCCCTTCCTTCCTTTTACACACACATACATTCACGCAGCAGACGTAAAAAGAGAGAGGAGTAGTATGAGGTAGTTGTGACAGAATTGCAGAAATTTATATATAGATGTAAAAAATGTCCATCTACAAAGAGCCAGTTGTCTGATGTCTGTGTGAGAAGTGTAATGCTACATGGTAGTGTATAGTGTGAGATGTGTGTTGTTATGTGGTAGTGTGTGTGTGTGTGTGAGATGTGTGTTGTTATATGGTAGTGTGTGTGTGTGTGAGATGTGTGTTGTTATATGGTAGTGTGTGTCTGTGTGAGAAGTGTAATGTTACATGGTAGTGTATAGTGTGAGTGAGATGTGTGTTGTTATGTGGTAGTGTGTGTGTGTGTGAGATGTGTGTTGTTATATGGTAGTGTGTGTGTGTGCGAGAAGTGTAATGTTACATGGTAGTGTATAGTGTGAGATGTGTGTTGTTATGTGGTAGTGTGTGTGTGTGTGAGATGTGTGTTGTTATATGGTAGTGTGTGTGTGTGCGAGAAGTGTAATGTTACATGGTAGTGTATAGTGTGAGATGTGTGTTGTTATGTGGTAGTGTGTGTGTGTGTGTGAGATGTGTGTTGTTATATGGTAGTGTGTGTGTGTGCGAGAAGTGTAATGTTACATGGTAGTGTATAGTGTGAGTGAGATGTGTGTTGTTATGTGGTAGTGTGTGTGTGTGTGATGTGTGTTGTTATATGGTAGTGTGTGTGTGTGCGAGAAGTGTAATGTTACATGGTAGTGTATAGTGTGAGTGCGATGTGTGTTGTTGTGGTAGTGTGTGTGTGTGTGTGTGAGATGTATGTTGTTATATGGTAGTGTGTGTCTGTGTGAGAAGTGTAATGTTACATGGTAGTGTATAGTGTGAGTGAGATGTGTGTTGTTATGTGTGTTGTTATGTGGTAGTGTGTGTGTGAGTGAGATGTGTGTTGTTATGTGGTAGTGTGTGTGTGAGTGAGATGTGTGAGTGAGATGTGTGTTGTTATGTGGTAGTGTGTGTGTGAGTGAGATGTGTGTTGTTATGTGGTAGTGTGTGTGTGAGTGAGATGTGTGTTGTTATGTGGTAGTGTGTGTGTGAGTGAGATGTGTGTTGTTATGTGGTAGTGTGTGTGTGAGTGAGATGTGTGTTATTATGTGGTAGTGTGTGTGTGAGTGAGATGTGTGTTGTTATGTGGTAGTGTGTGTGTGAGTGAGATGTGTGTTATTATGTGGTAGTGTGTGTGTGAGTGAGATGTGTGTTGTTATGTGGTAGTGTGTGTGTGAGTGAGATGTGTGTTGTTATGTGGTAGTGTGTGTGTGAGTGAGATGTGTGTTGTTATGTGGTAGTGTGTGTGTGAGTGAGATGTGTGTTGTTATGTGGTAGTGTGTGTGTGAGTGAGATGTGTGTTGTTATGTGGTAGTGTGTGTGTGAGTGAGATGTGTGTTGTTATGTGGTAGTGTGTGTGTGAGTGAGATGTGTGTTGTTATGTGGTAGTGTGTGTGTGAGTGAGATGTGTGTTGTTATGTGGTAGTGTGTGTGTGAGTGAGATGTGTGTTATTATGTGGTAGTGTGTGTGTGAGTGAGATGTGTGTTGTTATGTGGTAGTGTGTGTGTGAGTGAGATGTGTGTTGTTATGTGGTAGTGTGTGTGTGAGTGAGATGTGTGTTGTTATGTGGTAGTGTGTGTGTGAGTGAGATGTGTGTTATTATGTGGTAGTGTGTGTGTGAGTGAGATGTGTGTTGTTATGTGGTAGTGTGTGTGTGAGTGAGATGTGTGTTATTATGTGGTAGTGTGTGTGTGAGTGAGATGTGTGTTGTTATGTGGTAGTGTGTGTGTGAGTGAGATGTGTGTTGTTATGTGGTAGTGTGTGTGTGAGTGAGATGTGTGTTGTTATGTGGTAGTGTGTGTGTGAGTGAGATGTGTGTTGTTATGTGGTAGTGTGTGTGTGAGTGAGATGTGTGTTATTATGTGGTAGTGTGTGTGTGAGTGAGATGTGTGTTGTTATGTGGTAGTGTGTGTGTGAGTGAGATGTGTGTTGTTATGTGGTAGTGTGTGTGTGAGTGAGATGTGTGTTGTTATGTGGTAGTGTGTGTGTGAGAAATGTGATGTTACACAGTAATGTGTGTGTGTGTGTGTGTGTGTGTGTGCAACATGGATGGTAAATGCAGAAGATACACAAAACCTAAGAGAAATGAGCAATAGGACCCAGCTGGATCAATTAGAGACAGTTGCTTCTGATAGTAAATTTACTCCAAAGACCCTTCAGAGGAACCCCGTTTTGGCCGCTTGTATTCACGATTGTATTCTTTCAGTCATTACCCCAAATTCATGGCCATAGATAAGGGTTGGCACGAATACCAAATTGAAGACAGCAGTTTGGCCTTTACACCTAGCTCCCTTCTTCTGATTACTGAATGCTGCACCAACTCCTGCAATCCTTGCACTTAATTCAGCCTCCTGCCTTCCATCACTCATGAACACAGCCCCGAGAGATACTTGAACTCCTCTACCTGCTTCAGTGGAACTCCATTTACAAGTTGGGTACACTGCGTAGGCTTCCCTGAGAGGACATGTGTCTCAGTTTTCACTTGGAGATCCAGCCAGATCAGTTGGCGATGGTTGCTTCTGATAGGACCCGGTGCAAGAAAACATGCGCTGAGGACTCTGCCCCCAAAGCCCTCACAGGAATGAGAGGGCAAAGAAGAAGAATTCAAAATATAAATGATATGCAAGCAGCCATGAACTCGGCTGGTTTCGCTTGAAGATACAGCCAGAATTTGGAGATAGTTTATTCTGACATGACCTGCTGGAATAATTGAGGACTGCTCCCAAGATTCTCCCAGGAATGTTTCTTCTTTGACTGCTCCCAAGATTCCTGGGAGAATCTTGGGAGCAGTCAAAGAAGAAACAAACAAACAAAAAATATATTAACTCTTTAACATTTAAACCAGCCATATCTGGCCAGAATTCTCTCACCTCTTTCTGTTCAAACCAGCCATAACCAGCCACTCATACTGATGTTAAGGTATTGTTCTCAAAATAAATAATATCAAAATCTCATAGATTCAATGTTATGTGAGATAATTATGTGAGGTAAAGTGTTTATTGTGAAAATACAATAGAGTAATGTGAATGGTAAAAGGTCAAATATTTTTAACTTACCGAACCAACAAAAGTAAGAAAACATTCGAATAATTTATCATTATGCATACGGGGATGTCGACCAATAATATTAAGATAGCGACGTAACGATTTCCTGCGATGTTCAATAAATTCTCGATTGGCTGGAATAAAAACAGAAAAATGTTTTAGAATTAACAGAAAACAACATTTTATTTTTATAATAAAATAAGTGAAATTCTGTTATAACGAAATTCAAGGGGTATAGAAAAGTATTCGTTGTAAAGAAAAATTCATAATAATGAGATCGACCGAAATAAATCTAGTGTTTGTTATTACCTCTGGGATTGAAAAAAATTTCATTATACTGAAAAATTCATTATAATGGTATTCGTTATAACGGAATTTTACCTGTATTATATTTTCAATTTGGTTTTCATGCCAACCCTTACCTATGGTCATAAATCTTGGGTAATAACCAAAAGAATACAATCATGAATACAAACAGCTGAAAAGGGGTTCCACTGAAGGGTCTTGGAGTGACATTACTCGATAGAGTGCCTAGATCAGAGAGTCACTCCAGGTGGGAGATCACAGCGCCGATACTATGGACATGTGGTTAGAATGTCTCAGGAAGGAATCACTGGACAGATTTTACAGGTAAAACCAACTGGCAGTAGACCCAGGGCTAAACCCTGAGCAAGATGGTTGGATAACATCCATGAGCTTAGCTGGTCTCGCTTGGAGATCCAGCTGGATCAGTTGAAGACAGTTGCTTCTGACAGGACCCGCTGGAAGGAGTGTTTGAGGACTCTGCTCCCACGACCCTCTCAGGAATAAGTGGGCGAAGACGAAGAAGATTATATATATATCTTCCTGTTTTCCTTCGGTTGCAACGTTTTTAGAAATATTTACTTCTGCATCCACAGATTGATTTTTTTTTAGTTTCAGAAGATTCCGTTAAGGGTGAAAGCAGCGATTCTTTGCTTAGACTTTAATCTGTTATTTTAATAAATATGTATATATATCTCCTTTGTTCTGTCCTACGCCATCTTGCGTAGGACAGAACAAAGGAGAGGCACAAAAACAAAGAAAAGAATCCCCAGTCACTGAAAAGGTCACAGAATGTGTGACGAAAGAACTTTGATAATATATGAACAAACGTCCGGTTGTGGAACCAACCACCCAACCGGAAATTTATAAATTTAATTTATAATAAATTGGAGTGAAAGCAACTGGTGCATGTGTTTCTTATTGGCAACATGACCCTCCCAAAGTATAACAATATAGGTTTCAACACACGTTTTCAGATAAAGAATCTTGCTAAACAAATTCAGAAATGATATATATATATATGCAAAAGTTTTATTTAAAATTGTTGGGTTACAACAAGTAAATATTTTATAACTGATATAAAGCACTCGACAAGTTTTTGGAGTAGATATACGATATTAAACAAATGGAAACTATATTTATAAAACCATATTTATTTCATTATACATATTTCAGACATAAAATTAACTTACTCGTCCACCAAAAATTTAGCACAAAATATTAACAGAATAAATAATAGGAATTTAAAACCTAACCAAAATACCAATAATAACCCAAACAATATTCAATTAAACAACTGTAACTGTAGAAATAAATCTAAATGTCTGTTAAATAACAATTGCTTAGTTAAAAATATAATATACAATTGTAATGTTAAAACTAACTTAAATTCTTTCAACTATGTTGGTTCCACCTCGACAGAATTTAAACTTCGCTACAATAATCATAAGAATTCTTTCACAGATCCAAACAAAAAATCTTCAACTTCACTATCAGGCTTACTCTGGCAACTTAAACGTGATAACGTTGGGTATTCGATGTTTTGGAATATTGTCTCAAGAGGGATTCCTTTTTCTCCGTCTTTCTTTATAACTGTGCTTAACACTAAATATTTATAAACACTTCACTACCAAACCAACTTCCTACATAATGGTCGCTCATATTTATGGTACGTCAAAATTATTTATAAAACTGTTTATATATTGTATTTTATCTGACGAAGGCATGCCATATTTTTAATATGGTATCCCCGAAATATGTATAATGAAATAAATATGGTTTTATAAATATAGTTTCCATTTGTTTAATATCGTATATATATATATATATTTATATATATATATCATCATCGCTTAACATCTGCTTTCCCTGCTTGCAATGGTTGGATAGGTCTACATAGACTAAGTCAGAACTGAAGCTGGGTTACTGACCCCCCAGATAAACCGAGGTGTTTGCATCTCACTTGCATAGTCATACATTCTATCGAGTGCATATATACATATACACACATATGTTATTCAAAGTTGAGTCTCCATGAGTCAATAGTGGGAGCTTGTTGTTGCCAGGAGTTGTGACTGAGAGGTAGTATCACTACTAATGGAAATACCAATGGAAACCATTGTTTCTTTGGTCTGATCTGACCTGACGATCAACTCTGTTCATTTAGTTATCAATTTACAGATCTCCAGCTATTAGCTTGCTCGTTAAATATTCATTAAGTACAATTAAGTGAGTGAGAGAAGTGACTGAAGGATGAAAGGAAAAGCTGAATAGGCACCCACTTGTTATTGTATTGTTGTTTTCACTGTCTTCTGATGTAAGGTTTGGCACAGCCAAGGGGCCAGACCTTCCACATAATGGGACCACCAAGCTCCCAAAATATGGCTGTTATGAGAAAGGTTTGGCACAGCCAAGGAGCCAGACCTTCCATATAATGGGATCACCCAGCTCCCAAAATATGGCTGTTATGCAAAAGGTTTGGCACAACCAAGGGGCTAGACCTCCCACCTCATGAGACCACCTGGCTCCCAAAATATGGCTGTTATGAGAAAGGTTTGACACAGCCAAGGGGCTAGACCTTCCACATAATGAGACCACTCAGCTCCCAAATTATGGATGTTATGAGAAAGGTTTGACACAGCCAAGGGGCTAGACCTTCCACATAATGAGACCACTCAGCTCCCAAAATATGGATGTTATGAGAAAGGTTTGACACAGCCAAGGGGCTAGACCTTCCACATAATGAGACCACTCAGCTCCCAAAATATGGATGTTATGAGAAAGGTTTGACACAGCCAAGGGGCTAGACCTTCCACATAATGAGACCACCCAGCTCCCAAAATATGGATGTTATGAGAAAGGTTTGACACAGCCAAGGGGCTAGACCTTCCACATAATGAGACCACCCAGCTCCCAAAATATGGATGTTATGAGAAAGGTTTGACACAGCCAAGGGGCTAGACCTTCCACATAATGAGACCACCCAGCTCCCAAAATATGGCTCTGCTATGAGAAAAGTTTGGCATGGCCAACTGGCCTGTCCCTTCTCATAACGGTTCCATCCTGTTCTACACTATAATGTGGTTAGTGTTAGGAAGGGCATCTAGCTATGGAATAACAAATACCATGGGAGTGAATTTACTAGACGGGAAACTAGACAAAGCCTGTTTTGGTATTCGGTTCACAATCGTAAGGTTGTGAGTTTGATTCTCAGCTGCCCGTTTTGTCCTGAACAAGACAATTTATTTCATGTTGCTCCAGTCCACTCAGCTGGCAAAAATGAGTTGTACCTGTAATTCGAATAGTCAATCTTGTCCCATTGTGTCACACTGAATCTCCCTGAGAACTACGGTAAGGGTACTGTGGAATGCTCAGCCACTTGCATTTTAATTTCACTGGCAGGCTATTCCATTGATCAGATCAACCAGAACACTTGTTTCTTCCCAGAGAAATATACCACCAACAGCAACTTATTTTATTTGACAATTTGTTATTAGTTAGCACAAATCATCAAGTTTAATTAAAATCCCAAACCATTAATACAATCATCATCATCACCATTCACCTTCCACACTAGCATGGGTTAGACGGGTTGTGACCATATCCTGCTCGTACAGAACCTGTTTCTGGCTAGATAAGTAGGATAAGGCCACTGACCCAACACTGTCAATATAAAACATTCAACAACAAATAATATATATCCATTATCTAGTTAAATAGTAGGTCAAAGTAACAGGGTTGTTATCTGGAAGAGTAGTAACATTCCAATTGTGAATTGGAAGTTATATTGTTCTATCAAAGCAATATTCATAGTTTGTAGAATTATTCAGTTTGATTGATTGCTTTTTATGTATATCTGTGTGTGTATGTCTATCTATATATCTATCTATATATATATATATATGGAGGCACATGGCTTAGTGGTTAGAGCATTGGCCTTGCAATCGAAAGGTTGTGAGTTCAATTCTCAGACTGGGTGATGTGTTGTTTCCTTGAGCAAGGCACTTTATTTCACATTGCTCCAGTTTACTCAGCTGTAGAAATGAGATGATAGGGACTGGGGTCCGTATCATTCCACTGTAGAGTGGTCGTGGAGGTGCCACGGCAAAACAGCACCCAGCACTCACTGTAAAGTGGACGTGTAGGCGCCACGGAAAAAAAGCACCCAGCACTCATTGTAAATGAGGTTGGTGTTAGGAAGGGTGTCCATCCAGCTGTAGAAATCAAGCCAGAATCAGTTCCCGTCGCACCCTTGCAAGCAGGGAAAAGCGGACGTAAAATGAAATGATATATAACCCATGCTAGCGTGGAAGAACGGACGTAAAACGGTGATGATGATGATGATGAAAATTGGTGTTGGATCCTTAAAGCGTCCGTATGTAGTAGGCCGTATGAGCACTCGATGCCCTCATAGAGCAGAGTATGATATCACAGAAAAAAGGGAATCAGTGTTGCGACGAAAGGAATTTATTGGACAGGACATATTACAATTGTTTCTCGGGCGACCAGCTCCAGGCACGATCGATGTGGTGATCAAACCCGACTCTGAAATCGCGCGGTCCTCGGATACATCTCGATTCTACTAGGCAGATTTTCCTATTGATATATATATATAGGGAGCTCATAGATCGGACAACACACTGTTTTTCGTGGGGGTATGTTTTTATTAATTTTCGTATTCTGAAAGATCAAAATACAACAAAAATTTTTGCTCATTGGACACCGGGGAAATGTTCTGACAAAAGCTGTGGAAGCTACAGAAATATTCCATATATTTTTCCAGAGCAATCTCTATTTAAATTTTACGTTTACTTGCCCCCCATTACAAAATGGCCATAAATTCAAATTTTGAAAAGAGAGGAAAAGGGACAAGTGAACTATGATCTTGATACATCTCACTGCACCCTGCCACCTCAATAACATCTACACTCGCTCCCCATCACCACCACATAAGTCCTTACCCTATCTACACTGAGGTGTCTGTCCTGTTGCCAAACTCCTTTCTCTGTGTTGAATGTGTGTGTATATATGTATATGTATGTATATATATATATATATATATATATATATATGTTCTTCTTTTTGGTAAATATCCTCTTGGTTAAGAGAGTGGGACTGGCTTTGTGCAGTGCCTTTGCTCACTATAAAAGCTTCACGGCACAGGCATTGCTTTATATCTGGAGATCTCTCTGCACTTGTCGTCACATGGTACCATGGGCCCAGCACTATGTGTCAATAATTGTCACAAGTGAAGTGTTTGTACCAGAGTTTTCAAGTCGCTGGCTGGACTAAAAAGACACCCGTTCAGCGCATCGGTAGGGGTTCTCCTACATGGATATAAAGTAGTGGCCGTACTCGAAAACGAGTTGGCAGCCACCATATATATATATATATATATATATATATATATATATATCACTGACCTGTTGCTAAACTCCTTTCTCTGTGTTGAATGTGTGTGTATGTATACATATATATATGTATGTGTATATATATATATTTCAGTCGATGCGACCAGATTTCAACACAGCAACAACAACAACTACAACAACAACAGCAGCAACATCATTGTCTGTGTTGAATGTGTGTGTATGCATGTATATATATGTGTGTATATATATGTGTGTATATATATATATATATATATATATATGTATATATCACACACGCGAAGCGACCAAATTTCAAAATGTCAACCCAGCGACTACAACAACAGCAACACCACCATTGTCTGCAGCAGCAGCAGCAGTGAAATGAACAACAACGGCAGCAGCAGCAACAACAACTACCATCACTGACACCATCCACCACGATCACTGACACCATCCACCACGATCACTGACACCATCCACCACCACCACCACCATCACCAGCGATCAGGCCTTAAGAAGAAGAAAACAACTATAATAATAGTAATAACTATTCTGTTCTTGGCACGGGGCAGCAAATGTCCCAGCGCATTGCTGGGGCCTTGTTTTTGGGCCTGGAGCGTGGAGGGCCGTTGCTCTATGCTGTAAAGCAAACAATTATTACTATAAAAGTACTGAACTGTAAAAGTCAACAGTGACATGATCTTGTATCAGTACTGACGGTAATATATGTATGTGTGTGTGTGTGTGTGGCATGTGTGTGTTTGTATGCATGAGTGTTGGTGTGTGAGTGGAGTGTGTGTTTGTATGCATGAGTGTTGGTGTATGAGTGAGTGTGTATGTGCCATGAGTGTCAATAAGTGGTGTTTTTTTTTTTTTTTTTGGTTTTGTTATGACTATGCTGTAAAATGGAGGGGTAGAGAGGGCTCATGAGTCCAGCAAGACATCCTCTCTAGTGCTGGTGGCACGAATAAAAGCACCCAGTCCATGCTGTAAAGTGGCACTGGTGTTAGGAAGGGCATCCAACCAGTGTATCAATGCCAAAACAATTATGAGCACAGCAACAAATATATAGGAACAACAAAAATATGAAGACGTCGCATCTCAGAGTTGCAACACCTAATGTTGGCACTCTCACAGGTAGATCTGGTGAAATAGTGGAGATGCTGGAGAGAAGGCATGTGGATGTGTGCTGTGTGCAAGAGGTGAGATGGAGAGGTGCCTCTGCAAGACTAATCGCAGGCAAACATCTTAGCTATAAGCTTTTCTGGGTAGGTAAGGATGATGGGTTAGGGGCAGCAGGCATTTTCCTGGCTGAGAGATGGATCAATAAGACAATAGAGGTAGTTCGAGTTAATAATCAAATAATTAAGCTTAGATTAGTTGTAGGCAGGAGACTACTGACAATCATCTCGGCCTATGCTCCCCAAGCAGGCCTAGGTAAAGAAGAGAAAGACTGCTTTTACAAGCAACTTTTATAAACAGCCGCAATGACAGAGGACGGAGACATCGTTATGTTAGCAGGGGACTTCAATGGTCATGTTGGACAGCTTCAGGATGGTTACACTGGGGTACATGGTGGACATGGTTACGGCTCAAGAAATGAAGAAGGAATGAGACTTCTTAAATTTTGTGATGCAAGTACACTGACTATACTTCCAGAAACCTGCCAACCACCTAATAACCTACAAATCAGGCGAGCACATAAGCCAGATTGACTTCTTACTAGTTAGGCAGCGGGACAGGCAGATGGGGTCAAATACCAAGGCATACCCTGGGGAAGAATGTACCCCACAGCATAGGTTAGTCGTTAGTGATATCTCAGTAAGCAAGAGGTGGAATGAGACATACAGGAAGGTGTGGAGAAGAAAGGTGGAGATGACGAAGGACCGTGACAAGTGGAGAGATGCTGTGCTGAATAAGACCCGTCCAACCCTTTCAAGCAGGGAAGAGCGGACGTAAAATGATGATGATGATAAACTGTAGAGTGCGGGAGAGAAGACTGCGTTGGTATGGACATGTGATGTGCATGGAGGATGACCACTAGGTAAAGAAGTGCCAAGAAATCCCTGTGGAAGGAAGACGCAGTCGAGGAAGACCACGAAAATCATGGGCGGAGTTGGTGAGAGCTGACTTCAGATTGCTGAAGCTCCCAGAGGAGATGAAGAGGGACCGTGACTAATGGAGAGATGCTGATAATGAAGGACCGTGACTAATGGAGAGATGCTGATGATGAAGGACCGTGACGAATGGAATGCAAGCAAGGAAAAGGGGACATAAAATGATGATGATGACGATATTTGTTTTATATCCACTTTTCCATGCATCTTATAAACAGTTTCTTAGGTATTTGAATGAGAGGGACCCCTCAGTCCTATCATTAACAACACTGAGAAACGAAGTGTCTTCTTCAAGAAAGCAACCCACTACTCAGAACTGGAATTGGACCCACAACTTTATAAACAGGTGTCGCAAAATCCTAACCCCTAGGCCGCTTGCCTTCAGTGAAAGATAAAACAATAAAAATTGCTGAGATACTTACCACCCATCATTTTCTTCGGAGGTAACCTAGGTATCATTCTATATGGAAACCTCATCATCAACATTTCGTTGATGACTAAGAAATCGTTGTACCTGCGCAGGACTGTACTATGGAATTTCTGAAATTTAAACAAACAAAAAACAAGAATGATATAGAAATGAAAACTATGTTATTGGCAGTATCGGGAGAGGGTCGGACATGCTTTCCAGCATAGTTACGTCCCTTTACGATTTGAGTTCAAATCCCGCCGATGTTAACTTTGCCTTTCATCCTTACGGGGTTGATAAAATAAAGTACAAGTAATGTACTGGGTAATTGCTGGCCTTGTGCCAAAAAGTAGAAACAATGTTATTATCGTCCTGTACCATTCTGTGCCGTCTGTAATGTTTTTTTTCATGTTGGCCCTTGTGGCCAATAAAGAAACCATTATCATTATTATTATTTAAAAAAATAAATTATTATTTATTAGTCTTATGAGTTCAAATCCCGCCGAGGTTGACTTTGCCTTTCATCCTTACGGGGTTGATAAAATAAAGTACCAGTAATGAACTGGGTAATTGCTGGCCTTGTGCCTAAAGTAGAAACAATTATTTATTAGTCTTATAGTCAGTGCATTTCCTCATAACATTAGAGAGCACAGCTCTGTGTGCCTTGAGTATGTGCAGTATCATTTTTGGTGTTGTTTCTATTTTATTGAGAGTAATCATCATAATATTTGTAAAGTACCTACTGGTGCTATTTTCTCTCTACTGTATATATATATATATATATATATATATATATGTATAGTAAGAGACGGTTTTATTCGTACATCTTCATTTTATTACATAATTCTATTATATGTATTTCAAAGATGCAAGAGTGGTTATATAATAACCCTCTAGCATGTTTTCATCAGATGGAGTAAGATGTATTTTCCTATCTATTGATATGTTACTGGTTTTTCATGGTGTTTACCTCATTGTCCAGTACCCAAACTATATATATATATCCTGAAGTACTCTATGTAATATGGATACAGTACCTAGTAGTGCTATTTTCTGTATGTTATATATATGTTTGTCCTGGGTTTTGGCTATATATCTGCATCGGTTAGACGGATCGTCCATGCCGGGAAGCAAGTCTGGCCATGTTGCACCTTTCTCCAGTGAGGACTATAAACTTGGCCAGGTATTTTACAGCTGAATACCCTTCCTAACACCAACCACATTTACAGTGTGGGACTGGATGGCTCAGTCATGAGGAGGGACAGGCCAGTTGGCTGAGCGAAACCTGTCTCACAATAGAACAACAGTTTTGGAGTCTGACCCATCTCACAGCAGAGGCATAGTTTAGGGGTCCAGTACTGGGAGACACCAATACAAGGAGTCTGACCCATCTCACAGCAGAACCATAGTTTAGGGGTCCAGTACTGGGAGACACCAATACAAGGAGTCTGACCCATCTCACAGCAGAGGCATAGTTTAGGGGTCCAGTACTGGGAGACACCAATACAAGGAGTCTGACCCATCTCACAGCAGAGGCATAGTTTAGGGGTCCAGTACTGGGAAGCACCAATACAAGGAGTCTGACCCATCTCACAGCAGAGGCATAGTTTAGGGGTCCAGTACTGGGAGACACCAATACAAGGAGTCTGACCCATCTCACAGCAGAACCATAGTTTAGGGGTCCAGTACTGGGAGACACCAATACAAGGAGTCTGACCCATCTCACAGCAGAGGCATAGTTTAGGGGTCCAGTACTGGGAAGCACCAATACAAGGAGTCTGACCCATCTCACAGCAGAGGCATAGTTTAGGGGTCCAGTACTGGGAAGCACCAATACAAGGAGTCTGACCCATCTCACAGCAGAACCATAGTTTAGGGATCCAGTACTGGGAAGCACCAATACAAGGAGTCTGACCCATCTCACAGCAGAGGCATAGTTTAGGGGTCCAGTACTGGGAAGCACCAATACAAGGAGTCTGACCCATCTCACAGCAGAACCATAGTTTAGGGGTCCAGTACTGGGAAGCACCAATACAAGGAGTCTGACCCATCTCACAGCAGAGGCATAGTTTAGGGGTCCAGTACTGGGAAGCACCAATACAAGGAGTCTGACCCATCTCACAGCAGAGGCATAGTTTAGGGGTCCAGTACTGGGAAGCACCAATACAAGGAGTCTGACCCATCTCACAGCAGAGGCATAGTTTAGGGGTCCAGTACTGGGAAGCACCAATATGGGGAGTCTGACCCATCTCACGGCAGAGGCATAGTTTAGGGGTCCAGTACTGGGAAGCACCAATATGGGGAGTCTGACCCATCTCACAGCAGAACCATAATTTAGGGGTCCAGTACTGGGAGACACCAATACAAGGAGTCTGACCCATCTCACAGCAGAGGCATAGTTTAGGGGTCCAGTACTGGGAGACACCAATACAAGGAGTCTGACCCATCTCACAGCAGATGCATAGTTTAGGGGTCCAGTACTGGGAGACACCAATACAAGGAGTCTGACCCATCTCACAGCAGAACCATAGTTTAGGGATCCAGTACTGGGAAGCACCAATACAAGGAGTCTGACCCATCTCACAGCAGAGGCATAGTTTAGGGGTCCAGTACTGGGAGACACCAATACAAGGAGTCTGACCCATCTCACAGCAGATGCATAGTTTAGGGGTCCAGTACTGGGAGACACCAATACAAGGAGTCTGACCCATCTCACAGCAGAACCATAGTTTAGGGGCCGAGTACTGGATGAAGAGGGACAGGTGCAGGGCCACACTTTTGGGGCCTGGTGTTGGATGGCACCACTATGTGAAGAGGCCAGTTGGAGCCCAGTACTGGATGGCACTGATACAAGGGGCCAAGATGATGATCAAAAATAAGAGGAGGACAATGGTGACGATGATGATGATGTTGATGATGATGATGAAAACTAAAAACGGAGAATGATGATGATGATGATGATGAATAAAAGGGGGTAGTGGAGGAGGTGCAGAAAGAAAAACAATGAATTTACCTGACTTGTGATTTCATATTCAACGTGTTTCAAAATTAATCCTTTTTTCTCCGGGACCAGTTCCACCTTGATATTCTCAAGATCGTACAACTCCGAGTATGTATAGTTAAGTATCATGGGAGACATATCTCGTCTTAATTGAATACAGAACAATTTCAAATCTGATAATTCACCAAGTGATGGTTTAGGGAGTTCTGGAAGGGAAATATAAACTGATTACAACAACAACAACAACAACAACAACAACAACAGTAACAACAACAGCAATAGTAACAACAGCAACAACAACAACAACAACAGTAACAACAACAACAACAACAGCAATAGTAACAACAGCAACAGTAACAACAGCAACAACAGTAACAACAACAACAACAGTAACAACAGCAATAGTAACAACACCAACAGTAACAACAGTAACAACAACAACAACAACAGTAACAACAGCAATAGTAACAACAGCAACAACAGTAACACCAACAGCAATAGTAACAACAACAACAACAGTAACACCAACAGCAATAGTAACAACAACAACAACAGTAACACCAACAGCAATAGTAACAACAACAACAACAGTAACAATAGCAACAGCAACAACAGCAACAGTAACAACAACAACAACAGTAACAACAACAACAGTAACAACAACAGCAATGTGTAACAAGAACAATGGTAACAACAAGAGTAACAACAGCAACAACAACAACAACAGTAACAACAACAGCAATAGTTACAACAACAGTAACAACAACAACAGTAACAACAACAGCAACAACAGTAACAACAGCAACAACAGCAACAACAACAACAGCAACAGCAACAGTAACAACAACAATAGTAACAACAACAACAGTAACAACAACAACAGTAACAACAACAGTAACAACAACAACAACAGTAACAACAACAACAACAGTAACAACAACAGTAACAACAACAACAACAACAACAGTAACAACAGCAACAACAACAGCAACAGCAACAACAACAATAGTAACAACAACAACAGTAACAACAACAACAACAGTAACAACAACAACAACAGTAACAACAACAACAACAACAGTAACAACAACAACAACAACAGTAACAACAACAACAGTAACAACAACAGCAACAGTAACAACAACAACAGTAACAACAACAACAGCAACAACAGTAACAACAACAACAGTAACAACAACAACAACAGTAACAACAACAACAGTAACAACAACAGCAACAACAGTAACAACAACAACAGTAACAACAACAACAGTAACAACAGCAACAACAACAGCAACAACAACAACAGTAACAACAACAGTTACAACAACAGTAACAACAACAACAACAACAACAGTAACAACAACTGCTTCTAATTTAGGCACAGACCAGCAATTTTTTGTTGTTGTGCGGGGAGAGTGGGTCGGATATATCATCATCATCGTTTGACGTCCATTCTTCCCTGCTAGCAATGCAGGACAGGCTGTACCTTTGTGAGGGATCAGGGGACAGTGTGACTCGCTCATACAAAACTGATTTTGGCTTAGTTTCTACGACTGGACGCCCTACTTAATGCCAACCCCTTTTATAGTGTGGACTGGGTGCTTTTTGTCGTGAAAAAAAAAAAACCCCAGTATTTAACTGGTACTCTTTCTGTTAAACTCAGCTGTAGCTGGCTACTCATACTTATGTTAAGGTATTGTTCACAAAATAAATCATCAAAATCTCATAAATTCGATATTATGTGAAATAATTATGTGAGATAAAGTGTTTACCATGAAAATATAATAGTATATATAGAGTAATGTATCTGTTAAAGGGTTAATATTGCAGAGTTTTACAACAATCTGAACCTCCTGTACCACATCAAACCACATTAACAAGACACCAGTGAAAAGTACAAAACACTATGACTGCATCACATTAAATATTAAAGTATTTACTCTTAGTTAACCCTTTAGCATTCACATTACTCTATATATACTATTGTATTTTCATGGTAAAGGCTTTACCTCACATAATATCTCACATAACATTCACATTACTCTATATATACTAATATATTTTCACAGTAAATGCTTTATCTCACATAACATTTACAATACTCTATATATACTATTATATTTTCATGGTAAATGCTTTACCTCACATAATTATCTCACATAATATCGAATCTATGAGATTTTGAAAGTATTTATTTTGAGAATAATGAGATACAACCTTGTAGGAGGCCAGCTAAACCTACATAGGTGTGAGCTGTAACAATTTGTTAGGACTGCTACAATACTATTTAGGTGACTTTATAGAGGAAGTTTACCCACAAAGACAGAGAAGTCAAGTGGTATACTTGCTTTTATTATTGTGACAAGGTGAACTTTGGAACATAACAATTCACAACATAAGAAATGATCATTTAACAACCATAAGAGTTGTCAACAAGGAAACTATCATCGCCCTTAACATTGAACTGGTTGTCACATTGGGTTGGACTGCTTATCACATTAAGACATGTTAAACAGGTCAGATATGGTTAGAGGACCATGTATTGTACATATGTTCCATATTTGGCATGGTTTCAACAGCAATGTCAACCACTTCACAGTATATACTGGGTGAATTTTATCATGACACCACCACTATCACTTCAAAGTGTACTGGGTGAATTTTATCAAGGCACCACCACTATCACTTCAGAGTATACTGGGTGAATTTTATCAAGGCACCACCACTATCACTTCAGAGTGTACTGGGTGAATTTTATCAAGGCACCACCACTATCACTTCAGAGTGTACTGGGTGAATTTTATCATGGCACCACCACTATCACTTCAGAGTGTACTGGGTGAATTTTATCATGACACCACCACTATCACTTCAGAGTGTACTGGGTGAATTTTATCATGGCACCACCACCATCACTTTATAGAGTGTACTGGGTGTATTTTATCATGACACCAACACTACCACTTTATAGAGTGTACTGGCTGTATTTTATCATGACACCAACACTACCACTTTACACAATGATTATGTAAGATATGTTGTTTGGTTTAACCCTTTAGCATTTACATTATATATACTATTATATTTTCACAATAAAGGCTTTATCTTACATAATTATCTCACATAATATCTAATCTACAAGATTTTGATGTTATATAATTTGGGAACAATACCTTAATGTAGGTATGAGTAGCCAGTTACGGCTGGTTTGAACTGAAAGAGGTGAGAGAATTCTGGCTGGATATGGCCGGTTTAAATGTAAAAGGATTAACAGAGGGAAACGTAAAATATTTCGGTACAATGTTGTATTTGTAATGGTGAGTTCAGTGAATTGTAACGATATTTCTCTTAGTTTGTGTGCACTGTAGGAAGACTGGTTGTAGAAACACTTGGTATATGTTTATAATCATGGATACCATACACATACACACATATACATACAGAAAGAGAGACACGCATAGACATAACTATATTACATATATATATACATACACACGCAGAGAGACACACAGGCATAACTATATTACATATATACATACAGACGGGGAGACACACATATACACACATAGGCATAACTATTTTACATACGAGGTGTGTCAGAAAAGTTCCAGGACTGATGTCACAAAAGATTTATTTCAAACCCAAACTTCACACTAAGAGTTTTCTCCTTCAAAGTAATCCCCCTGGAGTCTAACGCACTTTTCCATCCTTTTCTGCCACGCTTGCATGCACTCCTGGAAGGATTCTTCTGGGATCCTCCGCAGTTCCGTCGTCATGGCCTTTTTGATGTCGTCCACGTCTTCAAAACGGGTCCCCTCCGGGTCATACTCGAAGATCCATGACTCATCACCAGTGATGACTGTCCCTAGCAAGTCTGGTTCGGTTTCAAGACACCCGAGGATGTCGTGGCACACTTGCATGCGTCGACCCTTCTGGTCATCGTTCAGCAGTTTTGGCACCATCTTCGCGCAGATTTTCCACATGTCCAAATCTTCAGTGAGAATCTTCCAGACGCTGTCCCGATTCATGCCCAGCTCATTAACCATCAGTCGAACAGTCAGCCAACGATCGCTACGCACCATCTGCCTGACGCGCTCAATGTTGACCTCAGTCCTGGTTGTTGAGGGCCTTCCGCTCATGGGTCATCTTCCAAGTCCTCGCGTCCTTCTTTTAAACCTCTTGCACCACTCAAAAACACGTGAGCGTGACATCGTCTCCTCTCCATACACTTGCTGCAGCAATCCCAGTGCTTCTGTCAGAGTTTTCCCCAACTGTACCAGAAACTTCAAGTTTGTTCGTTGCTATCTGCTCATTGCTTGACGACCTGAAACAGAGGACATGTATATAAAATTATGAAGAAAAAAGTTTGATCGCCGCAGAGAGCTAAGATTACAGTTACATACTCCGGGGGGATTACTTTGAAGGAGAAAACTCTTAGTGTGAAGTTTGGGTTTGAAATAAATCTTTTGTGACATCAGTCCTGGAACTTTTCTGACATACCTCTATATATATACAGATGGAGAGACACACACATAGGCATAACTATTTTACATATATACATACAGAGAGACACACATATACACACACAGGCATAACTATATTACATATATACACACACAGGCATAACTATATTACATATATACACACACACAGGCATAACTATATTACAGAGTCACACACAGTCATAACTATATTACATATATACACACACAGGCCTAACTATATTACACACACACAGATATATATACAGACAGACATTCATATAGAAACCAGGCCAGGAACAGTTCAGTGTGAACAAGACATGTTCACCTGATCTCATTTGCTTCAAACAGGACAACCTGTCTAACCCATGCTAGCGTGAAAGTGGACATGAAATGATGATGATGATGAAGTCAGAAAACAGTACAGCTTCAATGATTTTCAGAAACATTTTTTCACACTCAGAGTTGCTGAAGCATGGAACAAACTGCCTGCGTCATTTGTTAGCTGTCGAGACACTGCATCCTTTAAAACTTCCATACTTCCTGAAATTTGCCAACACTACACCTGATATTCCCCCTCCATACACACACATGTATCTGTGTCTATATCATGACTCATACACTGTTCACTTTCCTGACATTTTTACATTATTCTATGTACTATCCATTCACCTTTGATGAGTTGTAGTGCACCTGAGCACTGTACACAATTTTCATTATTATTATTATATACACAAAGGGCAGTGGATTGGCAGTATTAGTAGAGGGTCGTACACCATGCTTTCCAGCATAGAGTTCTGAGTTCAAATCCCGCAAACGTTAACTTTGCCTTTCATCCTTACAGGGCCGATAAAATAAAGCACCAGTAATGCTCTGGGGTAATTGCTGGCCTTATGCCAAAAATATAAACAATTATTATACACACACACACAGCTATATATATATATATATATATATATATATACACACACACACACACACACATATATCATCATCATTTCATTTTATGTCCGTTTTTTCCTGCTTGCAAGGGTGGGACGGGAACTGATTCTGGCTTGATTTCTACAGTTGAATGCCCTTCCTAACACCAACCTCATTTACAGTGAGTGCTGGGTGCTTTTTTGCCGTGGCGCCTCCACGACCACTTTGCAGTGGAATGATAGGGACTCCAGTTCCTATCATCTCATTTCTACAGCTGAGTAAACTGGAGTAATGTGAAATAAAGTGTCTTGCTCAAGGAAACAACACATCACCCAGTCTGAGAATAGAACTCACAACCTTTCGATTGCAAGACCAATGCTCTAACCACTAAGCCATGTGCCTCCATGTTTGATTATATATATATATATATATATATATATATATACATATATATGATGAGGTATGTCAATGTGATAAGTGTTTTCTAAAAGGTTTGAAGTATTTCATAAGTGATGGTTAAATTTCAGTTGTAATAATTGTTTCTACTTTTATAATCGTCTTTTTCTCCCTGTTTTCATATATATATATATATATATATATATATATATATATATATAATTGTTTCTACTTTAGGCACAAGGCCAGCAATTACCCCAGTGCATTACTGGTACTTTATTTTATCGACCCCGTAAGGATGAAAGGCAAAGTCAACCTCGGCGGGATTTGAACTCAGATCGTAAAGGGACGTAACTATGCTGGAAGTTATGAACTGTTGGAAAAGAGTTCAAACATGTTAGGATGAGTTATCTCATCTTCGGCACTGAAGAGGTTAAATACTAAATAAAGTCTTTACTCTAAGTCAGTAAATATTCACAACAATCTGTCCAGTAGTAAAGATACTAAAAACCTTTGAATTATGAAACCTATTTTTAGATATTTTCTGCAAAATCACTAAATGCAGAAGAGTTTGTCTTTGTAAAAATATGTCCATGAAAAGGTTGAAATAAAGTTAGAAAGATATGTGCAGTAACTGTCGTAACAACATTACGCAGTGCAAGGACGGTGTTAACGATACGTGCAGTAACTACAAACTACAGTTGCATTATATGATGCAGTGACGGTGTTAAAGATAAGTGCAGTAACTGTCATAACTACAGTTGCATTATATAGTGCAGTGAGGGTGTTAAAGATAAGTGCAGTAACAGTCATAACTAGTTGCATTATATGGTGCAGTGACGGTGTTAAAGATAAGTGAAGTAACTGTCATAACTACAGTTGCATTATATGGTGCAGTGACGGTGTTAACGATATGTACAGTAACTACAGTTGCATTATATGGTGCAGTGACGGTGTTAACGATATGTGCAGTAACTACAGTTGCATTATATGGTGCAGTGACGGTGTTAACGATATGTGCAGTAACTACAGTTGCATTATATGGTGCAGTGACGGTGTTAACAATATGTGCAGTAACTACAGTTGCATTATATGGTGCAGTGACGGTGTTAACAATATGTGCAGTAACTACAGTTGCATTATATGGTCCAGTGACGGTGTTAACGATATGTGCAGTAACTACAGTTGCATTAAATGGTGCAGTGATGGTGTTAAAGATATGTGCAGTAACTACAGTTGCATTATATGGTGCAGTGACGGTGTTAAAGATATGTGCAGTAACTACAGTTGCATTATATGGTGCAGTGACGGTGTTAACGATATGTGCAGTAACTACAGTTGCATTATATGGTGCAGTGACGGTGTTAACAATATGTGCAGTAACTACAGTTGCATTATATGGTGCAGTGACGGTGTTAACAATATGTGCAGTAACTACAGTTGCATTATATGGTCCAGTGACGGTGTTAACGATATGTGCAGTAACTACAGTTGCATTATATGGTGCAGTGACGGTGTTAAAGATATGTGCAGTAACTACAGTTGCATTATATGGTGCAGTGACGGTGTTAAAGATATGTGCAGTAACTACAGTTGCATTATATGGTGCAGTGACGGTGTTAACGATATGTGCAGTAACTACAGTTGCATTATATGGTGCAGTGACAGTGTTAAAGATATGTGCAGTAACTACAGTTGCATTATATGGTGCAGTGACAGTGTTAAAGATATGTGCAGTAACTACAGTTGCATTATATGGTGCAATGACGGTGTTAAAGATATGTGCAGTAACTACAGTTGCATTATATGGTGCAGTGACAGTGTTAAAGATATGTGCAGTAACTACAGTTGCATTATATGGTGCAATGACGGTGTTAAAGATATGTGCAGTAACTACAGTTGCATTATATGGTGCAATGACGGTGTTAAAGATATGTGCAGTAACTACAGTTGCATTATATGGTGCAGTGACAGTGTTAAAGATATGTGCAGTAACTACAGTTGCATTATATGGTGCAATGACGGTGTTAAAGATATGTGCAGTAACTACAGTTGCATTATATGGTGCAGTGACAGTGTTAAAGATATGTGCAGTAACTACAGTTGCATTATATGGTGCAGTGACGGTGTTAAAGATATGTGCAGTAACTACAGTTGCATTATATGGTGCAATGACGGTGTTAAAGATATGTGCAGTAACTACAGTTGCATTATATGGTGCAGTGACGGTGTTAACGATATGTGCAGTAACTACAGTTGCATTATATGGTGCAGTGACGGTGTTAACGATATGTGCAGTAACTACAGTTGCATTATATGGTGCAGTGACGGTGTTAAAGTACTTAACAGATTATGTTAAGATATTTACAACTTGTTATCTCAAAGTTTATTAAATAATCTGCTAACAAACACTATAATTACCACCACAACTGTCATAACTGCTACCACCACAACTACTACCACTACTGTCATTACTGCTACCACCACCACTACTACTACCACCACAACTGTCATTACTGCTACCACCACCACTACTACCACCACTACTGTCATTATTGCTACCACCACCACTACTACCACCACTATCACCACTACTGTCATTACTGCTACCACCACTACCACCACCACTACCGTTATTACTGCTACCACCACTACTACCACCACTACTGTCATTACTGCTACCACCACCACTACCACCACTACTACTGTCATTACTGTTACTACCACTACCACTACCACCACCACTGTCATTACTGCTACCACCACCACTACTGTCATTACTGCTACTACCACCACTACTGTCATTACTGCTACCACCACCACCACTACTACCACCACCACTACTGTCATTACTGCTACTACCACCACTACTGTCATTACTGCTACCACCACCACCACTACTACCACCACCACTACTGTCATTACTGCTACTAACACCACTACCACCACTACTGTTACCACCACCACTACCACCACCACCACTACTGTCATAATTACTACCACCACCACTACTACCACTACTGTCATTACTGCTACCAACACCACTACCACCACTACTGTCATTACTGCTACCACCACCACTACTACTACCACCACCACCATTACTATCATCATAACCACTACTACTACAATGACTGCAGCCATTGGTGTTAGGACAGGCACAGCAAACACATTGTGAGCCACTGTTTTATTGTATGCAGAGAGCTCCAATGACCATATTTTTCATAATCAGGTGTAGTATTCCCTGGTTACACGTTCCTTATTACAAATACCATTATAGGATATGTTCTCATCTATCCCCAGGTATCTGTAGCAGTCCTCATAAGATATCGGTGAAACAGTTAGGCCATTGATGACAATGTTGCTAGATTGGGTTGCAGTTTTTCCCTACTTTACAGTCATGTATGAGCATTTACCTTGGCCAAACTCCATTCCTATATCCTTTGAGAATGTTGTAACCAGGTCAAGATTTTTCTTTTCCCATTTATGTTCTTGGCATAGAGTTTCAGGTCATCCACAAAGAAATTATGGGTTAGGTTTGTATTTATGTCCTCCTGTGAACCAATGATGAATCCTTCACATTTCTTGAGCAGAAAGGACAAGGGGTTTAATCATCATCATCATCATCATCGTTTAACGTCCATATTCCACGCTCGCATGGGTTTGGACGGGAGTTTTCCCACTTGAGGCAAGAGTGGTTGTCTTGCTCGTATAGGACTGTCTGGCGGGTTTTCTACGACTGGATGCCCTTCCTAACACCAACCACGTTTACAGTGTGGACTGGGAGGTTTTTACCGTGTTACCGACACGGCTACATTACAGCGTGGACTGTGTGTTTTATTGTCGTGACACCTACACGTCTGGCGGGTTTTCTACGACTGGATGCCCATCCTAACACCAACCACGTTTACAGTGTGGACTGGGAGGTTTTTACCGTGTTACCTACACGGCTACATTACAGCGTGGACTGTGTGTTTTATTGTCGTGACACCTACACGTCTGGCGGGTTTTCTACGACTGGATGCCCTTCCTAACACCAACCACGTTAACAGTGTGGACTGGGAGGTTTTTACCGTGTTACCGACACGGCCACATTACAGCGTGGACTGTGTGTTTTTTTGTCGTGACACCTACACGATCTCGTTTGTTTTGGGCTGGATGTTGTGGCACCAACATAACTTCACATTTAAGGGGGTGGTGTGGATGGGGTGGGGGTAATGGGACAGGGGTGTATTTTGTTAGAGGTGCCTACTGACTGTAGTAGGTTTCACTTTACACTTAGGTAAGGCGGGTCTTCTGTATTACTGTGTAGCGCCAAAGCTCTCAGTCCAGTGACATTGTCTTGGAGAGGTGTAAGTGTGTGAGGTCGGAATTTATCAAGTCATCCCAGGTTTTTCTGGGTCTGCCTACTCCGTGACTACCGTCTATTTTTATCGCGCTGCAAGTATACATGTATGTATGTGTATGTGGTATATAGAGTATATAGTTGTGGAAGTATGGTGCGGTATATGTGTGTAGTACATAGAGTGCATATGGTAAAGTATATATATATATATATGTGTGTGTATATATATATATAGGAAAAAGTATGACCCCAACGGCAGAGCTCAAGCCGTTTTGACGGCTATTTCTGGACTAAAAATTTTTAGTCCAGAAATAGCCGTCGAAACGGCTTGAGCTCAGCCGTCGGGGTCATACTTTTTCCTATTACCAACTCTACTACCCTAAGTATTGAGTACTCTGGTACGTTATGGTCCATCTGGTTCCTTACCACACCTCCTACATTATATATATATATATATATATATATATATATATATATATATATATATATATATTTATAATAACTATAAATTAATTAACATATATATTAAATACAAAGTAAAAACCTACTACAGTCAGTAGGCACCTCTATCAAAACACACCCCCGTCCCACCACCTCCACCCCACCCACACCGCCCCTTTCAATGCAAAGTTATGTTGGTCCCACAACATCCAGGCCGAAACAAATGAGATCGTGTAGGTGTCACGACAAAAAACACACAGTCCACGCTGTAAATGTGGCCGTGTAGGCAACACGGTAAAAACCTCCCAGCCCCACACTGTAAATGTGGTTGGTGTTAGGAAGGGCATCCAACTGTAGAAAACCCGCCAGACAGTCCTATGCGAGCAAGACAACCACTCTTGCCTCAAGTGGGAAAACCCCCGTCCAAACCCATGCAAGCGTGGAACACGGACGCTAAACCTGATGATGATGATGATGATGATGATAAACATGAATAATCACAGGAGATAATTTTTACAAGTGTGTAACCACACATAGCTAGGTAGGTGTGTGTGGTTACACACTTGTAAACCTTATCTCCTGTGATTATTCATGTTTATTTATATGTTAATCAATCTCTAGTTATTATAAAATGCTCGGACCTACTCATTAGAATCTTAGAGATTATTTTACGGGTGATATGGCGCATGTCTTTCTGGCATGACACCCATAATTTTGATTTAGATTAAATTCATTTAATTTATCTTAATTTTGGATATAGATATATATATATTTATATATATATCAAGTCCAGCACTTACTAGCAGGGAAAGTAGATGTTAGATGATGATGATGATATATATATGTGTGTGTATATGTGTGTATATATATGAATATATATATATATATATATATCATCATCATCATCATCATCACCGTTTTACGTCTGTTCTTCCATGCTAGCATGGGTTAGACGGGTTGTCCTGTTGTGGGCAGTGTCTGGTCGGCTGACCATGTCTTGCTCATACAGGAACTGATTCCGGCTTGATTTCTACAGCTGGATGCCCTTCCTAACACCAACCTCATTTACAGTGAGTGCTGGGTGCTTTTTTTCCGTGGCACGTACACGACCACTTTGCAGTATATATATACTTATAAATATATATATATATATTATATATATACGCACACACATACATACACACAATATACATATATATATGGAGGCACATGGCTTAGTGGTTAGAGCATTGGCCTTGCAATCGAAAGGTTGTGAGTTCAATTCTCAGACCGGGTGATGTGTTGTTTCCTTGAGCAAGACACTTTATTTCACATTGCTCCAGTTTACTCAGCTGTAGAAATGAGATGATAGGGACTGGGGTCCCTATCATTCCACTGCAAAGTGGACGTGTAGGCGCCACGGCAAAAAAGCACCCAGCACTCACTGTAAATGAGGTTGGTGTTAGGCAGGGCATCCAGCTGTAGAAATCAAGCCAGAATCAGTTCCCGTCCCACCCTTGCAAGCAGGGAAAAGTGGACGTTAAATGATGATGATGATGATATACAATATGTTCCAAGAGATGTCAACATGAATGGACCTATTATTTTATCTAAAGACATTTTTTCCAGTTCCAACCCACCCGTCCCTTCAATCTATCTTATTTCTTATTCTTTCTTTTGATGAAGGACTAGCGTCCGAAACGTTAAGACCCTCTTCCTGCTATTTCAAGCATTAACCTAATATGTTCCTTCCATATACTGTACCGATTGTGTTGTTATCTCTGTTTACCTTTTATTTATATATATATATATGTGTGTGTGTGTATCATCATCATCGTTTAACCCTTTAGCATTTAAACTGGCCATATCCGGCCAGAATTCTCTCACCTCTTTCTGTTAAAACCAGTCGTAACTAGTGTTAAGGCATTGTTCTCAAAATAAATAATATCAAAATCTCAGTGATTTGATATTATGTGAGATAAAGCCTTTACCTCAAAAATCTAATAGTATATAGAGTAATGGAGTAAGGGGTTAACGTCTATCTCCCACGCTAGTATGGGTTAGACGGGAATAGTCCCACTTGAGGCAAGATTAATGAGGTGACCGTGTCTCGCTCATATAGAACTGTATATATATATATATATGTGTGTGTGTGTGTGTGTGATACCCTAGATCTGTTAGCCCCACCAAACTACCTGGTAGATTCAGTCTGTCACTCCCCTCTTCTCTTACTTTTGCTATTTAACCCTTTACCTCACATAATATCTCACATAACATTTACATTACTCTATATATACTATTGTATTGTCACGGTAAAGGCTTTACCTCACATAATATCTCACATAACATTTACATTACTCTATATATACTATTGTATTGTCACAGTAAAGGCTTTACCTCACATAATATCTCACATGACATTTACATTACTCTATATATACTATTGTATTGTCACAGTAAAGGCTTTACCTCACATAATATCTCACATAACATTTACATTACTCTATATATACTATTGTATTGTCACAGTAAAGGCTTTACCTCACATAATATCTCATATAACATTTACATTACTCTATATATACTATTGTATTGTCACAGTAAAGGCTTTACCTCACATAATATCTCACATAACATTTACATTACTCTATATTTACTATTGTATTGTCACAGTAAAGGCTTTACCTCACATAATATCTCACATAACATTTACATTACTCTATATATACTATTGTATTGTCACAGTAAAGGCTTTACCTCACATAATATCTCACATAACATTTACATTACTCTATATATACTATTGTATTGTCACGGTAAAGGCTTTACCTCACATAATATCTCACATGACATTTACATTACTCTATATTTACTATTATATTTTCACAATAAAGGCTTTACCTCACATAATATCTCACATAACATTTACATTACTCTATATTTACTATTATATTTTCACAGTAAAGGCCTTACCTCACATAATACCTCACATAACATTTACATTACTCTATATTTACTATTATATTTTCATTGTAAAGGCTTTACCTCACATAATATCTCACATAACATTTACATTACTCTATATATACTATTGTATTGTCACAGTAAAGGCTTTACCTCACATAATATCTCACATAACATTTACATTACTCTATATATACTATTGTATTGTCACAGTAAAGGCTTTACCTCACATAATATCTCACATAACATTTACATTACTCTATATATACTATTGTATTGTCACAGTAAAGGTTTTACCTCACATAATATCTCACATAACATCTCGTATACGAGAGACGTGTGTTGACGTGTGTGAACAAGCTCGGCTACCGAGTCGGATTTACTTACTCAAAAAGTGAGTTTTGATTAATTTTTTTATACTGTAATATACGTTAACCCCTTGCCTTGGTCGTCAAACTTTGAGTTTATTTATTTTCGCCCCTTTTTGGGGCGAATTTTCCAGTTAAAAATTTATTACGGCAAACTAATAGAAATGGACGGAATTTTCACATCTCATCCTAACGTGAAAGCCACGCCCCCTAAGAAAGGTGATACAGAGAAGCTAGAAGCACAAGGCTCTAAGTCTTCCCTCCTCACTTCTGCAAAAGAAACATGGAACACGGAATTAAAAGAAAAATTTGTAGAAATGGGTGAAAACCCAGAAAGTCACATAAACGCAGACAAAAACATCAACGACAATAACAGCAATAGTCACAACACCAACCAAGGAAAAAATAACGATAACACCAAACAAAGTGAACCCACTACTGGTACCTCCTTTGCACAGGCGGTCCGGAAAACACAAACCTGCAAGCAACTGGACATTACAACTCTGAGAGAAAAGATGAAGGAAGCGAAACAGTATGTAACTTTCAAAGAAGGAGGAGACTTCACAATCACCTCCCCACAAGAAATCAAAAGAGACACGACGCTAAGAACGATATCTTTCAGAACAATTTCCAACATAACAAGGAAACCAACTCAATTATCCCAAAAAGAGATTGAGCTGGTCCTAAAAAATGTGTGGAGTGATATATCGTTCATACAAAAAGGGCCACTCTATGGGAATATAACGGTCCTAATGAAGGATCAATTGACGGCCAGGAAATACTCTGTGGCACCAATTGTTTCCAAGATATTTTCCCCACATATTTAGGGAAAAGAACGCAGAAGATAAGGGTCTCCGGAATCCGGCCAAATGCATGCATTTCCTGGGTACTAACAGGATTTTTAGAAGACGAGGACGGAATCCTCTCAGTAGGAGAAGTCACCACAGACGTTTTCGGCGGTTTGAGCGTGGAGGTTCTGGTCCAAATGAGACCAGAACGAATCGCTAGAATACCACAGAGGGTGTCCCTCGATGGAGAAACATTTATATATATTTCAGCCGAGGGTAGGAGGCCCATATGTTACTACTGTTCAAGCAGGGGTCATCTAAGGGCTGCTTGTCCTCAATTGACAAAAAAAAAGGCTCTTTTGCCTACACCCCACACACCACCACCGCCACCACCACCACCACCACCACCTCCACCACCACCACCACAACAACAACAAAAACAACAGGGAAAAATAACACAAGACACGGCCCCACCCAAAACAACTCCCAAAACACACACAAATACAACAAAACCCCAAAATACACCACTACCCGACAGCACGGACGAGGACCCAGCGGAAACGGCACCTAGTGACGAAGAGGGGGAACCCTTCCAACCTGTAAAAAGGAAAAAAAGAAAGCACCACTCGAACATAAACGAAACAAACACACAACCACCAACAAAAACAAAACAAACAGAACAAACAAAATCCGCCCCACCCCAAAACATAACACATACAACAAAACGTAAGCACACACAAGAACAACAAACAAACACAACACAAATAAAACAGTATACATACATTAACACAAATAACAAAGAACTAGTAAAAACAATACACAAAGACCCTTTGGTGGAAACTGAAGGGCAATTCTTTGCAAGCGCGGCCAACAAACCGCATTTAAAAATGATAAGACTCCCAATGGACACCTATGCAAAACTAAGAGAGAACTTTCCTGAGGACGTGGGGAAAACATGTACTCGACCCTATAACCGCGTCCTCTTGAAACGTTTCCCCACCCACACCTCACCAAACACCCCCACTCCACCACAGAACAACACCCCACCAAACAACCCCTCCAATACGCCCATGGATATTGTGCAACCTGCTCCTCAGGAGCCGAACAGGTAGGTCCTTCCTCTTTTAACCAACATGGCTGATATAAGAGTTGGGTTTCTGAATGTACGTGGCCTGGGACTGTCTTGGAAACAAGGCAAACTTTTAAACGATCTCAGGTCACATAGAATGGATGTAATGGCTATTTGCGAGTCCAGGATCAGCAGCGAGCACCAACTGGCGCCCCTCTTCGACGACTTTGAGATCTTCGCATCTCTCTGTCAACCGGGGGGTGGGGGTGGAGTTGTCGTTCTGCTGCGAAAACACCTGGGCCTCGCCATACAGAAGGTGCACCTGGACCCGGAGGGTCGACTGGTGGTTTTAGACGTCGGCAGTAGTGAAAGTGGAGCCCTTAGACTAATAGCTGTGTACGCCCCTTTTTGGGCAGCGCGGCCGGAATACTTCCAACGTCTGGAAACTTTTCTGGGAACGTCCCGCTCCTTGCTTTTAGTGGGGGACTGGAATGGTATCCTGGATGCACGTTGGGACTATGTAGGGGCATGTGCCAATAGAGGGGGGTGTAAAAGCCTCAAAAGGTTAATCGGCCGATTTGACCTGGCCGATAGATATCGACTAGATTTTCCGACTGTACCACTATGGACGTGGACCAATCGCAGTGGAACATCTAGGTCGTACCTAGATAGGGTCCTAGTTAGAGAGAACGATAGGGACACATTTAGCTGTCCAAAAATGTTCATGGTTGACTATTCGGATCACAAGTTAGTGACCTGCATAGCCAACCTTGATAGAACCCATAGACAGGGACCCGGTTACTGGAAGCTGAACTTGTCCTTACCGAGAAGCAAAGCTTACAGTAAACGGATTAGCACGTTAGTTAAGCAGAATTTGACAGGGGCAATTGTCAACAACAGGTGGTGGAGCTCTCTTAAGAGAGCAATTAGAATAGAATCGATAGGTTTTAGTCAGGAATTAGCAAGGGATAGGAACAAGACGGAAAGGGAATTAGTAGATAGAGTAGAAGAGGCGATTAGGAGTGGCAATGTAGCCGGCGTGCTGGCATCAAGAATGGCCTTAGACCAGTTCTTTGAGGTGAAGCATGAAGGCTGCGTTGTCAGGAGTAAAATACGTGCTCTGGGTAATGAGGGAGCCAAAGCTGTAAGCTGGGCCCGAGTGACAGAGGCAAAAAGTGGGAACAAGTCCACGATTCGGTCTTTGAAGGACCAGGATGGGCGTGTGATCCTTGAACCTGGGCAGATGTGTGCGGCCTTTCAGCGGCACTTTGCACGACTGTTCGAGAGGGGCGGCGCGCCGGGTGAGACTATGGATTTCAATCCATACCTCGACGGTCTGCCGCGCCTCTCGGACGCGGAGGCGAAGTCCTGCGAAAGGACGATTTCAGCTGCTGAGATAGGGGCGGCGCTGAGCCAATGCGGCAAACGCAAATCCCCGGGTCTCGATGGTCTACCATACGAGCTATATGTAGCGATGCCGGACTTGTTCTCCGATATCCTCGAAGCGGTCTACTGCAACTGGCAGCAGAACGGGAGAATTCCCAGTTCTGTGACCAAGGGCGTAGTTACGCTGGTGAGGAAGGATGAGAACAAGGGGGATGACATAAGTAACTTCAGGCCCATAACTCTGCTAAATACAGAGTTAAAGATTTTGGCCAAGGTGTTAGCGAAGAGGTTGGCGCTTGTCGTTGGAAACCTGGTGGGAGAAGCGCAGACATGCGCAATCCCGTCCAGGTCCATTCACGACAATCTCCACCTTATGCGATACATCATAGAGAGGGTAGGGAATGAACCCGGCTTTGGTGGGGCCCTGATCAACTTGGATCAATCTAAAGCTTTCGATAGGGTTGACCATCGTTACCTGGATGCGGTGCTCGCGGCGGCAGGCTTCGGACCCGTTTTCAGGGGTTGGATTGCTGCGATGCACAGCAGCAACGTCTGCTCAAGGGTCAAGGTGAACGGCCACCTCTCGGAGCCGTTCCAAATCATGCGATCCATCCGACAGGGATGCCCTCTCTCCTCCCTACTGTATGTGCTGGCTCTTGAGCCACTACTGCGGAAGTTGGAGCGGTTGCAGGGCATCCCTTTGGAACCGGGATTGCAGAAAGCGGCGTCGGCCTACGCCGATGACGTGACAGTAATGGTGTCGAAAACCTCGCAAATCGGTGAGATCGGCACCTTACTGGAGGAATATGAAAGGTTTACAGGAGCCAAGCTGAACCGGGACAAGTCCGTCGGTTTGCAACTCGGAACATGGAGAGGCAAACCGATGCCCTCCAACGACGTCGTCGGACGCTGGACGGAGGGCCCGGTGAAGCTGCTTGGGGTCTGGTTCGGACCAGACCTCCAGGTGGAGAAAAACTGGAACGAGGTAACGGCCAGGGTGTTTGCACTCACCCAGAAGTGGGCCCAGTGCAAACTATCCCTGAAAGGTCGAGCGGAGGTGGCGAATACTTATATAGCATCCGTCATCTACTACCGCTTGACCGTCGTGCCTTGCCCAGTGAAAAGACTCGCCAAAATGGAGTGCGCGCTGTTCCAATTTCTTTGGAACAAGCGGACCCCTTTGGTGAGGAGATCCATCTGCTGTCAACACCCTTCGAAAGGAGGGCTGGGGATGCCGTGGCTACAGATGCGTAAACACGCATTAAGGCTACGGCACCTCCAGGTATTCCTCACCGGTCAACCGGTGTGGGCCCCGTTTGTGAGGCGAGCCTTTCCCAGACTCGTCTCGCTCACCGAGCTGCAATCCTGGGTCAAGCAAAGACCGAGAAAAGTGGGCGACTGGCACATTGAATGTGCCCAGGCGCTCACGGCCCTCTGGAAAGCGGACCCGGCAATCAGTGGAGACTCCACCTCGACATTCTATAGAGGGTTGGTACGCAGCAGGTGCGACGATGCTCTCGGAGAAGCTCTAGGCATGGAGGAAGATGAACTGGCCAGTCTGTTCGGTAGGACGTTTGGCCCTGGACCGATGGACAACTTCCAAAAGTCCCTGGCTTGGCAGTGCTACCGAGGGGCTCTACCCGTTCGAGACAAGCTCCACAGACATGGGAGCCTGGGTAGAGATCCTTTGAATAAGATCTGTCCGAGATGCGTGCATGATGACGAAACCGTTGCGCACGCATTCGTACACTGCCCAGGCATTGCTGACCTGTGGGGCTATGTGGAACGACTACTGTCGAGGGTGGGACCAATCCGGTTGACCACCGAGTCCATTGTCACGATCAAACCGCCTCCCCCTTTCAAAAACGAAGGAGAGGCGGTTTTTCTCTGTGTGGTAGCCATGGCTAAAGAAGTTGTATGGTGGACGAGGCTGAAAGGGCTGAGGTCAGACACCTTTCTCTCCGGCCAACAACTGGTCCCCTTTTTCAAATACCATTTTAAAAGAAGGATCAGAATGGAGAGAGAGGTGCTCTACCCCAGCAAGTTTTATGAAAGGTGGGTGAAAGTAGGGAGAATGGCCAGAGTGAATGGGTCTTCTCTCTATATCAGCCTGTAGGTGAAAGAAGAGGAAAAAGCGGAGACGAGGGAAGCACCTACTCTTTGTGCTCCTGAGGAGAAGGGTTACACATTTTTTCCGGGGTGTGTGCGACCCATGTTAATGCCCCCTCCCTATTGAGGACTTCGTTTGTTGTTGTTATTTCATTGTTATATTTTTGTACTCGTTAATTATATGTAAACTTCCCCCCTTGTATCTGTCCCTACCTTTTGTGCCCTAGTGGCAAATAAAGAAACCACTCTATATATACTATTGTATTGTCACAGTAAAGGCTTTACCTCACATAATATCTCACATCACATTTACATTACTCTATATATACTATTGTATTGTCACAGTAAAGGCTTTACCTCACATAATATCTCACATCACATTTACATTACTCTATATATACTATTGTATTTTCACAGTAAAGGCTTTATCTCATATAATATCTCACATCACATTTACATTACTCTATATATACTATTGTATTGTCACAGTAAAGGCTTTACCTCATATAATATCTCACATAACATTGAATCTATGAGATTGATATTATTTATTTTGAGAACAATATCTTAACATCAGTATGAGTGGCAAGTTACAGGTGGTTTAAACAGAAAGAGGTGAGAGAATTCTGCCAGATATGGCTGGTTTACATGCTAAAGGGTTAATGTTTCCTTCTTTTTCATTTTTTATTTTTCAATATGCAAATGTTTATTTTTATTTTTAAATCAGAGACTGATTTTCAGAATGAAAAAAAATTAAGATGTAGTTAGCTACTCTACCAACTAGCTATATACCACAGCTTATTGCTCAACCAACTAGCTATATACCACAGCTCATTGCTCAACCAACTAGCTATATACCACAGCTCATTGCTCAACCAACTAGCTATATACCACAGCTAGACACTCTACCAGCTATATACCACAGCTAACTACTCTACCAACTAGCTATATACCACAGCTAGCTACTCTACCAACTAGCTATATACCACAGCTTATTGCTCAACCAACTAGCTATATACCACAGCTTATTGCTCAACCAACTAGCTATATACCACAGCTCATTGCTCAACCAACTAGCTATATACCACAGCTAGACACTCTACCAGCTATATACCACAGCTAACTACTCTACCAACTAGCTATATACCACAGCTAGCTACTCTACCAACTAGCTATATACTACAGCTAGCTACTCTACCAACTAGCTATATACCACAGCTAGCTACTCTACCAACTAGCTATATACCACAGCTTATTGCTCAACCAACTAGCTATATACCACAGCTTATTGCTCAACCAACTAGCTATATACCACAGCTAGCTACTCTACCAACTAGCTATATACCAACTAGCTATATACCACAGTTAGCTACTCTACCAACTAGCTATATACCCCAGTTAGCTACTCTACCAACTAGCTATATACTACAGCTAGCTACTCTACCAACTAGCTATATACCACAGCTAGCTACTCTACCAACTAGCTATATACCACAGCTAGCTACTCTACCAACTAGCTATATACCACAGCTAGACACTCTACCAACTAGCTATATACCACAGCTAGACACTCTGCCAACTAGCTATATACCACAGCTAGCTACTCTACCAACTAGCTATATACCACAGCTAGCTACTCTACCAACTAGCTATATACCACAGCTAGACACTCTACCAACTAGCTATATACCACAGCTAGACACTCTACCAACTAGCTATATACCACAGCTAGCTACTCTACCAACTAGCTATATACCACAGCTAGACACTCTACCAACTAGCTATATACCACAGCTCATTGCTCTACCAACTAGCTATATACCACAGCTAGCTACTCTACCAACTAGCTATATACCACAGCTAGACACTCTACCAACTAGCTATATACCACAGCTAGCTACTCTACCAACTAGCTATATACCACAGCTAGCTACTCTACCAACTAGCTATATACCACAGCTAGACACTCTACCAACTAGCTATATACCACAGCTAGACACTCTACCAACTAGCTATATACCACAGCTAGCTACTCTACCAACTAGCTATATACCACAGCTAGACACTCCACCAACTAGCTATATACCACAGCTAGACACTCTACCAACTAGCTATATACCACAGCTAGACACTCTACCAACTAGCTATATACCACAGCTAGACACTCTACCAACTAGCTATATACCACAGCTAGACACTCTACCAACTAGCTATATACCACAGCTAGACACTCTACCAACTAGCTATATACCACAGCTAGACACTCTACCAACTAGCTATATACCACAGCTAGACACTCTACCAACTAGCTATATACCACAGCTAGCTACTCTACCAACTAGCTATATACCACAGCTAGCTACTCTACCAACTAGCTATATACCACAGCTAGACACTCTACCAACTAGCTATATACCACAGCTAGACACTCTACCAACTAGCTATATACCACAGCTAGCTACTCTACCAACTAGCTATATACCACAGCTAGACACTCTACCAACTAGCTATATACCACAGCTCATTGCTCTACCAACTAGCTATATACCACAGCTAGCTACTCTACCAACTAGCTATATACCACAACTAGCTATATCCCACAGCTAGCTACTCTACCAACTAGCTATATACCACAGCTAGCTACTCTACCAATTAACTATATACCACAGCTAGACACTCTTCCAACTAGCTATATACCACAGCTAGCTACTCTACCAACTAGCTATATACCACAGTTAGCTACTCTACCAACTAACTATATACAACAGCTCATTGCTCTACCAACTAGCTATATACCACAGTTAGCTACTCTACCAACTAACTATATACAACAGCTCATTGCTCAACCAACTAGCTATATACCACAGCTAACTACTCTACCAACTAGCTATATACCACAGCTAGCTACTCTACCAACTAGCTATATACCACAGTTAGCTACTCTACCAACTAACTATATACAACAGCTCATTGCTCTACCAACTAGCTATATACCACAGCTAACTACTCTACCAACTAGCTATATACCACAGCTTGTTGCTCAACCAACTAGCTATATACCACAGCTAGCTACTCTACCAACTAGCTATATACAACAGCTCATTGCTCTACCAACTAGCTGTATACCACAGCTAGCTACTCTACCAACTAGCTATATACAACAGCTCGTTGCTCTACCAACTATCTATATACTACAGCTAGCTACTCTACCAACTAGCTACTTGATCAAAGCCAAATGGAGTCACACAATAACAACAGCAACACTAACAACATAACAACTAAGGATTCATTCAACCAGGACTTAGATTTATTATCAAGTTCTAGTCGAAACTAGATCAAAGTTAGTGTTCCTGGTGAACTACCATCTAGCATATCTGTTTCAGGAAGAGCTTTATTTGACCTCAATGATAATGGTTTGGGTACTTTGATACAAGGCCAATAATTTGAGGAGGAGATATAGTGTAGACTGGGTGTTTTCTTGTGATACCACCACCACTACCACCTATACAGGGCAGACTAGGATTTTTCTTGTGATACCACCACTACCACCTATACAGGGTGGACTGGGTGTTTTCTTGTGATACCACCACTACCACCCGTACAGTCATGAAACAGTTAACACATGTTGTTGTTCTTAGTAGAGAAAGAAGAGAGAAAGATTCTAAGGTTCTTACCTTGTCCAGAGAATGTTTCTAATAATTTATCACTGACCGGTTTGCCCTGTTGAGCAAAAGCAGTTAATGAAAGAGCTTTGTAAATGCCACTCCGAGATAATGACCCTGTCTTTATATCAACAGCATCCCAAATCTAAAAGAACAAAAGGAAAAAAAAAAATTAATTTATCTCTTAGCATCCTGTACCACATCAAACCACATTAACAAAACATTAAAAAATTACGAAACAACACTATGACTGCATCACATTAAAAATTAAAGTCTTTCCTCCCATACAGCATATTTTCACAATGGTTTGTTCATTAGTAAAGATACTATAAACATTTGAATTAACAAACTATATGAAATCACATTAGCAAGAGATTTTAGAAAATTATAAAACAACAAATTCACTATAATGTGCTGTTTCCTTGAGCAAGACACTTTATTTCACATTGATCCAGTTTACTCAGCTGTAGAGTGGTCGTGGAGGTGCCACGGCAAAAAAGCACCCAGCCCTCACTGTAAATGAGGTTGGTGTTAGGAAGGGCAACCAGCTGTAGAAATCAAGCCAGAATCAGTTCCCATATGAGTAAGACAAGGTCAGCCGACCGGACACTGCCCACAACAGGACAACCCGTCTAACCCATGCTAGCGTGGAAGAACGGACGTAAAAACGGTGATGATGATGATAATAATACTGCAAATTTTCACAACAATCTGTCCACTAGTAAAGATACTATAAACATTTAGTATAAGACTGGATCACATTAAACATTAATGTCTTTAAATTATCACAACAATCTGTCCACTAGTAAAGATACTATAAATATTTGAGTTAACAAACCAGTTTTTAGATACTTTCTATTAAATCATGCTGAGATATTAAGAGGTAAATGAACCCTTTTGATACAGAACCATCTGAAACCAACCTTGTTTATTTATATTTATCTAAAAACCTACCATTAGAAATGTATGTCAAAATTAATATATAGAGTAGTATGCTCCTGCATGAAGATGCTACAAAATAGCTTATAAAATAAGGTGAAAACCCTTAAACTGTTGACTGCCGCGTATAATTTACACAGCTACAGTTGCTGTGCCGGGATTTTTTTTCAGTAAAATGACTATTACACGTACACACATACCCTCTCTCTCACACATCTACACCCCAACCCCCTCTCTCTCACACACAAAAAAAAAACCACAACAAAAGCCATAGTAAACTAACAACAATCCTAAGCCAGAGATTTACCTGACGTAAGCAACAAGTTTTACAACCATGAGATGGCGGTGTATGGCTTTACACACTTTGTTATAACAATAATTGTTTCTGCTTTTGGCACAAGGCCAGCAATTATCCCAGTACATTACTGGTACTTTATTTTATTGACTCTGTAAGGATGAAAGGCAAAGTTAACCTCGGCGGGATTTGAACTCAGAACATAAAGGGTCTTAACTCTATGCTGCGAAGCAGGGTGTCATATTATTGTTAAACACTATATATAATTGTTTCTACTTTTGGCACAAGGCCACCAATTATCCCAGTACATTACTGGTACTTTATTCTATTGACTCTGTAAGGATGAAAGGCAAAGTTAACCTCGACGGGATTTGAACTCAGAACATAAAGGGTCTTAACTCTATGCTGCGAAGCAGGGTGTCATATTATTGTTAAACACTATATATAATTGTTTCTACTTTTGGCACAAGGCCACCAATTATCCCAGTACATTACTGGTACTTTATTTTATTGACTCTGTAAGGATGAAAGGCAAAGTTAACCTCGGCGGGATTTGAACTCAGAATGGCAAGGGCCGTAACTCTATGTGTCAAAGCATGGCGTCCGACCCTCTACCGATACTGCCAATCCACCGCCCTTTGAAAAAAAATAATAAACAACCTTCGGCCTCCAGGATGCATGGTAGATTTTTGGGACTTATTTTAGGAAAAAATGTAACGTCTTCGACGCTGGGAAATACAGTACTTATCATCTTCTTCGTTTAATGTCCATCTTCCATGCTGGCATGGGTTAGACGGGAGTTGTCCCACTTGAGGCAAGGTAGGTCGGGTGGCCGTGTCTTGTTCATATAGGACTGTCTGGTAGGTTTTCTACGGCTGGATGCCCTTCCTAACACCAACCACATTTACAGTGTGGAACTGGGAACTTTTTACCGTGTTACCTACACGGCCACATTACAGCGTGGACTGTGTGTATTTTTTTTTTTTTCATTTATTTATATTCTTATGAAGCCTTTAGGGAGGGGGTAGGATGATAGAAAACAACATATTGAAATAGAAAAAGGTTTGACTCCATTACATAACCCCCCCCCCTCCCCCGGAGGCCTTGCTCATAATAAATACATTCTTAGTATAGTTGCTTAATCACCCTCCCCTCCCCAGCCAGCATCCCTAATATATCCATTCTTACTATACTTGCTTAATCACCCTCTCCCCTACCCAGCCAGCACCCCTTACATTCTTAGTACACTTGCTTAATCACCCTCTCCCTAATATATCCATTCTTAGTATACTTGCTTAGCCACCCTCTCCCCTACCCAGCCAGCCCCTTTCAATTTGTGAATGGTAAGCATAAAGTATACAAATGACACACTTTTAAATGACCCTCACCCCCTATTATGACAGTGCCGACATGACACAGTATGTGAAAGGAAATGGTGCGGTGGGGAGTAGCATATATTTTCTTTCTTTCTTTCCTATTAAATATAGACTCAACATTTTATGAATAGGCAGTTTAGAACCAAATAAATGATATCAGTGTAATCAGCTTGATGTATTTATCCATTTTTAATACACATACTAGACTTTAACTTTCAATATTCTGCAATGATTTAGCAGAAAATATCTTTAAAAAAGAAGAAACAGATCTGGTAATTCAAATGTTTATAGTATCTTTACCAGTGGACAGATTGTTGCAAAGATTTACAGTATTAGAGTAAAGAGATTAATATTTGTTTCTACTTTTTGGCACAAGGCCAGCAATTATCCAGTACATTACTGGTACTTTATTTAATCGACCCCGTAAGGATGAAAGGCAAAGTTAACCTTGGCGGGATTTGAACTCAGACCATAAGAGATTAATAATGAATGTAATGTAGTCATAGTAGGGATTTGTACTTTTACAGAATGCTTTGTGAAAAAAATGGTTTATAGTATCTTTACTGGTGAATAGATTGTTTTAAGAATGTACAGTATTAGAGTAAAGACTTTAATATTTAATGTGTGGTATTCATAGTGTTGTTTTGTACTTTTCTAGAATGTCTTGCTAATGTGGCTTGTTAATTCAAATGTTTAGAGTATCTTTACTCTAAAACATTTTTGAGTAAAGACTTTAATATTTAACCCTTTAGCATTCACATTACTCTATATATACTATTGTATTTTCATGGTAAATGCTTTATCTCACATAATTATCTCACATAATATCGAATCTATGAGATTTTGAAAGTATTTATTTTAAGAACAATACCTTAACATAAGTTTGAGCGACCAGTTACAGCCAGTTTCAACATAAAAAGGTAGAGAATTCTGGCCGCTTTTGGTTGATTTGAACATTAAAGGGTTAACGTGAAGCAGTCATAGTGATGTTTTGTACTTCTCTAGAATGTCTTGCTAATTCAAATATTTATACTTCTATAGAATGTCTTGCTAATTCAAATATTTATCCTATCTTTAATTGTGAACAGGTTGTTAAGAAAATTCGCAATAAACTAAAATAAAAGACTTCAATTTTTATTGTGATGCAGTCACAGAATATCTTCCTAATGAGGTTTCAGAATTAACAGACAGACAGACAGACAGAAAAACAAGATATACTTGGCCATATGTAATATAATGCTGCACAAATATTATACATGTATGACCAAACAAGATAAGGAAGTAAAACGTTAAATTAAGGAATACTAATTAATTAGAAACTCAACACTTCATGATATCAGCGGGGCTTGCATATGATAAAACATAGTTGTTGTTTAGCCCTAGGTCAACCTGGACCGAACAAATCTCTACGTATGATCAAAGGACATTGTTAATGTAATCATTCTGTCTTTTTATATGTAGCTATCATGTATAGGTGGAGGTTTGCCTGCTATGGTCGTGTACTCTGCTATAGGTTCTTGTCTAAAACCATCCTTCAGGGCACAGTTGAGGGAGGGTGAAGGAGAGGCAGACTAAGAAAATCCTGGACTGGTCACAGCATCTACATCCTTCTATGTATGATGGAGAATAGAGACCAGTGGTGACGACTGGCTGCGAAATAGGTACCAGACTGTGGATCACTAGGTACTGGACAGTGGACCACTAGGTACTGGACAGTGGACCACTAGGTACTGGACAGTGGACCACTAGGTACTGGACAGTGGACCACTAGGTACTGGAGAGTGGACCACTAGGTACCAGGCCGTGGACCACTAGGTACTGGACTGTGGACCACTAGGTACTAGACAGTGGACCACTAGGTACTGGACCGTGGACCACTAGGTACTGGACCGTGGACCACTAGGTACTGGAGAGTGGACCACTAGGTACCAGGCCGTGGACCACTAGCTACTGGACCGTGGACCACTAGGTACTGGACAGTGGACCACTAGGTACTGGACAGTGGATCACTAGGTACTGGAGAGTGGACCACTAGGTACTGGACAGTGGACCACTAGGTACTGGAGAGTGGACCACTAGGTACCAGGCCGTGGACCACTAGCTACTGGACCGTGGACCACTAGGTACTGGACAGTGGACCACTAGGTACTAGACAGTGGACCACTAGGTACTGGAGAGTGGACCACTAGGTACTGGACTGTGGACCACTAGGTACTGGACTGTGGACCACTAGGTACTAGACAGTGGACCACTAGGTACTGGACCGTGGATCACTAGGTACTGGACAGTGGACCACTAGGTACTGGACCGTGGACCACTAGGTACCAGGCCGTGGACCACTAGGTACTGGACTGTGGACCACTAGGTACTAGACAGTGGACCACTAGGTACTGGACCGTGGATCACTAGGTACTGGACAGTGGACCACTAGGTACTGGACCGTGGACCACTAGGTACCAGGCCGTGGACCACTAGGTACTGGACAGTGGACCACTAGGTACTGGACAGTGGACCACTAGGTACCAGGCCGTGGACATGGACCATTAGGTACTGGGGCGCACAGAAAGAATAAATACTTTTTTCTATTTTATTGACTAATGCGGTCTACCTTATGTTGAGTTGGGTCTATGTTGAGTTGAGCTTAACTTATGTTGAGTTGGGTCTATGTTGAGTTGGGTCTATGTTGAGTTGGGTCTATGTTGAGTTGGGTCTATGTTGAGTTGAGTTTAACTTATGTTGAGTTGGGTCTAACTTATATTGAGTTGAGTCTACCTTATATTGAGTTGAGTCTACCTTATATTGAGTTGAGTCACATTTACAGTATGTCTTCTTCTTCGCCCACTTATTCCTGAGAGAATCATGGAGGGGCAGAGTCCTTAAACACTCCTTCCAGCGGGTCCTATCAGAAGCAACCGTCTCCCCAAGCAAGACCAGCCAAGCTCATGGATGTTATCCAACCATCTTGCTGGGGGTCTACTCCTGGGTCTTTTGCCAGTTGGCTTTGCCCATAAAATCTGTCCAGCGATTCTTTCCTGAGACATTCTAACCACATGCCTGTAGTATCAGAGCTGTGATCTCTCAATTCGGAGAAGTAGTGGCTGTATCTGGAGTGACCCTCTGATCTCTGAGCTACAAATCTGTCCAGCGATTCTTTCCTGAGACATTCTAACCACATGTCATTGTATCAGAGCTGTGATCTCTCAATTCGGAGAAGTAGTGGCTCTATCTGGAGTGACTCTCTGATCTCTGAGCTACAAATCTGTCCAGCGATTCTTTCCTGAGACATTCTAACCACATGTCATTGTATCAGAGCTGTGATCTCTCAATTCGGAGAAGTAGTGGCTCTATCTGGAGTGACTCTCTGATCTCTGAGCTACAAATCTGTCCAGCGATTCTTTCCTGAGACATTCTAACCACATGCCTGTAGTATCGGAGCTGTGATCTCTCAATTCGGAGAAGTAGTGGCTCTATCTGGAGTGACTCTCTAATCTCTGAGCTACAAATCTGTCCAGTGGTTCTTTCCTGAGACATTCTAACCACATGCCTGTAGTATCAGAGCTGTGATCTCTCAAATCCGAGAAGTAGTGGCTCTATCTGGAGTGACTCTCTGATCTCTGAGCTACAAATCTGTCCAGCGATTCTTTCCTGAGACATTCTAACCACATGCCTGTAGTATCGGAGCTGTGATCTCTCAAATCGGAGAAGTAGTGGCTGTATCTGGAGTGACCCTCTGATCTCTGAGCTACAAATCTGTCCAGTGATTCTTTCCTGAGACATTCTAACCACATGCCTGTAGTATCGGAGCTGTGATCTCTCAAATCGGAGAAGTAGTGGCTCTATCTGGAGTGACTCTCTGATCTCTGAGTTACAAATCTGTCCAGTGATTCTTTCCTGAGACATTCTAACCACATGCCTGTAGTATCGGAGCTGTGATCTCTCAATTCGGAGAAGTAGTGGCTCTATCTGGGGTGACTCTCTGATCTCTGAGTTACAAATCTGTCCAGTGATTCTTTCCTGAGACATTCTAACCACATGCCTGTAGTATCGGAGCTGTGATCTCTCAATTCGGAGAAGTAGTGGCTCTATCTGGGGTGACTCTCTGATCTCTGAGTTACAAATATGTCCAGTGATTCTTTCCTGAGACATTCTAACCACATGCCTGTAGTATCGGAGCTGTGATCTCTCAATTCGGAGAAGTAGTGGCTCTATCTGGAGTGACTCTCTGATCTCTGAGCTACAAATCTGTCCAATGGTTCTTTCCTGAGACATTCTAACCACATGCCTGTAGTATCGGAGCTGTGATCTCTCAATTCGGAGAAGTAGTGGCTCTATCTGGAGTGACTCTCTGATCTCTGAGCTACAAATCTGTCCAATGGTTCTTTCCTGAGACATTCTAACCACATGCCTGTAGTATCGGAGCTGTGATCTCTCAATTCGGAGAAGTAGTGGCTCTATCTGGAGTGACTCTCTGATCTCTGAGCTACAAATCTGTCCAGTGGTTCTTTCCTGAGACATTCTAACCACATGCCTGTAGTATCAGAGCTGTGATCTCTCAAATCAGAGAAGTAGTGGCTGTATCTGGAGTGACCCTCTGATCTCCGAGCTACACACTCTATCTAGTAACGTTACTCTAAAGACCCTTCGGAGGAACCCCATTTCAGCTACTTGTATTCGCGATCGTATTCTTTCAGTCGTTACCCAAGATTCATGATGATACAGTATAAATGTAATGATTAAATTAATAAAATTATATAAGATAAGATTATATAATATGCACTTTATTGTTTATTGTGTTTTGTTATGTGTATAACCGACACAGACCTGCCCCCTTGGGCCGTGGAGAAATTGTCTTGCATGACACTGGTCAATGGTGCAAAACCATTGGGGCTCGGTGGGTTAAGGGTTTACTGTTTAACCCTTTTGCATTTAAACCAGCCATATCAGGCCAGAATTCTCCCACCCCTTTCTCTTCAAACTGGCTGTAACCGGCCACTCATACTTATGTTAAGGTATTGTTATGAAAATAAATAATATCAAAATCTCATAGATTCAATATTATGTGAGGTAAAGTCTTTACCATGAAAATACAATAGTATATATAGAGTAATGTAAATGTCATGTGAGGTATTATGTGAAGTAAAGCCTTTACTGTGACAATACAATAGTATATATAGAGTAATGTAAATGTTATGTTAGATATTATGTGAGGTAAAGCCTTTACTGTGAAAATATAATAGTAAATATAGAGTAATGTAAATGTTATGTGAGGTATTATGTGAGGTAAAGCCTTTACTGTGACAATACAATAGTATATATAGAGTAATGTAAATGTTATGTGAGGTATTATGTGAGGTAAAGCCTTTACTGTGAAAATATAATAGTAAATATAGAGTAATGTAAATGTTATGTGAGGTATTATGTGAGGTAAAGCCTTTACTGTGAAAATATAATAGTAAATATAGAGTAATGTAAATGTTATGTGAGGTAAAGCCTTTATTGTGAAAATATAATAGTAAATATAGAGTAATGTAAATGTTATGTGAGATATTATGTGAGGTAAAGCCTTTATTGTGAAAATATAATAGTAAATATAGAGTAATGTAAATGTTATGTGAGATATTATGTGAGGTAAAGCCTTTATTGTGAAAATATAATAGTAAAAATAAAGTAATGTAAATGCTAAAGGGTTAAATTAAAATCTTTCAATAAAATTTGTTAAATCATCTTAGGAATAATGAAGTAATTAATAATTAATAATTTGTGTAAGTCCGTCCTAATTCTTCTTCAATTAATTGCAATATAGTGAATGGAATTAGAAATATTAAAAACAACAAAAAAGCTACATATGTGAGCAGGAGAGTAGATTGCTACACGTATCTAGAAATATCTGCTTCTTTACACGTTGCATTTTTTTTTTTTTTCCAGCAAGACAAAATTAAAAAATAAACAAAGACCCCTTTCTCCTCAAAACATCGTACATTTAACCAAATCTAGAAACAAGATTACCAAAATATTTTATACACAATCATAACACGCCTCTTTTTCTATATACACCTGTTTACTCTACACAACCAATACCCCGATGTTGATCAACTGTACAGGTTATTTTTGTGGCTAGATTCACGTACGACAGGTGTAGCTGTAACTAGATCTATATCTCATTGGATCTGTCTATATACAAAAAACGCTTGAGTTTATGTTTTCCTACTATATCAGACGTTAAACTAATATATTTCAGCATTGTACTGTATTGTTTGCTTTGGTGTTTACGTTTACTTTTTGCACACACACACACACACACGTGTGTGTGGAAGCTTAATAAAATTGAAGCTTTGGCTAACATACGTTTAAATAGCTTGACAAATTGAACATTGCGGTAGGCAAAACCTAACCACACAATACTAAATTAACGAAAGAACTAACAGGTATAGTAATAATAATATATGTGAAGACTAAAATCCAACATTAGAAATGGCTTCTACAAGACTAGAACTGTTTCATTCAAAAGAAATCATCAGTAAAGCCCGGACGATTTCTTTTAAATGGAACAGTTCTAGTCCTGTAGAAGCACTAGCGTGCGTTGGGCCCCGGGCATCATTTGGATGGGGGCATCATTTTGGGGGGAAATAACTTAATAAATTTGATTGATTTATATTAAAATCGAATAAAGCGTTTATTTCATGTTTCATCTGTGTTTATATATTCAAAATATTTTCCTTTCTCATTATACTAGGACTTATACTTGAGACTTTGGGGCATACAATCAACATTTGCCCCGGGCATTACCAGAGCTCTGCACGCCGCTGTATAGAAGCCATTTCTATATTAAACATGATGTTTACACTCTACTAATGTATTAAGTACCTTAACACACACATGTATATATATATTAAAAGGATAATACCGAAGCTGACAAAAATCATCTGACTTTCCTGATGATTTCTTACGTAAGAAACAGTTCTAGTCCTGTAGAAATCATTTCTATAATAAAACGAATATATCTCTACTCTACTAACGTATTGAGTACCTTTTTAACAGTGATCGTC
>OZ024759.1:12030167-12220167 GCA_964016885.1 Eledone cirrhosa | reverse complement strand
AACATTTAATTTAGTTAACTGCTATCAACATTTAATTTAGTTAACTGCTATTAACATTTAATTTAGTTAACTGCTATCAACATTTAATTTAGTTAACTGCTATCAAGATTTAATTTAGTTAACTGCTATCAACATTTAATTTAGTTAACTGCTATTAACATTTAATTTAGTTAACTGCTATCAACATTTAATTTAGTGAACTGCTATCAACATTTAATTTAGTTAACTGCTATTAACATTTAATTTAGTTAACTGCTATCAACATTTAATTTAGTTAACTGCTATCAACATTTAATTTAGTTAACTGCTATTAACATTTAATTTAGTTAACTGCTATCAACATTTAATTTAGTTAACTGCTATCAACATTTAATTTAGTTAACTGCTATCAACATTTAATTTAGTTAACTGCTATCAACATTTAATTTAGTTAACTGCTATCAACATTTAATTTAGTTAACTGCTATTAACATTTAATTTAGTTAACTGCTATTAACATTTAATTTAGTTAACTGCTATTAACATTTAATTTAGTTAACTGCTAGGTGGGTGGACTGACAGGTAGATAGACATGGCTGGGTGGGTGGACTGACAGGTAGACAGACATGGCTGGGTGGGTGGACTGACAGGTAGATAGACATGGCTGGGTGGGTGGACTGACAGGTAGATAGACATGGCTGGGTGGGTGGACTGACAGGTAGATAGACATGGCTGGGTGGGTGGACTGACAGGTAGACAGACATGGCTGGGTGGGTGGACTGACAGGTAGACAGATATGGGTGGATGGATGGGTGGACTGACAGGTAGACAGACATGGCTGGGTGGGTGGACTGACAGGTAGACAGATATGGGTGGATGGATGGGTGGACTGACTGACAGGTAGACAGACATGGGTGGGTGGGTGGACTGACAGGTAGACAGACATGGGTGGGTGGGTGGACTGACAGGTAGACATGCATGAATGGACAGGTAGACAGACATGGCTGGATGGATGGACAGGTAGACAGACGTGGGTGGATGGACAGGTAGACAGACGTGGGTGGATGGACAGGTAGACAGACGTGGGTGGATGGACAGGTAGGCAGACATGGGTGGACTGACAGGTAGACGGACATGGGTGGGTGGATAAGTGGACTGACAGGTAAAACATGCATGGCTGGACAGGTAAACAGACAGATAGACAAACAGGTAGGTATATATATATAAACAGGTGCATGCATGGATGGGTGGTTTGACAGGTAAGTAAGCAAACAGATAGATCGATAAATAAAGAAACAGGTAGTTAGACAAACAAACAGGTAGATAGATCCACACACACACAGGTAGACAAACAGGTAGATAGACACACACATACACACACAGGTAGATAGATACACACACAAGTCGATAGACACAAACACAGGTAGACAAACAAGTAGATAGATACACACACAAGTCGATAGACACAAACACAGGTAGACAAACAGGTAGATAGACACACACAGGTAGTTAAGACAGATATATTTCTTTATTTGCCACAAGGGCGCAAAAAGATGGGGACAAATACATATAATGGGGAGTTTACATACAGGCGTGTAAAGAAAAAAAAAATAACAATAATATTAAATTTAACAATCGAAATCCGCAATAGGGGAGAGGCGTTACACATGGGTTGTACATTTTTTCGGGGTGTGTACAACCCATGTGTAACGCCTCCCCACTATTGGGAGATGAGGGTTGTACATTTTTTCGGGGTGTGTACAACCCTCATCTCCAGGAGCACGAAGAGCGAGCGCTCCCCTTCCTCTTTTTCCTCGACCTACAGGTTTACATAGAGAGAAGGCCCAACCACTCGGGCCATCCTTGCCACATTCACCCACCTTTCGTAAAATTTGCTGGGGTGGTGCAGCACCTCTCTCTCCACTCTGATTCTTCTTCTAAAATGATATTTGAAGAAGCGAACCAGTTATTCGCCGGAGAGAAAGGTGTCTCACCTCAGCCTCTTTCACCATAGCCATTACACAGAGGAAAACCGCCTCTCCTTCGTTTTTGTAGGAAGGTGGCGGTTTGATCGCAATAATGGACTCGGTGGTAGATCAGACAGACACACACACGCAGGTAGATAAGACAGATAGACAAACAGACACACAGGTAGATAAGACAGATAGACAAACAGACACACAGGTAGATAAGACAGAGAGACAAACATACGTAAACATGCAGATAAGACAGACAGACAGGTAAATAGAAGACAGATCGAGATTGGTTTACCTGTGTGATTGTTTCGTTCGGAAGATTCGATTTGGCGAAAATATTGAGGAAAAGCTCTTTCTCCATCCGTTCTTGGTTAGGACATAGGATATCGTAAATTTCTCTATAGAGAGGCGGAACAGAGCCTGCTGCAAGTGACAAAATAAAAACATCATTTGATTGTCGTTGTCAGTTAATTAAATATCATCATCATCATCATTTTACGTCCGCTTTTCCCTGCTTGCAAGGGTTGGACGAGTCCTATTCAGCACAGCATATATATATATATATATATATTTGTGTGTGTGTGTTGTGTTCATAGGTATGTGTATCCGTGTGTACATCTATACAGATCGGTGTGTATATGTACATATATATATGTATGTGTGTGTGTGCACAAGTATGTATATGTATGCATATATATATATATATATATATATATATATATATGCATGCATCTCCCTCTCTCTCTCTATATATATATATATGCATGCATCTCCCTCTCTCTCTCTCTATATATATATATATGCATGCATCTCCCTCTCTCTCTCTCTATATATATATATATATATTTATTGTTATACTTGGGGAGGGTCATATTTGTGTAATAATATTGCCAGAATTAATAACAGAATATATATATATAGAGAGAGAGAGGGGGGAGATGCATGCATATATATAGGCATGTATGCATGCATATATATATAGGCATACATGCATGCATATATATATATATATAGGCATGCATGTAAATATATACATATATATTATATGCAAAACTCAGTTTGCACTCAACAAGTGAATGTTGATCATTAATAAGAAAGGGTAGAAAGACAGATAGGCAGGTAAGTTGATATATTTATTTATACAGTCAAGGTAAAAAAAAAAAAATAATAATAAAATAGATGATCAGAAAATGAAAATAGACAGATGGTTTATATAATGAAATAAGTTTATCTCGGAGAGGAGAAACTTACCACACGACAGGTCTGACGACATCTTGGATGTTATATATCATGTGATTGATACAGAGCTTTAACTTAACTTTTAGCCGCACAGTTTCGTATCGCCTTGTAATAATAACTTTAACACTTTAATGACTGTCTTTGTATGTTTGACTGTAGTTTCGTTTAAACATCTAAAAGACGTCCGCTAAAGCGGCTTAAATATACATTATATATATATACACGACATACACCTGTATAAACACTTCTGTGTTAAACTGTTTCGGTTTTTATTTTGACATATATTCGAATTAATTAAGAAGCGTCGCCGTGTGTAACTTGTAACTATGGAAAGATTATCAAAACATTTATCAACGACAGTGTGTTTACCTATCTTCTTTACTCGTTGATAACGATTGATTAGAGAGAAATATTACAAGACAACACGTATTTTGATATTTGTTTATTTGTACATATATACATATATACACATAGCAAAGGTAAAACTATATATACATATATTTAATTACATACATATATATATATTCATTTTATTAAGTCTCTCTCTCTCTCTCTCTCTCTCTCTATATATATATATATATATATATATATATATATATCTATGTATATATGTTTATATTTTTAAAGTCACACCTGATGAATTTATTGGATATTAATTGTATATCATCGTTTGTTTTTATCATTTTAATATCATTCATTCAAAAGTGTACTTCGATTTAAGAAGAGAGATAAATCACTCTAAACATCTACAGGGAAACCATGTCCTGATTGAACTACTGTATAACATTCAATCTGTAACGACGCACCTGTTTTTTTTTTTATTTTCACAAATCTAAGGTAACTTCATTTATAAACATCCTTCTCCCCATTTCCTTGTGTGTGTATATATATATATATTTATATATATATATATATATATATATATATATATATATATATAAAAGAACAGATTAAAGTTTAAGCAAAGAATCGCTGCTTTTACCCCGAACGGGTCCTTCTGAAACACACACACACACATATATATATATATATATACTTTTACTGAACACACACACACACACATATATATATATATATATATATATATATATATGAGTGTGTGTGTTCAGTAAAAGTTATTTTGGTAAAAAACAAAATAGGAGAAAGCTCTCTACATGTGTGTAGTTACGATGGAGAAAAACGATTTATGTAACATCAGCATATTTCTTAATGTTATATATATATATATATCATCATCATTTTACGACCCTGCTTGCAAGGGAACTGATTCTAGCTTGATTTCTACAGCTGGATGTCCTGGGTGCTTTTTTGCCGCGGCACCTCCACGACCACTTTGCAGTGTGGGTTGGGTAATTTTTTGGCCGTGGCACCTCCACAACCACTTTGCAGTGGAATTATAGGGACCCCAGTCCTATCAACTCATTTCTACAGCTGAGTAAACTGGAGCAATGTGAAATAAAGTGTCTTGCTCAAGGAAACAACACATCACCCGGTCTGAGAATTGAACTCACAACCTTGAACTCACAACCTTTCGATTGCAAGGCCAATGCTCGAACCACTAATATATATATTTATATTCTGCTCTGAGGATACAGTGGTCACAGCATTGGATATTTGAGTTCTGCAAATACTTGTAAATTTGCACAGAGCATAACTAGGCTGTAGTACCACCGTGAAAACATTTGTAAGCACACGGAATATATTACCTTTTTATGATCTCTACCTGTTATTATTCATTCTTTATATATATATATATATATATATATAAAAGGTAGAACACTGAAAACAAACAATGCAAGGTTTAGTGCTTAATTAATCCATTGTCTTACTATTGTTTCAGAGGGCAAAATGAGCCTGCATATTATCGATATGTTGACTAATCGACAGTAGTTCTGCAATTCAATTGTATTAGTGTCAACAAAATACATCTATTCTGCTGTATCTATATGTGTGTGTTTGTGTGTGTGTGTCAGTATGTATGTGTCTGTGTGTGTGTGTGTGTCAGTGGATCGGTTTTATGTCTCTGCGTGTTACTGTATTGGTGTGTATGTGTGTGTATGTCTGTGTGTCTGCGTATGAGCATATGTGTGCCTGTCTCCTCAAACACTCTCTCCAGCGGGTCCTGTTAGAAGCAACCATCTCCAACTGATCTGACTGGTACTGATGATGATGTTAAATGTTATCCTACATCAGAGGTTCTCAATGTGGGTACTACCACCCCTTGTGGGGGCAATGAGAAGGTCCAGGGGGTGCCGGTGCCTAAGGTTATGGTTGGGGACGACAGTAGAGATGATATAATAGTATATTAAATATTAAATATCAAATGAAACTGTTCAGAGACGTGCAACCAAGCGCATACCCTCCATCAGACACCTACCATACTCTGAACGCCTTGCTTCCCTGGGCATGGATTCATTGAAGCTCCGACGTCTGGCAGTGGACTTGGTGAATACCCACAAAGTTTTTAACCATCTCGCCAACTGCAACCCTGAGCGCCTCTTTGATCTCCATGTATCTAACACACGTGGACATGCCTACAAGATAAGAAAACAGCACAGCTCCCATGACTTTCGCAGACATTTTTTCACGCTCAGAGTTGCTGAAACATGGAACAAACTGCCTGCGTCAATTGTTAGCTGCCGAGACACTGCATCCTTTAAGACACTCATGCTTCCCGAAATACGCCAAAACTACACCTGATGTGCCCCTTCCATACACATGCACACATGTGTGCACTGTTCATTTTACTGATGTTTGTGCATTGCCCTATGTACTGTACATGCACTTTTTTGATGGGTTGTGGTGCACCTGGGCACTGTGCACAATATTTCCTTATTGTTATTATTATTATATCATGACTCATACACTGTTTATTTTCCTGACATTTGTACATTATTCTATGTACTATACATGCACCTTTGATGAGTTGTAGTGCACCTGAGCACTGTACACAATAATTTCATTATTATTATTATTATATTATATATAAATAGGGCGGTGGATTGGCAGTATCAGTAGAGGGTCGGACACCATGCTTTCCAGCATAGTTACGTCCCTTTATGATCTGAGTTCAAATCCCGCCGAGGTTGACTTTGCCTTTCATCCTTACGGGGTCGATAAAATAAAGTACCAGTAATGCACTGGGAAATTGCTGGCCTTGTGCCTAAAGTAGAAACAATTATATATAAATATAGTAAAATAAAAAAATTTATATTTATTTATACATAGTATATATTATATTATTTGTTATATATGTATGAATGAAGTAATTCCGTCGGAAAGGTACAGGAAAAAAGAGTGCTCTATGTAGGCTACAGAGCTTATTAGTTATGTAATAAACAACATAAGATAATTATTTCATTTACCAGTGGTTTCTTGAAAGCAGATATATCTGTTTTCAGTCGTCAGAATGAATAAAACATGGTGTTTTTATTAAATATGGATTTGAAAACCTATATTTAATAAAAACACCATGTTTTATTCATTCTGACGACTGAAAACAGATATATCTGCTTTCAAGAAACCACTGGTAAATGAAATAATTATCTCATGTTACTATTATTTATTATATATAAATTGAGAGTTCATATCCCGCCAAGGTTAACTTTGCCTTTCATCCTTACGGGGTTAATAAAATAAAGTACCAGTAGTGCACTGGGTTGATTTAATCGACCCCCCCCCCCCCCTTTAAATTACTGGCCTTGTGCCTAAAGTAGAAATCATTATATATAAATTAACGATTTTATTTATTATATATTATTTACAATTTGCGTGTAGGCAGGTCTCTCTGGAAATAGGATTGGGGGTGCTGAGGGTATTACCATGGCTGTGAAGGGGGGGGGGGGGGGGGGAAGTGGCCCCAAAATTTGAGAACCTCTGCCCTACACTATTTATGTTTTGTTCACTTCATTAATAAGTTATGTATTCCAGTGATGTTTTCATTCCTCATCAATCCTTCCCAAACCAATATGCCTTCACTAATCTCAATTAATTATTTCTAATTATGTTAATTATATAATTAAATATATCCTCTGTAAACTTATTAACGCCTGTGGTTGTCAGATTTTCTCATTACATTAACAACAACAACAACAACAACAACAATGAAAACACAAAAAATAAGATAAAAATAAACCAAATAATTAATTTGTTCATCAGCAGGAGTTGGATTGGAGTCAGATATGGTTTGTTCCGGAGTTTTATGTTCTGAATTCAAATTCCACCGAAGTCAACTTTGCTTTTTATCCTTTTCAAGTTGATAAAATACAGTACCTGTAAAGTACTGGGGTAAATTCTTCCTCTCTATATACCTGTCTCTCTCTCTCTCTCTCTATATATATATATATATTTATTTCATTATACATATTTCAAGGGCCACCAAGGCAAATTATGGTGCGCTTTCATCAGATAAAATATAATATAGGTTAGTTTTATAAATAAATATTGACATACCCTGAAAAAATGTAACCATTCTGGTTGGAATCCACCATAATTGAAAGCGCACCATAATTTGCCTTGATGGCCCTTGAAATATGTATAATGAAATAAATATGGTTTTATAAATATAGTTTCCATTTGTTAATATATTGTATATATATATTCCATTGTTTTTGTCCTGTGCAATCCCTATTTTGAATTTATATTCTAAAGCTATCCGGTCTTTTTTTTTAACTACCATATAATAGACATCACACCACTCAGCATGTTTTCCCCTATTCTCCCTTCTTACCTTTCATACGCCTCAGTGTCCTTTGTCCACACGTTGGACAACAGTCCTTATTTTCTTCTGTTTTACTATTTCTCTCCTTTCTATATTTCTCTCCTTTAGCTAAGCCCTTGTACACTCTATATTTGTGTAATTCCCCTAAAGGTATACTTTGTCTCTACCTGTTTTGTTAAGTCCCAATGTGAACTGGAATGAATGGTATTAACCTTAATTAACCAAAACTGTAGTGATTTCCAGAGGTTGACTGAGGAGATGAGACTGTTGAAGGGAGGGAAAAGTCAATTAAATTGACACCAGTGCATTACTGGTACTTTATTTTGTCAGCCCCGTAAGAATTAAAGTCAAAGCTAACCTTGGATTTGAAGTTAGAATGTAAAGGGCCATAACAGTATGTCATAAAGCACGTCGCCCGATGCTCTACCGATTATTGCCACCCACTGCCCTCTTTTGCCCAGATTACAAACCATTGTCTCTCATCTTAATTTGTATTTCATGTTTTCAAAATATTTTGTATTTTCTGTCTTTAGGTACAAGATGAATTCCAGATCATCTTCTAGAAGACGATGTAAGTAAATTTAACCCTTTAACATTTACATTACTCTATATATACTATTGTATTTTCACAGTAAAGGCTTTACCTCACATAATACCTCATATAACATTTACATTACTCTATATATACTATTGTATGTTCACAGTAAAGGCGTTACCTCACATAATATCTCACATAACATTTACATTACTCTATATATACTATTGTATGTTCACAGTAAAGGCTTTACCTCACATAATATCTCACATAACATTTACATTACTCTACATATACTATTGTATGTTCACAGTAAAGGCTTTACCTCACATAATATCTCACATAACATTTACATTACTCTATATATTCTATTGTATGTTCACAGTAAAGGCGTTACCTCACATAATATCTCACATAACATTTACATTACTCTATATATACTATTGTATTTTCATAGTAAAGGCTTTACCTCACATAATATCTCACATAACATTTACATTACTCTATATATACTATTGTATTTCAACGGTAAAGGCTTTACCTCACATAATATCTCACATAACATTTACATTACTCTATATATACTATTGTATGTTCACAGTAAAGGCTTTACCTCACATAATATCTCACATAACATTTACATTACTCTACATATACTATTGTATTTTCACAGTAAAGGCTTTACCTCACATAATATCTCACATAACATTTACATTACTCTATATATACTATTGTATTTCAACGGTAAAAGCTTTACCTCACATAATATCTCACATAACATTTACATTACTCTATATATACTATTGTATTTTCAGAGTAAAGGTTTTACCTCACATAATATCTCACATAACATTTACATTACTCTATATATACTATTGTATTTTCACAGTAAAGGCTTTACCTCACATAATATCTCACATAACATTTACATTACTCTATATATACTATTGTATTTTCACAGTAAAGGCTTTACCTCACATAATATCTCACATAACATTTACATTACTCTATATATACTATTGTATTTTCACAGTAAAGGCTTTACCTCACATAATATCTCACATAACATTTACATTACTCTACATATACTATTGTATTTTCACAGTAAAGGCTTTACCTCACATAACATTTACATTACTCTATATATACTATTGTATGTTCACAGTAAAGGCTTTACCTCACATAATATCTCACATAACATTTACATTACTCTATATATACTATTGTATTTTCACAGTAAAGGCTTTACCTCACATAATATTTACATTACTCTATATATACTATTATAATATCACAGTAAAGGCTTTACCTTACATATCTCACATAACATTTACATTACTCTACATATACTATTGTATTTTCACAGTAAAGGCTTTACCTCACATAATATCTCACATAACATTTACATTACTCTATATATACTATTGTATTTTCGCAGTAAAGGCTTTACCTCACATAATATCTCACATAACATCTCGTATACGAGAGACGTGTGTTGACGTGTGTGAACAAGCTCGGCTACCGAGTCGGATTTACTTACTCAAAAAGTGAGTTTTGATTAATTTTTTTATACTGTAATATACGTTAACCCCTTGCCTTGGTCGTCAAACTTTGAGTTTATTTATTTTCGCCCCTTTTTGGGGCGAATTTTCCAGTTAAAAATTTATTACGGCAAACTAATAGAAATGGACGGAATTTTCACATCTCATCCTAACGTGAAAGCCACGCCCCCTAAGAAAGGTGATACAGAGAAGCTAGAAGCACAAGGCTCTAAGTCTTCCCTCCTGACTTCTGCAAAAGAAACATGGAACACGGAAATAAAAGAAAAACTTGAAAAAATGGGTGAAAACCCAGAAAGTCACATAAACGCAGACAAAAACAACAACGACAATAACAGCAATAGTCACAACACCAACCAAGGAAAAAATAACGATAACACCAAACAAAGCGAACCCACTACTGGTACCTCCTTTGCACAGGCGGTCCGGAAAACACAAACCTGCAAGCAACTGGACATTACAACTCTGAGAGAAAAGATGAAGGAAGCGAAACAGTATGTAACTTTCAAAGAAGGAGGAGACTTCACAATCACCTCCCCACAAGAAATCAAAAGAGACACGACGCTAAGAACGATATCTTTCAGAACAATTTCCAACATAACAAGGAAACCAACTCAATTATCCCAAAAAGAGATTGAGCTGGTCCTAAAAAATGTGTGGAGTGATATATCGTTCATACAAAAAGGGCCACTCTATGGGAATATAACGGTCCTAATGAAGGATCAATTGACGGCCAGGAAATACTCTGTGGCACCAATTGTTTCCAAGCTACATACATTTTTCCCCACATATTTAGGGAAAAGAACGCAGAAGATAAGGGTCTCCGGAATCCGGCCAAATGCATGCATTTCCTGGGTACTAACAGGGTTTTTAGAAGACGAGGACGGAATCCTCTCAGTAGGAGAAGTCACCACAGACGTTTTCGGCGGTTTGAGCGTGGAGGTTCTGGTCCAAATGAGACCAGAACGAATCGCTAGAATACCACAGAGGGTGTCCCTCGATGGAGAAACATTTATATATATTTCAGCCGAGGGTAGGAGGCCCATATGTTACTACTGTTCAAGCAGGGGTCATCTAAGGGCTGCTTGTCCTCAATTGACAAAAAAAAAGGCTCTTTTGCCTACACCCCACACACCGCCACCACCACCACCACCAACACCTCCACCACCACCACCACCACCACAACAACAACAAAAACAACAGGGAAAAATAACACAAGACACGGCCCCACCCAAAACAACTCCCAAAACACACACAAATACAACAAAACCCCAAAATACACCACTACCCGACAGCACGGACGAGGACCCAGCGGAAACGGCACCTAGTGACGAAGAGGGGGAACCCTTCCAACCTGTAAAAAGGAAAAAAAGAAAGCACCACTCGAACATAAACGAAACAAACACACAACCACCAACAAAAACAAAACAAACAGAACAAACAAAATCCGCCCCACCCCAAAACATAACACATACAACAAAACGTAAGCACACACAAGAACAACAAACAAACACAACACAAATAAAACAGTATACATACATTAACACAAATAACAAAGAACTAGTAAAAACAATACACAAAGACCCTTTGGTGGAAACTGAAGGACAATTCTTTGCAAGCGCGGCCAACAAACCGCATTTAAAAATGATAAGACTCCCAATGGACACCTATGCAAAACTAAGAGAGAACTTTCCTGAGGACGTGGGGAAAACATGTACTCGACCCTATAACCGCGTCCTCTTGAAACGTTTCCCCACCCACACCTCACCAAACACCCCCACTCCACCACAGAACAACACCCCACCAAACAACCCCTCCAATACGCCCATGGATATTGTGCAACCTGCTCCTCAGGAGCCGAACAGGTAGGTCCTTCCTCTTTTAACCAACATGGCTGATATAAGAGTTGGGTGTCTGAATGTACGTGGCCTGGGACTGTCTTGGAAACAAGGCAAACTTTTAAACGATCTCAGGTCGCATAGAATGGATGTAATGGCTATTTGCGAGTCCAGGATCAGCAGCGAGCACCAACTGGCGCCCCTCTTCGACGACTTTGAGATCTTCGCATCTCTCTGTCAACCGGGGGGTGGGGGTGGAGTTGTCGTTCTGCTGCGAAAACACCTGGGCCTCGCCATACAGAAGGTGCACCTGGACCCGGAGGGTCGACTGGTGGTTTTAGACGTCGGCAGTAGTGAAAGTGGAGCCCTTAGACTAATAGCTGTGTACGCCCCTTTTTGGGCAGCGCGGCCGGAATACTTCCAACGTCTGGAAACTTTTCTGGGAACGTCCCGCTCCTTGCTTTTAGTGGGGGACTGGAATGGTATCCTGGATGCACGTTGGGACTATGTAGGGGCATGTGCCAATAGAGGGGGGTGTAAAAGCCTCAAAAGGTTAATCGGCCGATTTGACCTGGCCGATAGATATCGACTAGATTTTCCGACTGTACCACTATGGACGTGGACCAATCGCAGTGGAACATCTAGGTCGTACCTAGATAGGGTCCTAGTTAGAGAGAACGATAGGGACACATTTAGCTGTCCAAAAATGTTCATGGTTGACTATTCGGATCACAAGTTAGTGACCTGCATAGCCAACCTTGATAGAACCCATAGACAGGGACCCGGTTACTGGAAGCTGAACTTGTCCTTACCGAGAAGCAAAGCTTACAGTAAACGGATTAGCACGTTAGTTAAGCAGAGTTTGACAGGGGCAATTGTCAACAACAGGTGGTGGAGCTCTCTTAAGAGAGCAATTAGAATAGAATCGATAGGTTTTAGTCAGGAATTAGCAAGGGATAGGAACAAGACGGAAAGGGAATTAGTAGATAGAGTAGAAGAGGCGATTAGGAGTGGCAATGTAGCCGGCGTGCTGGCATCAAGAATGGCCTTAGACCAGTTCTTTGAGGTGAAGCATGAAGGCTGCGTTGTCAGGAGTAAAATACGTGCTCTGGGTAATGAGGGAGCCAAAGCTGTAAGCTGGGCCCGAGTGACAGAGGCAAAAAGTGGGAACAAGTCCACGATTCGGTCTTTGAAGGACCAGGATGGGCGTGTGATCCTTGAACCTGGGCAGATGTGTGCGGCCTTTCAGCGGCACTTTGCACGACTGTTCGAGAGGGGCGGCGCGCCGGGTGAGACTATGGATTTCAATCCATACCTCGACGGTCTGCCGCGCCTCTCGGACGCGGAGGCGAAATCCTGCGAAAGGACGATTTCAGCTGCTGAGATAGGGGCGGCGCTGAGCCAATGCGGCAAACGCAAATCCCCGGGTCTCGATGGTCTACCATACGAGCTATATGTAGCGATGCCGGACTTGTTCTCCGATATCCTCGAAGCGGTCTACTGCAACTGGCAGCAGAACGGGAGAATTCCCAGTTCTGTGACCAAGGGCGTAGTTACGCTGGTGAGGAAGGATGAGAACAAGGGGGATGACATAAGTAACTTCAGGCCCATAACTCTGCTAAATACAGAGTTAAAGATTTTGGCCAAGGTGTTAGCGAAGAGGTTGGCGCTTGTCGTTGGAAACCTGGTGGGAGAAGCGCAGACATGCGCAATCCCGTCCAGGTCCATTCACGACAATCTCCACCTTATGCGATACATCATAGAGAGGGTAGGGAATGAACCCGGCTTTGGTGGGGCCCTGATCAACTTGGATCAATCTAAAGCTTTCGATAGGGTTGACCATCGTTACCTGGATGCGGTGCTCGCGGCGGCAGGCTTCGGACCCGTTTTCAGGGGTTGGATTGCTGCGATGCACAGCAGCAACGTCTGCTCAAGGGTCAAGGTGAACGGCCACCTCTCGGAGCCGTTCCAAATCATGCGATCCATCCGACAGGGATGCCCTCTCTCCTCCCTACTGTATGTGCTGGCTCTTGAGCCACTACTGCGGAAGTTGGAGCGGTTGCAGGGCATCCCTTTGGAACCGGGATTGCAGAAAGCGGCGTCGGCCTACGCCGATGACGTGACAGTAATGGTGTCGAAAACCTCGCAAATCGGTGAGATCGGCACCTTACTGGAGGAATATGAAAGGTTTACAGGAGCCAAGCTGAACCGGGACAAGTCCGTCGGTTTGCAACTCGGAACATGGAGAGGCAAACCGATGCCCTCCAACGACGTCGTCGGACGCTGGACGGAGGGCCCGGTGAAGCTGCTTGGGGTCTGGTTCGGACCAGACCTCCAGGTGGAGAAAAACTGGAACGAGGTAACGGCCAGGGTGTTTGCACTCACCCAGAAGTGGGCCCAGTGCAAACTATCCCTGAAAGGTCGAGCGGAGGTGGCGAATACTTATATAGCATCCGTCATCTACTACCGCTTGACCGTCGTGCCTTGCCCAGTGAAAAGACTCGCCAAAATGGAGTGCGCGCTGTTCCAATTTCTTTGGAACAAGCGGACCCCTTTGGTGAGGAGATCCATCTGCTGTCAACACCCTTCGAAAGGAGGGCTGGGGATGCCGTGGCTACAGATGCGTAAACACGCATTAAGGCTACGGCACCTCCAGGTATTCCTCACCGGTCAACCGGTGTGGGCCCCGTTTGTGAGGCGAGCCTTTCCCAGACTCGTCTCGCTCACCGAGCTGCAATCCTGGGTCAAGCAAAGACCGAGAAAAGTGGGCGACTGGCACATTGAATGTGCCCAGGCGCTCACGGCCCTCTGGAAAGCGGACCCGGCAATCAGTGGAGACTCCACCTCGACATTCTATAGAGGGTTGGTACGCAGCAGGTGCGACGATGCTCTCGGAGAAGCTCTAGGCATGGAGGAAGATGAACTGGCCAGTCTGTTCGGTAGGACGTTTGGCCCTGGACCGATGGACAACTTCCAAAAGTCCCTGGCTTGGCAGTGCTACCGAGGGGCTCTACCCGTTCGAGACAAGCTCCACAGGCATGGGAGCCTGGGTAGAGATCCTTTGAATAAGATCTGTCCGAGATGCGTGCATGATGACGAAACCGTTGCGCACGCATTCGTACACTGCCCAGGCATTGCTGACCTGTGGGGCTATGTGGAACGACTACTGTCGAGGGTGGGACCAATCCGGTTGACCACCGAGTCCATTGTCACGATCAAACCGCCTCCCCCTTTCAAAAACGAAGGAGAGGCGGTTTTTTTTCTCTGTGTGGTAGCCATGGCTAAATAAGTTGTATGGTGGACGAGGCTGAAAGGGCTGAGGTCAGACACCTTTCTCTCCGGCCAACAACTGGTCCCCTTTTTCAAATACCATTTTAAAAGAAGGATCAGAATGGAGAGAGAGGTGCTCTACCCCAGCAAGTTTTATGAAAGGTGGGTGAAAGTAGGGAGAATGGCCAGAGTGAATGGGTCTTCTCTCTATATCAGCCTGTAGGTGAAAGAAGAGGAAAAAGAGGAGACGAGGGAAGCACCTACTCTTTGTGCTCCTGAGGAGAAGGGTTACACATTTTTTCCGGGGTGTGTGCGACCCATGTTAATGCCCCCTCCCTATTGAGGACTTCGTTTGTTGTTGTTATTTCATTGTTATATTTTTGTACTCGTTAATTATATGTAAACTTCCCCCCTTGTATCTGTCCCTACCTTTTGTGCCCTAGTGGCAAATAAAGAAACCACTCTATATATACTATTGTATGTTCACAGTAAAGGCTTTACCTCACATAATATCTCACATAACATTTACATTTCTCTATATATACTATTGTATTTCAACGGTAAAGGCTTTGCCTCACATAATATCTCACATAACATTTACATTACTCTATATATACTATTGTATTTCAACGGTAAAGGCTTTACCTCACATAATATCTCACATAACATTTACATTACTCTACATATACTATTGTATTTTCACAGTAAAGGCTTTACCTCACATAATATCTCACATAACATTTACATTACTCTATATATACTATTGTATTTTCAGAGTAAAGGTTTTACCTCACATAATACTCACATAACATTTACATTACTCTATATATACTATTGTATGTTCACAGTAAAGGCTTTACCTCACATAACATTTACATTACTCGATATATACTATTGTATGTTCACAGTAAAGGCTTTACCTCACATAATATCTCACATAACATTTACATTACTCTATATATACTATTGTATTTCAACGGTAAAGGCTTTACTTCACATAATTATCTCACATAACATTTACATTACTATATATATACTATTGTATTTTCACACTAAAGGCTTTACCTCACATAATATCTCACATAACATTTACATTTCTCTATATATACTATTGTATGTTCACAGTAAAGGCTTTACCTCACATAATATCTCACATAACATTTACATTTCTCTGTATATACTATTGTATTTTCACATAATATCGAATCTATGAGATTTTAATATTATTTATTTTGAGAACAATACCTTAACATTAGTACGAGCAGTTGGTTACAGCCGGTTTGAACAGTTGGATACGGCCTGCTTAAATGCTAAAGGGTTAAATCATCTTCATTATTATTTCTTCTATCTGGATTGGCAGTATCGGTAGAGGGTCGGACGCCATGCTTTGACGCATAGAGTTATGGCCCTTGCCATTCTGAGTTCAAATCCCGCCAAGGTTAACTTTCCCCTTCATCCTTACGGGGTCGATAAAATAAAGTACCAGTAATGTACTGGATAATTGCTGGCCTTGTGCCAAAAGTAGAAACAATTATTTCTTCTATCATCATCATCGGTTAATGTTTGTTATCCCTGCTAGTAAGGTTTGGACACGTTGTAGGAGACTGGTCAGTTCTCAAGCAGAACCTTTGACATCCAGGTGGGCTGAGGGCTCGACATATGATTCCATGCTCTACTGAGTGCATTTTATCATGGGACTGTAGCAAGATGGTCAGCAGTGATATAAAAAGGTGTTTTGATTGAAAACAAAGGAATTTATTAAGTCATGTTGACAAGCATAACTAATACAGAATATGTGTGAATGTAAAGATGGTGTGTTGGGATGTGAGAACAAAGGTGTATGTGAGCAGGTCAGTGGGAAATAATGTTCAAGTCCATGAGTGTTGTAAATATTAGCTTTCAGTTACTCACATTGGAGAAGTAAAGTCCTTGCTTTGTATATGAGAATAAGTGTTTCTACTTTTGGCACAAGGCCATCAATTACCCAGTGTATTACTGGTACTTTATTTTATTGACCCCGTAAGGATGAAAGGCAAAGTTAACCTCGGCAGGATTTGAACTCAGACCGTAAAGCATGGTGTCCAACCCTCTACCGATACTGCCATATAAAAATAAGGCCATGTTGTGGCATATGAAATGTGTCAGCTAATGGTGTCCTGAGTTGCTGATGGTGATAGACGGAGCGCTGGATATGTCTTGGCAGGCTGGAAATACTAGCAGCAACTAAACTTTTCTGTTTAAGTTTTTGCACCCGTCACCCTTGGGCGGAATTAATGTCACCAAGCCTTTGCGCATGTATTCAATACAGGACAAACACTAGGCAAGTTTTCATGTCCTCCTTTAGCATAGCTAAAGAGTCTTCTCAAATTTTATTTGGCAAGTTTTCTATAACTGGATGCCCTTCTTATCACCAGCCATTTTATAGAGTGTACTGGGTGATCGTTTATCATGTAGATCACCAACATCATTAAGCTGGTGCTTGAAGCAAAACTTTTATAGGGTTCCTTCATAAAATTATGATGGAAGGTTTTTAGATAAATATAAACACTTTAAAACAAACAGCTTAGTATTGTAGAACCAGAGATGTTTGGAACATAACTTAACAAAGGTTCTTTATTAAAATTATGATGGAAGGTTTTATAGATAAACTAGCAGTAAAGCCCGGCGTTGCTCGGGGTCGCTCAGTAGCTGTGTTAAAGTTACAATGTTAAGTTTCTTTTTTGGCTTAAAAACTGTAGTGTCTACTGTGCAGACTTGCATGTGGTGTTTTTGATTAATATTCCCTCAACCAACAATATGCCTTATGAAGTTAAGAAAACATAACGATAACCCGAATGTTATAACAAAAGAGGATGCTGGGGATAGAAACTGCACTGGTTATTTATTAACAAAGATCGAAAATGTAAACACTGCAACGCAGAGAAAAACATTAGCGTAACCAAATTATCAGTTATGTCTGTCTGCACGCCTATATCACCTCTCTGCACGACTGTCTGTCTGCACGCCTATATCACCTCTCTGCACGACTGTCTGTCTGCACGACTGTCTGTCTGCACGCCTAACGAAATTTACAGATACATATATTTTAAATAAACTTATATAATTTTTGCTTTTTTTTACGAAATATTTGCTTGTTTTACGTAGTCTTTAAATAGACTTGTTTTCAAGTAAAAATATTGTTTTAAAAGGCTTTTAAATGGAAATGAAGCAAAACGGAAGCTTAGTGTTCAAACTGATGAATTTTGCAGGTCAAAGTCATTTTAAACGCTGAGAAAGCCAGCGTAATTTTTTTAATTTTTGCACGCAGAAAATGTAAACAGAACGTAAGACGCTACGCTGAATGTAAACAGAACAAAGGGAAATAACTGATCACTTACGCTCAAAAATCGATACATTATATTCGATTTCGTCAGATAGGGCGGGTCAATTTGAAATATTTTTTTTCCGATGTCTTCGCTAGGGCTCAATGTACAAGTATAGCAATTTCGGTGCAATTCCGTGAGAGATTCTAAGAGGAGATGTGTGCCAAAAATCGATAGACAGACAGACAACCACAGTTTTATATATATAGATAGATATAAACACTTTAAAACAAACAGCTTAGTATTGTAGAACCAGAGATGTTTGGAACATAACTTAACAAAGGTTCTTTATTAAAATTATGATGGAAGGTTTTATAGATAAATATAAACACTTTAAAACAAACAGCTTAGTATTGTAGAACCAGAGATGTTTGGAACATAACTTAACAAAGGTTCTTTATTAAAATTATGATGGAAGGTTTTATAGATAAATATAAACACTTTAAAACAAACAGCTTAGTATTGTAGAACCAGAGATGTTTGGAACATAACTTAACAAAGGTTCTTTATTAAAATGATGATGGAAGGTTTTATAGATAAATATAAACACTTTAAAACAAACAGCTTAGTATTGTAGAACCAGAGATGTTTGGAACATAACTTAACAAAGGTTCTTGCATAAAATTATGATGGAAGGTTTTTAGATAAATATAAACACTTTAAAACAAATAGCTTAGTATTGTAGAACCAGAGATGTTTGGAACATAACTTAACAAAGGTTCTTGCATAAAATTATGATGGAAGGTTTTTAGATAAATATAAACACTTTAAAACAAACAGCTTAGTATTGTAGAACCAGAGATGTTTGGAACATAACTTAACAAAGGTTCTTGCATAAAATTATGATGTAAGATATTGTGGAACCATGGTCAAATTTGGTATCAAAAGTGTTAATTATTAGACATGACAGTTTATGAAGTTGTAGCGACCTACATTGTGATGGCTCTTGAATACATTCTCCGTATGTTGTTTGGCTCAGTTCAGCCAATCGCAACCAGCGTAGGGAGATGTATTTCAACTTCCGCTGAGAGGGGAAAAATTCCCGCTTCGCTTCGAAAATCTCCCGCTTTGCTTCGAAAATCTCTCTCTTGCAGCTGAACACCGTGAAGGTAAACATCTCTTGATTTCGTTCTTCAAGCATAGACAATATGTAGCAACAAATATCACTATGGGTCTGGCTAACGCCTCAGCCAGTTGACCTTAAACTCTTATTTTGTCTATTCATTCCTCTTGGCAAGCCAGCTAAACCTTTGTAATCGGTTTTTAAATAAATTGTATATTATAAACATTATAAAGTCGTATGATGATATTTGCCACAACATGGAGGCACATGTCTTAGTGGTTAGAGCATTGGCCTTGCAATCGAAAGGTTGTGAGTTCAAACCTCAGACCGGGTGATGTGTTGTTTCCTTGAGCAAGACACTTTATTTCACATTGCTCCAGTTTACTCAGCTGTAGAAATGAGATGATAGGGACTGGGGTCCATATCATTCCACTGCAAAGTGGTCGTGGAGGTGCCACAGCAAAAAAGCACCCAGCACTCACTGTAAATGAGGTTGGTGTTAGGAAGGGCATCCAGCTGTAGAAATCAAGCCAGAACCAGTTCCCGTCCCACCCTTGCAAGCAGGGAAAAGTGGACGTAAAATGAAAATGAAAATGAAATGATTCCCTTGGACTGCTTCGGTTACTCTCTGCGATACAATACACAGACAAATATTAACATTCATAACACAACATAAACCCATATAGTGACCTACAAAGTCTTAATTTAGATGGTCACAGCTTTCTTAAGGCTTTATCATTGGTTCACAGCATCTCACATTCTTTCTCTTTTGCTCTTTTATTCTCAGCCAAACCAAAACATTTCTCAAGACCTGACAGTGCACCTCTAAACAGAACTGCTCGAGATCTTTGGCTCACTGCTCTCAAGAACGGAAATGGTAACTGGATTCCATGTTTTTTTTTTCTCTCTCTAGATTATCCCTAGTGTTGGTGATCTAGACCAGAGGTTCTCAAACTTTTGGGGCCACTGCCCCCCCCCCCCCCCCTCTCCTTCATGGCCACATAAAACCCTCAGCAACCCTATTTCCAGAGAGACCTCCCTACACACAAATTGTAAATAATATATAATAAATAAAATCGTCAATTTATATATAATAAATAATATAATATATACTATGTATAAATAAATATATATCTTTGATTTAATATACTATTATATCATCTTTACTGTGCACCGCCCCCACTGTGCCCTTAGGCTCCAGTGCCCCGTGGACCTTCTCAATACCCCACCAGGGGCAGAAGCACCCACTTTCAGAACCTCTGATCTAGACAATAAAAGCACCCAGTACACGCTGTAAAGGGGTTGGTGTTAGGACGGGCATCCAGCTGACAACTTCTCCTCTGCACTTGATAGAATGTATGACCGTACGTAAGCGAGATGCAGACCTCCTTGGCCTATCTGGGAGATCAGTAGCCCCACTTCAGTACTGACGTGGTTTATGAAGACCCATCCAACCCTTAGTAACCCCCCTTCAGTACTGACGTGGTCTTTGTAGACCCATCCAACCCTTAGTAGTCCTCTTCAGTACTGACGTGGTCTTTGTAGACCCATCCAACCCTTGCTAGCAGGTAAAGTGGACATTTAACGATGATGATGATATCTTCTTGTATCACCAGTCACTTAACTATCTGCCTTTATATCTTCTTCTTCTTCTCCTCCTCCTCCTCCCTTCTTCTTCTCCTCCTCACCCCAACCCTCCTCCCCCCTCTTAACTTTGAGAGGGTTGTGATGGGTAGACTCCTCAAACACTCCTTCCAGCGGGTGGGTCCTGTCAGAAGCTACATCCCTTAGGGAGACCAGCCAAACTCATATCATTAGATTTATATTTTCTTCCCCCGTTATTTCATTCCTGGTTTGTTATTAATCTGATGAAATATTGACAGACAATACCTCAGAAACATACAAAGCCATTTTAACAAAGCATTAACGACATTTCATATGCAACAACCAATCCCTTACAAAGTGATACATGTTATCAATGGTGCTTGTGTGTCATTGTTATAATTTAAATATTTTCTTTTCATCATCATCATCATCATTTTACGTCCGCTTTTTCCTGCTTGCAAGGGTGGGACGGGCCCTATTCAGCACAGCATCTCTCCACTTGTCACGGTCCTTTGTCATCTCCTCTGTGAGCTGAGCTTCAGCGATCTGAGGTCTGCTCTCACCACCTCCGCCCATGTTTTACATGGTCTTCCTCTGCTGCGTCTTCCTTCCACTGGCATTATTTGGCACTTCTTTACCCAGCGGTCATCCTCTATGCGCATCACATGTCCATACCATCGCAGTCTTCTCTCCTGCACACTACAGTTTATCCCTCTTATACACAGTTTCTCACACAACTCATCTATGCTTGGTTGTTCATGCACATTGACATTGCACATCCATCGGAGCAAGCTTGCTTCATTTCTCTCCAGCCATCGCATATCCTCTGCAGTTGCTGCCCATGTCTCAAAGCATCGGGAAATTTTAAAAAATTGAAAATATAGTCACCACAATGCTGGTAACTATAATAAAGGTTTCTAATTTAGGCACAAGGCCAACAATTTTGGGGGAGAAGAAAGTCAATTAAATTGACCGCAGTGCATTACTGGTGCTTTATTTTATCGACCTTGTAGGGATGAAATGCAAAGCTAACCTCGGCAGAATTTGAACTCAGAACGTAAAGGGCCGTAACTCTATGCTGCAAAGCCTCTTGTCTGGCGCTCTACTGATACTGCCAATCCACCACTATTTATATTTTCTTTTGTTAAAAATATATTTGTAAACAAGATTTGGTTTGAATTACAAAGTATTTGGAAATTTATAAAATTTGAAAATATAGTCACCGCAATGCTGGTAACTACAATAATAGTTGCTGATTATAAATATTAGTTGAAATAATTGAGTAAAATACCCCTGAAGATAGAAAATAAAGTGTACAGAGGTACTTGTGGGAGATTGAACACCACATCTCTCGTATACCAGGTGAGGACCTTATGTTGTTCAATTCCACCCAGGTGCCTCTGTAAACTTTATTTGTCTTGTGGGGTCATGGATCAACCGGATGGTACTGCCACCCCACCACCACCATCAGGTTGGGTCAGGTGACCGTATCTTACTCATACAGAACTGTTTCTGGCTAGATTTCTACTGCTAACACCAACCACTTTACAGTGTGGACTGGGTGCTTTTTGTTGTGACACCTACATGACCACTTTACAGTGTGGACTGGGTGCTTTTTGTTGTGACACCTACACTACCACTTTATAGTGTGTACTGGGTGCTTTTTGTTGTGACACCTACATGACCACTTTACAGTGTGGACTGGGTGCTTTTTGTCATGACACCTACACTACCACTTTACAGTGTGGACTGGGCGCTTTTTGTCATGACACCTACACTACCACTTTACAGTGTGGACTGGGTGCTTTTTGTTGTGACACCTACACTACCACTTTACAGTGTGGACTGGGTGCTTTTTGTTGTGACACCTACATGACCACTTTACAGTGTGGACTGGGTGCTTTTTGTTGTGACACTTACATGACCACTTTACAGTGTGGACTGGGTGCTTTTTGTTGTGACACTTACATGACCACTTTACAGTGTGGACTGGGTGCTTTTTGTCATGACACCTACACGACCACTTTTCAGTGTGGACTGGGTACTTTTTGTTGTGACACCTACACTACCACTTTACAGTGTGGACTGGGTGCTTTTTGTTGTGACACCTACACGACCACTTTTCAGTGTGGACTGGGTGCTTTTGTCGTGACACCTACACGACCACTTTACAGTGTGGACTGGGTGCTTTTTGTCATGACACCTACATGACCACTTTACAGTGTGGACTGGGTGCTTTTTGTTGTGACACCTACACTACCACTTTACAGTGTGGACTGGGTGCTTTTTGTCATGACACCTACATTACCACTTTACAGTGTAGACTGGGTGCCTTTTGTCATGACACCTACACGACCACTTTACAGTGGGAGGGGGATGGAGACATACTGTCTATATGCTTCGGCTTCGGTTTGTACCCGTGGGAAGTTGGGTCTTCTGTATTACTGCCGCCATTTTTGACGGCAATAACACAACCATTGAATATATATTCCAATGTCTTTAATATTCTTTATGTCAGGTTACAGTACTGAAAATACCGGTATGATCAATACAAACTGCCTCTCATCCAAGAGACCCGACGCTAATCTACCATATAACAGTACTTCTACCTACCTCAGACAGGTTATGGGATTTGCTAAGTCCCCAAGGATGCCTGATATCAATTCCCGTAGGTGGTTTTTTGGTATTTTTGTGGGTAATTAAAATAAATAAATATTAGGTTTATTCATTTTGTTAACTCCATCTATTTGTCTGTCTGTGTGTTGTCACAGTTCATGTGACATCAGGCACCCACTGTACAAGTGTCTCTCTGTCTCTCTGTCTGTCTGTCTGTCTGCCTGACTATCTGTCTGTCTGTCTGTCTGACTATCTGTCTGACTGTCTGACTATCTGTCTGTCTAACTATCTGTCTGTTTGTCTGTCTGATTATCTGTCTGTCTGTCTGACTATCTGTCTATGTGTCTGACTATCTGTCTATCTGTCTGTCTAACTATCTGTCTGTTTGTCTGTCTGATTATCTGTCTGTCTGTCTGACTATCTGTCTGACTGTCTGACTATCTGTCTATCTGTCTGTCTAACTATCTGTCTGTTTGTGGTCTGTCTGTCTGACTATCTGTCTGTCTGACTGTCTGACTATCTGTCTATCTGTCTGTCTAACTATCTGTCTATCTGTGTGTCTGTCTCACTATCTGTTTATTTGTGTCTGTCTGTCTGATTATCTCTCTATGTGTCTGTCTGACTATGTGTCCGACTATCTGTCTGTCTAACTATCTGTCTGTTTGTCTGACTATCTGTCTGTCTGTCTGACTATCTGACTGTCTGCCTGTCTGACTGTCTGTCTATGTGCCGTTACAGCTCGTGTTGCATCAGGCACCCCCCTCTACAAGAGTAAAGAGGAATATTATGATGAAGTGCTGCAATTAAGAAAGGTTTGTGTCCATCTTTCTCTCTTTCCCTTCACATTTCTCATCTACCCTTGCTCTGATAAGACAGGTCTTAGATATCTCTGCTCTGATAAGAGAGGTCTTAGATATCTCTGCTCTGATAAGACAGGTCTTAGATATCTCTGCTCTGATAAGAGAGGTCTTAGATATCTCTGCTCTGATAAGACAGGTCTTAGATATCTCTGCTCTGATAAGAGAGGTCTTAGATCTCTGCTCTGATAAGACAGGTCTTATATATCTCTGCTCTGATAAGAGAGGTCTTAGATATCTCTGCTCTGATAAGACAGGTCTTAGATATCTCTGCTCTGATAAGAGAGGTCTTAGATATCTCTGCTCTGATAAGAGAGGTCTTAGATATCTCTGCTCTGATAAGAGAGGTCTTAGATATCTCTGCTCTGATAAGAGAGGTCTTAGATATCTCTGCTCTGATAAGAGAGGTCTTAGATATCTCTGCTCTGATAAGACAGGTCTTAGATATCTCTGCTCTGATAAGACAGGTCTTAGATATCTCTGCTCTGATAAGATAGGTCTTATATATCTCTGCTCTGATAAGATAGGTCTTATATATCTCTGCTCTGTTAAGATAGGTTTTAGATATCTTTGCTCTGTTAAGATATCTTAGATATCTCTGCTCTGATAAGATAGGTCTTATATATCTCTGCTCTGATAAGATAGGTCTTATATATCTCTGCTCTGATAAGATAGATCACAAATACACCTGCTCTATTAAGATATGTCTTAACTACTGCTCTGTTAAGGCATGTCTTATATATCTCTGCTCTGTTAAGATAGGTCATAAATATCTATAAATAAATAATGATCTCCCTTTCTGCTTGTTCTTAATCTTCTTTGTTAGGAAATTGGAGCACTAAAGCATGAAAACTCTACAGTGAAGACTAAACTACGTCGATTGGAAGAGGATAATCTGAAAAAGGTCAGTTGGTTGCTATTACACCTGTTGCAGGGGAGGGCTGAACATGTCCACAATACCTGAAGTGCTCCATAAATATACTGCCTTTGTATGTTAATTATCAAAATAATCAAGAATTAACCCTTTTCCATTTACATGACTCTATACAGTGAAATTCCATTATAAAGAAAAAGTGGATTGGCAGTATCGGTAGAGGGTCGGACGCTATGCTTTGACGCATAGAGTTACAGCCCTTGCCCTTCTGAGTTCGAATCCCACCGAGGTTAACTTTGCCTTTCATCCTTACGGGGTCGATAAAATAAAGTACCAGTAATGCACTGGGTAATTGATGGCCTTGTGCCAAAAAGTAGAAACAATTATAAAGAAAAATTCTTTATAACGAGATCTACCGAAACATAATGAAGCATTTCTTTGCTATTACCTCGGGGATTGAAAAATATTTTGTTATACTGAAAAATTCGTTATGACAGAATTTTCACGGTAAAGGCTTTATCTCACTTAATATCGAATCTACGAGATTTTGATATTATTTATGTTGAGAACAATACCTTAACATCAGTATGAATGGCTGGTTACAGCTGGTTTGAACAGAAAGAGCTGAGGGAATTCTGGCCGGCTACAGCCAGCTCTCTTAACAGCTTCTTAGCACTGTATGTCCTGTTGAGTTATGGCTCCACACATACATACAATATGTCTAGTCTACACCCCAGGATAGTCAGCTACTTAACCCTTTAACATTTAAACCGGCTGTATCTGGCCAGAATTCCCTCACCTCTTTCTGTTCAAGTGGGCTGTAACTGACCGCTCATACTGATGTTAAGGTATTGTTCTCAAATTGAATATCAAAATCTCATAGATTCGATATTATGTGATATATATGTAAGGTAAAGCCTTTACCATGAAAATATAATAGTATATATATAGAGTAATGTGAATGGTAAAGGGTTAAACCAGCTGTATCTGACCAAAATTCCCTTATCCTTTCTGTTCAAACGGGCTGTAACTGGCCACTCATACTTATGTTAAGGTATTGTTCTCAAAATGAATATCAAAATCTCATAGATTCGATATTATGTGATATATATGTAAGGTAAAGCCTTTACCATGAAAATATAATTGTTTCTACTTTAGGCACAAGGCCAGCAGTTACCCAGTACATTACTGGTACTTTATTTTATCGACCCCTTAAGGATGAAAGGCAAAGTTAACCTCGGCGGGATTTGAACTCAGACCGAAAAGGGACGTAAATATGCTAGAAAACATGGCGTCCAACCCTCTACCGATACTGCCAATTCACCGCCCATGAAAATATAATAGTATATATATAGAGTAATGTGAATGGTAAAGGGTTAAACCAGCTGTATCTGACCAAAATTCCCTTATCCTTTCTGTTCAAACGGGCTGTAACTGGCCACTCATACTTATGTTAAGGTATTGTTCTCAAAATAAATATCAAAATCTCATTGATTTGATACTATGTGAAAATACAATATATATATATGTAAAAGTTCTATTTAAATTGTTGGGATACAACAAGCAAATATTTTTATAACTGATATAAAGCACTCAACAAATATTTGGAGTAAAAATACGATATTAACAAATGGAAACTATATTTATAAAACCATATTTATTTCATTATACATATTTCAAGGACACCAAGTTAAATTATGGTGTGCTTTCATCAGATAAAATATAATATAGGGCAGTTTTATAAATAAATATTGTCATACCCTTATCCGGGAGCTTCCAACAGTAATGGTTGCATTCTTTAAGGGTATGTCAATATTTATTTATAAAACTGATCTATATTATATTTTATCTGATGAAAGCACACCATAATTTAACTTGGTGTCCTTGAAATATGTATAATGAAATAAATATAGTTTCCATTTGTTAATATTGTATATATATATATATATATATATATATATATAGGAACGAGTAGGACCCCGACGGCTGAGCTCAAGCCGTTTCGACGGCTAAGGACTGAATGAAAATTTTTATCCTGGTACATGAATAGCCGAGCTTCTCAGGGGGTAATTCTATATATGGTAAAAGTGATTGTCACAAGGATTGGTCAAAAATTTGTTGTTGAGACACATAATTCTATCATGGCATTTTGTGGAAGGAAGGGGTAGCTGAACTTGCCAGTAGAAGAAAGAGGGAGAGGGAGTGGAGGAAACCCAGTCGTGCATTGATAGTGCCAACTACAGCAGAATCCTAAGGATAAGAGGTCAAGAGAAGTATATTAGGGAGGGGGAAGGGGAGGAAGTCGAAACAATAAGTAAATCAATATGGAGTAAATATATAGAAGAATAATAAGAATGTTAAAAATATTTTTAAAAAACAATTTCTGGTTACTATTCCCTTACCACAATCATCAAGTCTCTCACTGGTACTGCTAAACTATAGAAAAGTTTAATAGGTGGGATGGAATACTAAATACGAGATTGTAGTGAAAGAATTTTATGAGTTAGTAGTAATCGTCCAAATCTATCTTACAGTGACAGGTCAACAAGTAGGGGGCAAAAATACTAAAGAAACTACTACGAAATAATAATTCAGAGTCCCGAAAATGAATACTAATACGATATATAAGAGTACCGCTACGATACATAAATTCTAATACAAACTACATAAATGCTCGTACGATATATATGAAAAATTTAATACGTAAAATTTTGACCAATCCTTGTGACAATCACTTTTACCATATATGGAATTACCCCCTAAGAAGCTCGGCTATTCATGTACCAGGATAAAAATGTTCATTTAGTCCAGAATTAGCCGTCGAAACGGCTTGAGCTCAGCCGTTGGGGTCCTACTCGTTCCTATTACCCACTCTACTACCCTAAGTATTGAGTACTTTGGTGCGTTATGGTCCATCTGGTTCCTTACCACATTTCCTTCGTTATATATATATATGAGGCACATGACTTAGTGGTTAGAGCATTGACCTTGCAATCGAAAGGTTGTGAGTTCAATTCTCAGACCGGGTGATGTGTTGTTTCCTTGAGCAAGACACTTTATTTCACATTGCTCCAGTTTACTCAGCTGTAGAAATGAGATGATAGGGACTGGGGTCCCTATCATTCCACTGCAAAGTGGTCATGGAGGTGCCACGGCAAAAAAGTACCCAGCACCCACTGTAAATGAGGTTGGTGTTAGGAAGGGCATCCAGCTGTAGAAATCAAGCCAGAATCAGTTCCCGTCCCACCCTTGCATGCAGGGAAAAGCGGACGTAAAATGATGATGATGATATATAGAGTAATGTAAATGGTAATGGGTTAAAGAGGTTAATGGTAGCACCATCCCGGTACCTCACGCCAGGGTCAGCATTAGTCCACATTATTTAATTAGTTATGACAAAGTCTTGTAATTTCTTTTAATGTCTCCTCTCACGTATCACAATAACATGACCATTGTTTCATTTCCACAATCAAATGTATGCAACATGTGACTAGTGGTGGTGGGGGCGGTGGTGTAGTGGTGGGGGTGGTGGTTGTAGTGTAATGGTGGCAGTGGTGGGGTGGGTGAACTTGTGGTGGTGGGTGGTGTAATGGTGGTAATGTAGTGGTGGGGCGGTTGTAGTGTAATGGTGGCAGTGGTGAGGTGGGGGAACTGGTGGTGTAATGGTGGTTGTGGTGTAGTGTGGTGTGGTGTGGTGTAGTGTGGTGTGATATGGTGTGGTGTGGTGTGTGTGGTGTGGTGTAGTGTGGTGTGATATGTTATGGTGTGGTGTGGTATGGTGTGGTGTGTTGTGGTGTGGTGTAGTGTGGTATGGTATTGTGTGATGTAGTGTGGTATGGTGTGGTGTGGTGTGGTGTAGTGTGGCGTGATATGGTATGGTGTAGTGTGGTGTGATATGGTGTGGTGTAGTGTGGTGTGGTGTGTGTGGTGTGGTGTAGTGTGGTGTGATATGTTATGGTGTGGTGTGGTATGGTGTGGTGTGGTATAGTGTGTTGTGGTGTGGTGTAGTGTGGTATGGTATTGTGTGATGTAGTGTGGTATGGTGTGGTGTGGTGTGATATGGTATGGTGTAGTGTGGTGTGGTGTAGTGTGGTGTGGTGTAGTGTGGCGTGATATGGTATGGTGTAGTGTGGTGTGGTGTGATGTAGTGTGGTATGGTATGGTGTGGTGTAGTGTGCTATGGTATGGTGTGGTGTGGTATGGTGTAGTGTAGTGTAGTGTAGTGTAGTGTGGTATGGTGTGGTGTGGTATTGTATGGTATGGTGTGGTGTAGTGTGGTATGGTATGGTGTAGTGTGGTATGGTATGGTGTGGTGTCGTGTGGTGTGGTATGGTGTTGTGTGATGTAGTGTGGTGTGGTGTGGTATGGTGTGGTGTAGTGTGGTATGGTGTGGTGTAGTGTGGTGTGGTGTAGTGAGGTATGGTGTGGTGTGGTGTGGTGTGGTATGGTGTGGTGTGGTGTGGTGTAGTGAGGTATGGTGTGGTGTGGTGTAGTGTGGTATGGTTTGGTATGGTGTGGTGTGGCATGGTATGGTGTAGTGTGGTGTAGTGTGGTGTGATATGGTATGGTATGGTGTGGTGTAGTGTTGTATGGTGTGGTGTAGTGTGGTATGGTATGGTGTGGTGTAGTGTGGTATAGTATGGTGTGGTGTAGTGTTGTGTAGTGTGGTATAGTGTAGTGTGGTATGGTGTGGTGTGGTATGGTGTGATGCAGTGTGGTGTAGTGTAGTGTTGTGTAGTGTGGTATGGTGTGGTGTAGTGTAGTGTGGTATGGTGTGGTGTGGTGTGGTGTAGTGTAGTGTTGTGTAGTGTGGTATAGTGTAGTGTGGTATGATGTGGTGTAGTGTAGTGTGGTATGATGTGGTGTAGTGTAGTGTGGTATGGTGTGGTGTGGTATGGTGTAGTGTGGTGCGGTGTAGTGTTGTGTAGTGTGGTATGGTGTAGTGTGGTATGGTGTGGTGTAGTGTAGTGTGGTGCGGTGTAGTGTAGTGTTGTGTAGTGTGGTATAGTGTAGTGTGGTATGGTATGGTGTGGTGTAGTGTAGTATGGTGTGGTGTAGTGTAGTGTAGTGTGGTATGATGTGGTGTAGTGTAGTGTGGTGTGGTGTGGTGTGGTGTGGTATGGTGTGGTGTGGTGTGATATGGTATGGTGTAGTGTGGTGTGGTGCGGTGCGGTGTGGTGTGGTGTAGTGTAGTGTTGTATGGTGTGGTGTAGTGTAGTGCAGTGTGGTGTAGTGTAGTGTTGTGTAGTGTGGTATAGTGTAGTGTGGTATGATGTGGTGTAGTGTAGTGTAGTGTGGTATGGCGTAGTGTGGTGTGGTATAGTATGGTGTAGTGTGGTGTGGTGTGGTGTGGTGTGGTGTAGTGTTGTGTAGTGTGGTATAGTGTAGTATGGTGTGGTGTAGTGTAGTGTGGTATAGTGCAGTGTGGAGTAGTGTGATGTAGTGTAGTGCGGTGTGGCGTAGTGTGGTGTGGTATGGCGTGGTGTGGTGTAATACTGTAGACACAAAGCAAAATCTAATCTTTGTCCTAAATTTATTTCAGGAGAAAGAAATCACGGGACTCCTTGATCCTGGGAAGGTGAGTAGATATAACTTATGAAAAACGTGTTAAATACACCCAGTACACTCTGTATAGTGGTAGTGCTGGTGCCACATTGTAAAGCACCCAGTACTCTCTGTAAAGTGGTAGTGTTGTTGCCACAGTGTAAAGCACCCAGTACACTCTGTAAAGTGGTAGTGCTGGTGCTACAGTATAAAGCACCCAGTACACTCTGTAAAGTGGTAGTGCTGGTGCCACATTGTAAAGCACCCAGTACACTCTGTATAGTGGTAGTGTTGGTGTCATAGTGTAAAGCACCCAGTACACTCTGTAAAGTGGTAGTGCTGGTGCTACAGTATAAAGCAGCCAGTACACTCTGTAAAGTAGTAGTGCTGGTGTCACAGTGTAAAGCACCCAGTACACTCTGTATAGTGGTAGTGCTGTTGCCACATTGTAAAACACCCAGTACACTCTGTAAAGTGGTAGTGCTGGTGTCACAGTGTAAAGCACCCAGTACACTCTGTAAAGTGGTAGTGCTGGTGCTACAGTATAAAGCAGCCAGTACACTCTGTAAAGTGGTAGTGCTGGTGTCACAGTGTAAAGCACCCAGTACACTCTGTAAAGTGGTAGTGCTGGTGTCACAGTGTAAAGCACCCAGTACACTCTGTAAAGTGGTAGTGCTGGTGCTACAGTATAAAGCAGCCAGTACACTCTGTAAAGTAGTAGTGCTGGTGCCACAGTGTAAAGCACCCAGTACACTCTGTAAAGTGGTAGTGCTGGTGTCACAGTGTAAAGCACCCAGTACACTCTGTAAAGTGGTAGTGCTGGTGCTACAGTATAAAGCAGCCAGTACACTCTGTAAAGTGGTAGTGCTGGTGCTACAGTATAAAGCACCCAGTACACTCTGTAAAGTAGTAGTGCTGGTGCTACAGTATAAAGCAGCCAGTACACTCTGTAAAGTGGTAGTGCTGGTGTCACAGTGTAAAGCACCCAGTACACTCTGTAAAGTGGTAGTGCTGGTGTCACAGTGTAAAGCACCCAGTACACTCTGTAAAGTGGTAGTGCTGGTGCTACAGTATAAAGCAGCCAGTACACTCTGTAAAGTAGTAGTGCTGGTGCCACAGTGTAAAGCACCCAGTACACTCTGTAAAGTGGTAGTGCTGGTGTCACAAAGCAGACATGTTGAACATGCGGCCCTTTAGAAGCACACCTGTGGCCCACACTAAGGTTTTTGCAGCGAGAGCGTAATATAAAATAAAAAATATTAGCTGTAATGTGCGCAATTAGTTGTCATGTGAGGCCCTCAGACAACACATATGAGACCCACAGTTTGACATGCCGGATATAAAGCACCCAGTACACTCTGTAAAGTGGTAGTGGTGGTGCCACAATATAAAACACCCAGTACCCTCTGTGAAGTGGAAGTACTGGTGTCACAATGAAATATATTCAGTACACTCTATAAATGATTGGAATGAGGCTTGTTTCTTAACCACACAGCTGTGCCCGAGATGGGGGAGGGGGGTGATAAAAATTTATCGTGACAGGAAGGGCATCTAGCCATAGAAAGCCTGCCAAACAAAGGGTTGGGAGGACCCTTCAGTTGTATCAAAGACATGACGATTTCTCCTGTGCTGGTGCACTTGGTAGAACATAAGACCATATGTAAACGAGAAGCAGGCCCCTACCCCCAGCCTGTCTGGGAGGTCAGTTGCCCCGTTTCAGCACTGACTTGATCTATGTAGACCCATCCAACTCTTGTCAGAAAGGAAAGCAGATGTTAAAACGATGATGATGATGATGTGTTGTTGTTGTATGATTCAAGGATTTAAAGAAAATATGAATTTAATTTCTCCATTTTTTGATAGAATGAAGATTTTCGGAGAACTTTGACTGACCGACGGCCAGACTCCTTTGTGGTAAGTAGGACCGGAGATCTTGAGAATATTTTAATAATTTAGAATACACACACATACACACATACATGTACATACAAATGCATACACACACTGCATACAAACACACATACACATACACACAACAATCCCAACTTTAATTCTTCCCTTTATATATGACAGGTAGTCTCCAATCTCAAACAAAGAATTATGAAACTTGAGGCACAACTGAAATCTAAAGATCACGCCTACATGTAAGGAGGAGAATGGTTTCTAACATTTTCTAACTATCATTGTTGTATATATACATTCACACTATATAAATATATATTACTTCTTCTCCTCCTTTGTTCCAGGAAACTAAAGAGTGACTTAAAAACCACCAAAATTGAAGAGTTTCATATCCAGGTGGAGACACTCTACCAGGAAATTCTACGACTGCAGAACTGCAACACTGAACACAAGTAAGAAACAAAAATTAAAACAAAAAACACCACCTAAATATAATGGCAGTGGGGGGGGGGGGGGTCTGCAGGGTTTTTTGGGTTTTTTTTTATTATTAATCTTTGACCCCCCACCCCCCACCCCACACACACACAAACACATCTTTGTTGCATTTTCATTTGCTTCTTTGTCTTCTACTTCTCCTCTTCCACTACCACCACTAACAACAACAACAACACCACTACCACCAACAACAACAACAATAATACCACCACCAACAACAACAACAACACCACTCCCACCAACAACAACAACACCACTCCCACCACCACCACCACCAACAACAACACCACCACTCCCACCACAACCACCACCAACAACAACAACACCACTCCCACCACCACCAACAACAACAACAACACCACTACCACCACCACCACTACCAACATCACCACCACCACCACCACATCGCTGTTGCTGTACAAAGCTGTGTAGTATCAACAACAACAACAGTTGTGTGCCCTATACTCTCTAAAATTCCTTATATTTCAGGCCTGTTAAAGAGAGCGGCAGCAACAACCCCAAGATGAAGGTCCTCACTGAGACAATCTTGCGTTTAAACCAATCTTTGGAACATCTTCGCAATGAAAATCAGTCTTTGAAAGAAGATTTAGTTGAATCCCTTGAAAACACAAGTCAAAATAAAGTTCTCAAAAACTCTAGTGATAACAACAAGCCCTTTGAAATCACAAATCAGATCAAGTTCCTTGAACACAGAAGCCATATCAAGGATCTTGAAACCCCAAGCGCTACCAAGGTTTTTCAAAATACAAGCAAGAATAAAACTGTTGAAAGTGTTAGCCAGAATATGACTAACTCTGAAGCAGATAGTAAGTATTTTATTAATGCACCCAGTCCACTCTGTAATGTTGTAGTGTTGGTGCCACAACAAACTGCACCCAATCCTCTCTGTAAAGTTGTAGTGTTGGTGATACGACAAAAAACATCCAGTCCACCCTGTAAAGTTGTAGTGTTGGTGCCACAACAAAATACATACATATACACATATACTTATATATAAATATACACATAAAAATCTATCTATCTATCTATCTAGAGCGGGTAAAATTCCCGAGATCCATGGACGAGTTCTCTCCAGTGTGGGTTTTGGCCGTCTAAAAAAGGTTATGACAAGAAGATAGAAATATCAGAAAATTCAAAAATTCCGCAATAGGGCGGAAACTTTCAAGGGTCACTCGTCCCGAAAACCACACAAAAGACCACGGCCACTCTGACCACCAGGGCAAGTGCCCTCTCTCAGTTTTCCACTCCTCAGTCTACAGGCGCATAATCAGATCGGGCCCGGTCAAGCGCCAGACATGTCCAGATGCTCGGCACCGCTCTCAAGGAAAATGAAGCAGTGACAGAAGCAAAGTTAAACCAGGAAAAGTTGGTGGGCTTGCAGCTCGGCACCTGGAGAGGCAAGTCCATGCCGCCTGACAGCATCGTGGGGCGCTGGACGGAAGGACCGGTTAAATTGTTTGGGGTCTGGTTTGGTCTGGACCTCCAGATGGAGAAAAACTGGAGCGAGATGACAAACAGGGTGGCCTCTCTCACCCAGAAATGGGGCGAGAGGAAGCTGTCCCTGAAAGGTCGGACGGAGGTGGCAAATGCGTTCATCGCATCTGTCATCTGCTACCGTCTAACCGTTGTGCCTTGCCCCAGCCCAACTCTGACGAAAATTGACCACCTCTGCTTCCGCTTTTTCTGGAAGGGACGTGCTCTCATGGTCAGAGGATCCATCTGCTGTCAACACCCGTTGCGTGGAGGGCTGGGCATGCCGTGGCTGATGATACGCAAACACGCGCTGAGGCTGCGACATCTCTGGTGCTTCCTTGACGGTGCAAAAATGAGAACATACACACACAGACAATTTCACTTTTATATGTATGTATAGATATACATACATATACAAACACATACACATATATATATATATATACACATATACATATATATAAATATACACATAAAAATATATCTTTCTAGGGCGGGTAAAATTCCCATGATCCATGGACGAGTTCTCTTCAGCGGTCTCTGTCCTTCATTATCGCTGCCATGTCCTGCGTCTCCAACAGACCAGTGTCTGTCCTTAGGCCATCAACATATGTTAACTTCGGACTTCCTCTTCCAGTGAGTCCATGCAGGGGCTCCCACAGGAGCACTGAGTGCAGTGTCAACTCTGGATGTCGGTGATGATGTCCAGTTCGTGAGTTTTTAACAGGCACTCACAAATAAACGTTTCTCATTGGAGGTGCTATTACCAATGTTCTTACCCGTGCAACGCCGGGATACACTGCTAGTGTAAGATAAAGTCTTTACCATGAAAATATAATAGTATATATAGAGTAATGTAAATGTTATGTGAGATATTATGTGAGGTAAAGTCTTTACTGTGACAATACAATAGTATATATAGAGTAATGTAAATGTTATGCGAGATATTATGTGAGATAAAGCCTTTACTGTGAAAATACAATAGTATATATAGAGTAATGTAAATGTTATGTGAGATATTATGTGAGGTAAAGCTTTACTGTAACAATACAATAGTATATATAGAGTAATGTAAATGTTATGTGAGATATTATGTGAGGTAAAACCTTTACTGTGAAAATACAATAGTATATATAGAGTAATGTAAATGTTATGTGAGATATTATGTGAGGTAAAGCCTTTACTGTGAAAATACAATAGTATATATAGAGTAATGTAAATGTTATGTGAGATATTATGTGAGGTAAAGCCTTTACTGTGACAATACAATAGTATATATAGAGTAATGTAAATGTTATGTGAGATATTATGTGAGGTAAAGCCTTTACTGTGACAATACAATAGTATATATAGAGTAATGTAAATGTTATGTGAGATATTATGTGAGGTAAAGCCTTTACTGTGACAATACAATAGTATATAGAGAGTAATGTAAATGTTATGTGAGATATTATGTGAGGTAAAGCCTTTACTGTGACAATACAATAGTATATATAGAGTAATGTAAATGTTATGTGAGATATTATGTGAGGTAAAGCCTTTACTGTGAAAATACAATAGTATATATAGAGTAATGTAAATGTTATGTGAGATATTATGTGAGGTAAAGCCTTTACTGTGACAATACAATAGTATATATAGAGTAATGTAAATGTTATGTGAGATATTATGTGAGGTAAAGCCTTTACTGTGACAATACAATAGTATATATAGAGTAATGTAAATGATATGTGAGGTAAAGCCTTTACTGTGAAAATACAATAGTATATATAGAGTAATGTAAATGGTAAAGGGTTGAACTTAAATCTTACCATTTACCATTCCAGAAGATTTGGAAGATATGAACCAACATGAACTCCTCTCCCTCATTGCTCAACAAAAGAAAGTATGTTACTGTTTCTCTTTTTCTGTTTATATTCAGCTTTCATCTAACTCATATCACATCACATCACATCACATCACATCACACAAGGGGTGGTTACGTTGACTGAGGACGGAAGGGGTGATTACGTCGACTGAGGAAGGAAGGGGTGATTACGTCGACTGAGGAAGGAAGGGGTGATTATGTCGACTGAGGAAGGAAGGGGTGATTATGTCGACTGAAGAAGGAAGGAGTGATTACGTCAACTGAGGAAGGAAGGGGTGATTACGTCGACTGAGGAAGGAAGGGGTGATGACGTCGACTGAGGAAGGAAGGGGTGATTCAGTAGACTGAGGAAGGAAGGGGTGATTACGTTGACTGAGGAAGGAAGGGGTGATTACGTCGACTGAAGAAGGAAGGGGTGATTATGTTGACTGAGGAAGGAAGGGGTGATTACGTTGACTGAGGAAGGAAGGGGTGATTACGTCAACTGAAGAAGGAAGGGGTGATTATGTCGACTGAAGAAGGAAGGGGTGATTATGTCGACTGAGGAAGGAAGGGGTGATTACGTCAACTGAAGAAGGAAGGGGTGATTACGTCGACTGAGGAAGGAAGGGGTGATTACGTCGACTGAGGAAGGAAGGGGTGATTCAGTAGACTGAGGAAGGAAGGGGTGATTACGTCGACTGAAGAAGGAAGGGGTGATTATGTCGACTGAGGAAGGAAGGGGTGATTACGTCGACTGAGGAAAGAAGGGGTGATTATGTCGACTGAGGAAAGAAGGGGTGATTATGTCGACTGAGGAAAGAAGGGGTGATTATGTCGACTGAGGAAAGAAGGGGTGATTATGTCGACTGAAGAAGGAAGGGGTGATTATGTCGACTGAGGAAAGAAGGGGTGATTATGTCGACTGAGGAAAGAAGGGGTGATTATGTCGACTGAGGAAAGAAGGGGTGATTATGTCGACTGAGGAAGGAAGGGGTGATTATGTCGACTGAGGAAGGAGGGGTGATTATGTCGACTGAGGAAGGAAGGGGTGGTTACGTCGACTGAGGAAAGAAGGGGTGATTATGTCGACTGAGGAAGGAATAGGGGTCTAATACACACATCTATGTGATGACTGAGGAAGGAGGGTGGTGAGAAACTATAGAAGTCCAGCGTTCTAAGATTCTTCTCAGCTGTATGTTTATATCACTTGTGTGAGTGAGCACGAAGGAACCAACCAACCAACAAACATCTCTTTTTATATATTCATCATCATCACACGTCCACTTTTCCCTGCTTGTAGGGGTCGGATACATTACATATAGATTACAACTAGCTGTCATTTTTTATAGCATGGAGCCAGCTAGTAATATTATATAATATATATATATCCCATTATATCATGCAGTATATATATATTTGATGTTACAGATTATTAAAGATCTTGAAAAAGAGAAGATAGAATTTGAAGACTATCTCTTAAATAAACCCCGAAGTAATGTTCCAGGTGAGTTTCTTGAGATATTTTCTGTCCATAAGATCTGATTAGATTTAATTTGCCCTAGCTTTATAATCTACCTTAACACTTCTGATAACAAAGCACCCAAAACCACTCCAGGTTCTATAATACCAAGCTGTTCTTTTTTAATCCTTCCCTTCCCATATTTCTAATGAAAGACACTGTCTATGTCATTAACCCTTTCATTACCATATTTCTAATGAAAGACACTGTCTATGTCATTAACCCTTTCATTACCATATTTCTAATGAAAGACACTGTCTATGTCATTAACCCTTTCATTACCATATATCTAATGAAAGACACTGTCTAGGTCATTAACCCTTTCATTACCATATTTCTAATGAAAGACACTGTCTATGTCATTAACCCTTTCATTACCATATTTCTAATGAAAGACACTGTCTATGTCTTTAACCCTTTCATTACCATATTTCTAATGAAAGACAGTCATTAACCCTTCCATTACCATATTTCTAATGAAAGACACTGTCTATGTCATTAACCCTTCCATTACCATATTTCTAATGAAAGATACTGTTTATGTCATTAACCCTTTCATTACCATATTTCTAATGAAAGACACTGTCTATGTCTTTAACCCTTTCATTACCATATTTCTAATGAAAGATACAGTCTATGTCTTTAACCCTTTCATTACCATATTTCTAATGAAAGACACTATGTCATTAACCCTTTCATTATCATATTTCTAATGAAAGATACTTTAATGTACAAAAGTCAGGAAATGGCATGTATGACAATTTTCCCCTCTTCTTTCTTTTTTCCTCAGGTAAAGTTCCAGTCCAAGGAACTATAATGGAACAACTGGAACAACTTGACAAACAAGAAACACATTTACTGGAAGAATTACAAAGTCTCAAAGAACAGAAGAAGAATATGAAGAGTGAGAAGAATCAATTCAAGAAGAAAGCTGAAGAATTGGAGTAAGGAATAGAAACTGTTTTACTCTTTTACTGGTTTCAGTCATCAGACTGTGGCCTTGCTGGGGCACTGCCTTCATTTAGTTAGGAATAAATAGTTTTTACTCTTTCAGTCATCAGACTGTGGCCATGCTGTGCACTGCTGTCATTTAGTTAGGAATAAATAATTTTTACTCTTTCAGTCATCAGACTGTGGCCGTGCTGGGGCACCGTCTTCATTTAGTTAGGAATAAATAGTTTTTACTCTTTCAGTCATCAGACTGTGGCCATGCTGTGGCACTGCTGTCATTTAGTTAGGAATAAATAGTTTTTATTCTTTCAGTCATCAGACTGGGGCCGTGCTGGGGCACCGTCTTCATTTAGTTAGGAATAAATAGTTTTTACTCTTTCAGTTATCAGACTATTGGTATGTGTTGACTATATCTTCAAATTCCTAAGAAAAATCCCAAGTCTCTGAAGAATTCTTCAGTTAATTAGTTTCCTTACTTTATTATCAAAACTGTTGTTTCATTACAAAATATTAGGTTTTCTAACCCAAATTCTTCCTCTGTAGACTGGAATGTCAGAAACTACAGCTGACCATAAAAGAACTGGAGCTAAACCTCAAACTGGACAACAAAACCTCACACACTTCAGTGAGACGACGGTCAAGGTATTTAATAGCCCTCTTTCTTTCTCTCTTTCCTTCATGTGTTGGTGTGCCCAACACATGTCAATTTCTACGGGCTAAAAGAAATAATTAAATAAATGTCATGTGGCTGTGCATCGCGGAAGATAGTCTGTATCATTTGTCTATTATTTCTTCATAATTACATTTGAAGCTTATGGCCTCGTTTAAATTACTTTTTATGTGAGTTAATTTATACAGAATGGGAGAGGAAATATTGTATATATCTTATCTAATAGTTCTTCAGACTTGCAATTTTATATATATATATATATATATATGTATGTATGTATGTATGTATGTATGTATGTATGTATGTATGTATGTATGTATGTATGTATGTATGTGGAGGCACATGGCTTAGTGGTTAGAGCATTGGCCTTGCAATCGAAAGGTTGTGAGTTCAATTCTCAGACCGGGTGATGTGTTGTGTCCTTGAGCAAGACACTTTATTTCACATTGCTCCAGTTTGCTCAGCTGTAGACCACTTTGCAGTGGAATGATAGGGACTGGAGTCCCTATCATTCCACTGCAAAGTGGTCGTGGAGGTGCCACGACAAAAAAGCACCCAGCACTCACTGTAAATGAGGTTGGTGTTAGGAAGGGCATCCAGCTGTAGAAATCAAGCCAGAATCAGTTCCCATCCCACCCTTGCAAGCAGGGAAAAGTGGATGTAAAATGATGATGATGATGATATATATATTTATAAATATATATATATATATATTTATACACGTACATATATAAATATATATATATATATATATATATATATTTATACACGTACGTATATAAATATATATATATATTTATACACGTACGTATATAAATATATATATATATATATATATATATATATATATATATATATATATATATATATATACACACAAAGAGACAGTGGCAGATATATATATCATCATCATCATCATCTTACAATACCATGAGTTGCCTTCTCCAACAACTCAACATATCTTAGTGATACCTAAAGCTATCTAATGATTAATTTGTTTTTCAGAGCTTCACCCAGTCCAGATGTGCGTACCCCTAGAAGAAACAGCAAGACCAGACTGATGTCTGTTGAAAACACAAAAAAATTAAACCAAGAAGAAGAAACCCACCCCCAAACACCTGTAAGAATATGTGTGTCTATGACCAGTGTATATAGATCACACACACACATCATATATATGTATATTCACACACACATTTATATATATATATATATACATACACACATGTGTATATATGGGGCCTTCCACTTTCATTTCACATTATATACATGTCTGTGTATATTTTAATTATTTTAAAATTATTTTTAACTGAACATGATTTTTAAAAAGTATTTTGAAGTGAATGTGACCCAAAGGTCACAGGTGGTCTAGTATTATTGTATTGTTGTGGTAAAGGCTTTACCTGACATAATTATCTCACATAGTATTGAATCTATGAGATTTTGATGTTATTTTGAGAACAATACCTTAACATCAGTATGACTGGCAGATTACAGCTGGTTTGAACAGAAAGAGGTGAGAGAATTCTGGCCGGATACGACTGGTTTAAATGGTTAAGTTATTATCTTAGTAATGAAATAATCAATAACTTTAGTAAATCCCTTAAAATTCTTCATTAATTAATTGAGGTGGATTGGCAGTATCGGTAGAGGGTCGGACGCCATGCTTTGACGCATAGAGTTACGGTGTTTGCCATTCTGAGTTCAAATCCTGCCGAGGTTGACTTTGCCTTTCATCCTTACGGGTTCGATAAAATAAAGTACCAGTAATGTACTGGGTAATTGCTGGCCTTGTGCCAAAAGTAGAAACAATTAATTAATTGAAATAGGGTGCATATTATTAGAAACAGTAAACAATCAGTAAAGGGTTAAAATGTTTTCTTCACAACAGCGAGTGACAACCAATGAAGATATGCTCAAATTGAGAGAAAAATATGCTGCAAAACGTATTCAGAAAGCGTGGCGCCAACATGACAGCGATAAACAGGTAGGATTAACCCTTTAGCATCTACATTACTCTATATATACTATTGTATTGTCACAGTAAAGGCTTTACCTCACATAATATCTCACATAACATTTACATTACTCTATATATACTATTGTATTGTCACAGTAAAGGCTTTACCTCACATAATATCTCACATAACATTTACATTACTCTATATATACTATTGTATTGTCACAGTAAAGGCTTTACCTTACATAATATCTCACATAACATTTACATTACTCTATATATACTATTGTATTGTCACAGTAAAGGCTTTACCTCACATAATATCTCACATAACATTTACATTACTCTATATATACTATTGTATTGTCACAGTAAAGGCTTTACCTCACATAATACCTCACATAACATTTACATTACTCTATATATACTATTTTATTTTCACAGTAAAGGCTTTACCTTACATAATATCTCACATAACATTTACATTACTCTATATATACTATTGTATTGTCACAGTAAAGGCTTTACCTCACATAATATCTCACATAACATTTACATTACTCTATATATACTATTGTATTTTCACAGTAAAGGCTTTACCTTACATAATATCTCACATAACATTTACATTACTCTATATATACTATTGTATTGTCACAGTAAAGGCTTTACCTCACATAATATCTCGCATAACATTTACATTACTCTATATATACTATTCTATTGTCACAGTAAAGGCTTTACCTCACATAATATCTCACATAACATTTACATTACTCTATATATACTATTGTATTGTCACAGTAAAGGCTTTACCTCACATAATATCTCACATACCATTTACATTACTCTATATATACTATTGTATTGTCACAGTAAAGGCTTTACCTCACATAATATCTCACATAACATTTACATTACTCTATATATACTATTGTATTGTCACAGTAAAGGCTTTACCTCACATAATATCTCACATAACATTTACATTACTCTATATATACTATTGTATTTTCACAGTAAAGGTTTTACCTCACATAATTATCTCACATAATATTGAATCTATGAGATTTTGAAAGTATTTATTTTGAGAACAATATTTTGACATCAGTATGAGTGGCCGGTTATGGCCGGTTTGAACAGAAACAGGTGAGAGAATTCTGGACGGATATCGCTGGTTTAAATACTAAAGGGTTAAACATGGTGGTTGTTGGTGGTTATTGTGGGCTGCCTTATCACCACCACCACCACCATCACTACCACCACCACCACCATCACTACCACCACCACCACCATCACTACCACTTCCTCTACCATCATCACCACCCTTCTTCTTCTTCTCCTCCTTCCAATAATATCCCTATTGTGTCCATCCTCCAGGCCATAGAAACACTCCAGGCCACCCTGTTGGGCCACACTGCTCGTAAGAAGTTCCTCAAACACAGCAAGAAGGACATTGAGTCGTTCCGTCAGTCTGAAGAGGAGAACTTAGATAAAGCTGTGGAGTTGATACAATCCATATTGACGGCTCACCATAGTCGGAAGAAACAACAACAGGTCTTTAGGTATGTAACTAAATGATATCATATGTGAGATACCATAGAATACAGTATGGTGTGATGTTGGTGATACGATATATACATATTTTATAATAATTGTTTCTACTTTTGACACAAGGCCAGCAATTACCCAGTACATTACTGGTACTTTATTTTATCGACCCCGTAAGGATGAAAGGCAAAGTTAACCTCGGCGGGATTTGAACTCAGACCACAAAGCGACGTAACTATGCTGGAAAGCATGGCGTCCGACCCTCTACCGATACTGCCAATCCACCGCCCTATTTTATAATAATAATGGAAATTATTGTGTACAGTGCTCAGGTGCACTACAATTCATCACAGGTGTATGTATAGTACATAGAATAATGTACAAATGTCAGGAAAGTGAACAGTGTATGAGTCATGATATATACACAGACACACACCATTCTATAAACACTATTATACACTCACACCATTTATATAATGGAAATTATTGTGTACTGTGCTGAGGTGCACTACAACTCATCAAAGGTGTATGTATAGTACATAGAATAATGTCAGGAAAGTGAACAGTGTATGAGCTATGATATACACAGACACACACACACACCATTATATATATATATATCAAAAATAGAAGTAATGTATCATAAATTCAGAGGAGAAGATATGATATATTATGTTAGATGCCCTAAATAAAGTGAAGTGTATTCAATGCCTAAAGATGCAATATTAAATATTAAAGTGGAGTAAATATTTAACCCCTTCGGTTACATAGACGAGATAACTCATCTAACATGTTTGAACTCTTTTCCAAGTTCATAACTTCAAAGTTATGAACTCGTTTCCAACAGTTCATAACTTCAAAGTTATGAACTCTTTTCCAACAATTCATAACTTCAAAGTTATGAACTCTTTTCCAACAATTCATAACTTCAAAGTTATGAATTCTTTTCCAACAATTCATAACTTCAAAGTTATGAACTCTTTTCCAACAATTCATAACTTCAAAGTTATGAACTCTTTTCCAACAATTCATAACTTCAAAGTTATGAACTCTTTTCCAACAATTCATAACTTCAAAGTTATGAATTCTTTTCCAACAATTCATAACTTCAAAGTTATGAACTCTTTTCCAACAATTCATAACTTCAAAGTTATGAACTCTTTTCCAACAATTCATAACTTCAAAGTTATGAATTCTTTTCCAACAATTCATAACTTCAAAGTTATGAACTCTTTTCCAACAATTCATAACTTCAAAGTTATGAACTCTTTTCCAACAATTCATAACTTCAAAGTTATGAACTCTTTTCCAACAATTCATAACTTCAAAGTTATGAACTCTTTTCCAACAATTCATAACTTCAAAGTTATGAACTCTTTTCCAACAATTCATAACTTCAAAGTTATGAACTCTTTTCCAACAATTCATAACTTCAAAGTTATGAACTCTTTTCCAACAATTCATAACTTCAAAGTTATGAATTCTTTTCCAACAATTCATAACTTCAAAGTTATGAACTTTTTTCCAACAATTCATAACTTCAAAGTTATGAACTCTTTTCCAACAATTCATAACTTCAAAGTTATGAATTCTTTTCCAACAATTCATAACTTCAAAGTTATGAATTCTTTTCCAACAGTTCATAACTTCAAAGTTATGAACTCTTTTCCAACAATTCATAACTTCAAAGTTATGAACTCTTTTCCAACAATTCATAACTTCAAAGTTATGAATTCTTTTCCAACAATTCATAACTTCAAAGTTATGAATTCTTTTCCAACAATTCATAACTTCAAAGTTATGAATTCTTTTCCAACAGTTCATAACTTCAAAGTTATGAACTCTTTTCCAACAATTCATAACTTCAAAGTTATGAATTCTTTTCCAACAATTCATAACTTCAAAGTTATGAACTCTTTTCCAACAATTCATAACTTCAAAGTTATGAATTCTTTTCCAACAATTCATAACTTCAAAGTTATGAACTCTTTTCCAACAATTCATAACACACATGTTAATTAGTTATAGCTTTCCTTCCCCTCTTCCACTGTCATGTATGAAACACAGCGTCTGTCGCGCTCTCTCTCTCCCGCTATGCCCCTCTTTTAGTCTGTCTGTTTCTTTCACTCTCACTCTTTCTTTTTCATTTTATAGATATAGAGATTTTTTCTGTGTAAAGTCGTACCTATAGTCAGTTTTATCGATTTTTTACCTGGACAAAGGGGGAGTCAATCATTCGCAATGTCGTGCCAACCTGCCCTGATAAATTTGTGGTTGATTACAAAAAATATTTTGAAAATCGGCCTTGCGGATCATAAGTTGTTGCGGAGCAGACACACAGACAGACATTTTCATTTTTATAAATATAGATTAAATTACTCTTTTTTTTTTTTTTACAGAGAAAATTTCATGAAGGAAACCATGGTACAAAGATGAAAGTGACTTGAGCTATAATTTAATAATATTGACTTATCTAAATATTTATCATCATCATCATCATCATCATCATCATTTTACGTCCGCTTTTCCCTGCTTGCAAGGAATAATTGTTTTTACTTTTGGAACAAGGGCAACAATTTGAAGGAAAGTGGGGAAAGTCGATTAGATTGACCCTAGTGCGTAACTGGTACTTTATTTTATCAACCCTCATCATCATCACCATTTTACGTCCATTCTTCTACACCAGCATGGGTTAGATGGGTTGTCCTGGTGTGGGTAATGTCAGGTCAGGTAACCATGTCTTGCTCATACAGAACTGATTTTGGCTTGGTTTCTACAGCTGGATGCCCTTCCTAATACCAACCTCATTTACAGTGAGTACTGGGTGCCTTCTTACAGTGGCGCCTACACGACCACTTTATAGTGTGGGCTGTGTGATTTATGTTGTGACACCTACACGACCACTTTATAGTGTGGGCTGTGTGATTTATGTTGTGACACCTACACGACCACTTTATAGTGTGGGCTGTGTGATTTATGTTGTGACACCTACACGACCACTTTATAGTGTGGGCTGTGTGATTTATGTTGTGACACTTACACGACCACTTTACAGTGTGGGCTGGGTGCTTTTTTGTCATGACACCTACACGACCACTTTACAGTGGGGGCAATATGCTTCAGCTTTGACTTGTACCCATGTAAGGATGATATATCTTTAACATCTACAATCAGTCCGATGTGTTTTTGTTTGGTTTATATATTCTATTTTTGGTATGTTTTCTACAGTTGGATGCCATTTTCAAATGCCAACCACTTTACAGAGTATGCTGGGTACATTTTACCGATCCACCAGCATATATATATATATATACATATATCATCATTGTTTAACGTCCATTTTTTCACACTAATATATATTGCTGAATTCTACTGCGTAGTGAATAGTTGACTTCCACTATTATAGGCTTTCTGATGAAGTATAATAAATAATTAAGTATTGCATATGATTGAACAATATATATTGTAGTCAGCATATGTAGACAATTAAAATGGACAAAGAAACATATGTTATAGCAAATAGATTCCTAATCTCCTTCATACCGACATTTTGTTGTTCTTGGTGCAATACTTGCTTATATATATATATATATATACATATATATATATATAACGAAGGAAATGTGGTAAGGAACCAGATGGACCATAACGCACCAAAGTACTCAATACTTAGGGTAGTAGAGTGGGTAATAGGAACGAGTAGGACCCCGACGGCTGAGCTTAAGCCGTTTCGACGGCTAATTCTGGACTAAAATCTTACCAAAATTCTGTCACCTCTTTCTATTGAAACTAATGGCACTTTGTCTCTCTGTATATACATATATCTTCTTCGTTTGGTTATATATATATAGTGCATTGTATGGTTTTCAAAATTAGTCCAGAATTAGCCGTCGGGGTCTTACTCGTTCCTATATTATATATATATATATATATATATATATATATATATATATATAGAGACACATCCCGAGCTGAAGATCCGCTAAGGTGAAACAATTGTTCTCGGTATGGTGAACTAACTGTTGTGTAACCACTTCTATATATATATATATATATATATAACAAAGAAATAAGTCACCAAATTCAACAGCTATTTCTTTGTTAATATATGCTTGTGATTTAAATCTAAGATGACCGGAAGTATACCAACTGAAATCTATCTCTGAAATGTTTCTTGTTTTCTGGATATAAAATAAACCACAATTGAGCTTTAACCCTTTAGCATTTAAACCAGCCGCATCTGACCAAAATTCTGTCACCTCTTTCTATTCAAACTAATGGCTCTTTGTCTCCCTGTATATACATATATCTTCTTTGTTTGGTTATATATATATAGTGCATTGGATGGTTTTCAAAATTATTTAAATTTGTGTTTCCTATTCAACAATGCTTCACGCAAACTACAAGACTGTTATATAAATATATATATATCATCATCATCATCATCATCATCATCATCACTGTTTAATGTCCATTTTTCCATACGTATATATATATATATATATAAGTACAAGGATCGGAATTAAGAGTATTCCGCAGTTCACAGTAATAATAATAATAATAATAATAATAATATTAGCTCAAAGAAGAATAGAGAATTTTCTTCTGAGCTTGGATACAAATATATTACACGAATAGAAGTGTGTTACACAATGAAATGTGTGTAAAGGATTATTACAAGTAATTGTCTACATATGCTGACTACTTATAATAATCCTTTACACACATTTCACTGTGTAACACACTTCTATTTGTGTAATATATTTGTATATTTCGACAGCTATTTCTGGACTAGTCCAGAAATAGCAGTCGAAACAGCTTGAGCTCTGCCGTCGGGGTTAAACATTTTCCTATATATATATATATATATGGTAGACTGTCAAACAATCATCATCATCATCATCATCATCACTGTTTTACGTCCATTCTTCCATGCTAGCATGGGTTAGACGGGTTGTCCTGTCGTGGGCAGTGTCTGGTCGGCTGACCATGCCTTGCTCATATAGGAACTGATTTGGCTTGATTTCTACAGCTGGATGCCCTTCCTAACACCAACCTCATTTACAGTGAGTGCTGGGTGCTTTTTCGTGGCGCCTACACGTCCACTTTACAGTGTGGGCTGGGTGCTTTTTTGCCGTGGCACCTCCACGACCACCTTGCGGTGGGAGGGGGGGAGGGGGGCATATTGTCTATATGCTTCAGCTTGTACCCATGGGAGGTCGGGTACTCTGTATTACTGCGTGACGCCAGAGGTCACGGTCGTGTGTCATTGCCTTTGAGAGGTGTAATTGGGTAAGTTTGGCTTTTATCACCTCATCCCAGGTCATCTTGGGTCTCCCCACTCCGCGGTTTCCATCGACTTCCATCGACTTTTTATGTGTCTTGTATTTCAATGAACCTTATAATGTTCCAAGTTCAAATCCTGCCTGTCATCCTACAGGATAGAGTGTGTGTGTGATGGGGGGGTTAAAATAATAAAGTACCAGTCAGAAACTTGGGTGGTGGTCGGGGGATCTTAATTGACCATACGCCTCCCACCAAAACCTTGAGGCCTTATGACTGTTTGAGAACAATTTATTTTTTTTGCTTTGAAATTATTGATAAATTTTATTGTAATAAAAATTAAATAAAATTTTAAAATGGAAAACGTTATTTTGTGTTTGTGTTTATTTTTACTTCACGAATGAACCCAGTTTTTAGAATAGATGCCCCATATCCTTGTGGGTCGTAAGGTGTGTTCCTGGAAGTCTCTTTTATTAGAAATATGGTAACGAAAGGTTTAACCCTTTAGCCTTTAAACCTTCCATATCCGGCCAGAATTCTCTCACCTCTTTCTGTTCAAACCAGCTATAACTGGCCACCCATAGTGATGTTAAGGTATTGTTCTTAAAATTTATAATATCAATCTCATAGATTCGATATTATGTGAGGTAAAGCCTTTACCATGAAAATATAATACTAAATATAAATACTAAAGGGTTAAAGTGTTCATATTTATCTACAAATCTTCCATTCATCATAATTTTATGTAAGAACCTTTGTCAAGTTATGTTCCAAATACTAGCTTAATAATGAGAAAGTTAGTTATATTACTAAATCCTTCTAAATTCTTGATTATTTTCAGAATTATTATAAAATCGTAGACAGTGTCTTTAATTAAAAATATAGTGAGAAAAGGGTTTAATAAAAAGCAATAAAAGTAAGTTTTGTACGAGGATAGGTTGGAAAGTTCATAGGCTGACTATGGAGGAGTGATGCTAGAGCTGTGAAATCTTGCACGTATTAATTTCAACTCTTCTTATTAATAAATGCATTGTTTCTTTCCAGAGACTATATTAAAAAATAAACCTCATTTGGTCATTCCATGAGAGTATCTTGGTCAGTCTATGAACTTTTCAACTGACCCTTGTATATGGAATCTTAACAAAGCCAAGAATATCAGGCGTCTTCTTCTTCAGAGTAAAGTCTCTTTAACAAAATATTTTTAGCATTCTCTAAGTCATGGGAAGAATCAGTGAGGTCCTTGTTGAGGTGATGAACCTTCTGGAAACGTTTTCTATGCAAAGATCTTAAATCTTCGGCGTACTGTAGTTTCCATACGAGAGTCTTGTGTTGTTCCTCTAGATGTTGCCGATGTTCCAGAAGGGAATTGTTTTTACATATGAGGTTTTGAAGTTGTTTCCTCAGGGTTCGGTTTTCATTCTGTATGTTCTCTGCATACTGCGTCAAATGGCGTCTGGCCCTCTGCAATTCAGAAAAATAAAAGACTAAATAATTGTGGGGCTTCCTCATCGCAATAATAATAATAATAATAATAATAAAAATAATAATAATTGTTTCGACTTTTAGGCACAAGGCCAGCAATTATCCCAGTGTATTACTGGTACTTTATTTTATCGACCCCGTAAGAATGAAAGGCAAAGTCAACCTCGGCGGGATTTGAACTCAGATCGTAAAGGGACGTAACTCTATGCTTCAAAGCATGGCGTCCGACCCTCTACCGATACTGCCAATCCACAAGCATAATAATAAAAATAATAGTAATTGTTTCTACTTTTAGGCACAAGGCCAGCAATTATCCCAGTGTATTACTGGTACTTTATTTTATCGACTCCCCGTAAGGATGAAAGGCAAAGTTAACCTCGGCGGGATTTGAACTCAGAATGGCAATAATGGTTTCTTATATAGGCACAAGGCCAGCAATTTGGGGGAGAGGGGAAAGTCGATTATATCAACCCCAGTGCGTGACTGGTACTTTATTTTATCGACCCCGTAAGGATGAAAGGCAAAGTTAACCACAACAGGATTTGAACTCAGATCATAAAGGGCCATAACTCTATGCTGCAAAGCATGGCGTCAGACCCTCTACCGATACTGCCAATCCACCGCTAATAATAATAATAATTGTTTCTACTTTTAGGCACAAGGCCAGCAACTACCCCAGTACATTACTGGTACTTTATTTTATCGACCCCCGTAAGGATGAAAGGCAAAGTTAACCTCGGCGGGATTTGAACTCAGTTCGTAAAGGGACGTAACTGTGCTGCAAAGCATGGCGTCTAACCCCCTACCGATACTGCCAATCCACCACCATCATGATAATGTGGTTAGAGTGTCTCAGGAAGGAATCGCTGGACAGATTTTACAGGCAAAACCAATTGGCAGGAGACCCAGGGGTAGACTCAGAGCAAGGTGTTTGGATACCATCCATAAACTTGGGTCATGCTTGGGGATCCAGCCAAATCAAACATTCAATGTCGAAACACTTGAAGTTTGAAAGAATTCCAACAAAAACCCTACATGTGGAAACAATTGGTGGACAGATTTTATGGGCAAAACCAACCAGCAGGAAACCCAGGAGTAAACCCTGAGCAAGATGGTTGGATAACATCCATGAGTTTCACTGGTCATGCTTGGGATCCAGCCGGATCAGTTGGAGACAGTTGCTACTGACAGGACCCGCTGGAAGGAGTGTTTGAGGACTTTGCCAAGAATAAATGGGAGAAGAAGAGGCAGGACCCACTGGAAGTAGTGTTTGAGGACTCTGCCCCAATGACCTTCTCAGGAATAGGTGGACAAAGAAGGTTTTTTTTTATTAGTCACAGTGAAGGCACATGGCTTAGTGGTTAGAGCATTGGCCTTGCAATCGAAAGGTTGTGAGTTCAATTCTCAGACCGGGTGATGTGTTGTTTCTTTGAGCAAGACACTTTATTTCACATTGCTCCAGTTTACTCAGCTGTAGAAATGAGATGATAGGGACTGGGGTCCCTATCATTCCACTGCAAAGTGGTTGTGGAGGTGCCACGGCAAAAAAGCACCCAGCACTCACTGTAAATGAGGTTGGTGTTAGGAAGGGCATCCAGCTGTAGAAATCAAGCCAGAATCAGTTCCTGCATGAGCAAGACATGGTCAGCCGACCAGACACTGCCCACAACAGGACAACCCGTCTAACCCATGCTAGCATGGAAGAACGGACATAAAACGGTGATGATGATGATGATGATGGCAGGGCTTAAATTAAGAGGACAGTGCAGTTGGTTTTGTATAAAAAAATGTTTATAACAAAGAACTAAAAAAAATAAACATTTAAAAAAATCAAACAACAAATTCCCCCAAATGTGGGGAGACCCCATGGAGAAATCCCACAAAAAGCCAAGGCGACCTTGACAGCTAGGGCAAGTGTCCTCTCTCAGATGTCTTCCTCCACTAATTTACAGGGATATACTCAGAGCGGACCCATTCATTCTGGCCATGCTCGCTTCTCTCACCCAACTTTCAACAAACTCCTTGAAAAGCAATATTTCCCTCTCTAACTTTGATCTTTTTCTTCGAGTGAAACCTGAAAAAGCTAACCAGGGCTTCGCTTAAGAAGAAAGTGCTTGTCTTCAAACCTTTCAGATGTGTCCACCACATGATCTCTTTTGCCAGGGCCAACAGGCAGATAAAAATTGCCTGTCCTTCCCTTTTAAAGGAAAATGGCAGAGTGATCTTCCCTTTTAACTCTTTAGCATTTAAACCAGTCATATCTGGCCAGAATTATCTCACCTCTTTTTGTTCAAACCTGCTGTAACTGGCTGCTCATACTTATGTTAAGGTATTGTTCTCAAAATGAATAATATCAAAATCTAATAGATTTGATATCATGTGAGGTGGATATATAATAATAAATATAGAGTAGTGTAAATACTAAAGGGGTAAAGGAAAACAGAGAGAGTGATCTTCACAATGGACTCAGTTGATAGTAGGAGCTGTCCCATACGTGACAGCAGGTATTTGAGATAAACCAACCCACAGGTCAGAATACTTGGATACTTGACGGTTTCATTGCCCTACGCACATCTTGGTCAGGCCCAGCTGATGGCACTTCCATGTTTGAAGAGTTTATCTCGAACTGGCAAAGCTCCTCAGTAGAATGACCAGGCTAAGGAATACGGGATGTTGTCCATGGGCACTTGACTGAAAGTTCTCCGGAAAAGAGTGGCTAGTTGATTTTCGTTGATGCCAAGAGTTTCCCTAAGAACGTCGACATTTTTACCTGACAGCGGTGGTGGATTGGCAGAATTGGTAGAGCGTCCGACACCATGCTTTGCTTCATAGAGTTACAGCCCTTTATGTTCTGATTTTAAATCCTGCTGAGGTTAACTTTGCCTTTCATCTTTAAAGTACCAGTAATACACTAGGGGTCGATTTTATCAACTTTCCCCTCCCCCAAAAATGGTTGGCCTTGTGCCTAAATCAGAAACAATTTTTACCTGCCACTAAACCTCGAGAGAACGCCAAGGTAGAGTTTCAACCAATCATGCTGCCCAATTGGATGAGGGCAACCCTTTAGCATTCACATTACTCTATATATACTATTGTATTTTCATGGTAAAGGCTTTACCTCACATAATATCTCACATAACATTCACATTACTCTATATATACTATTGTATTTTCATGGTAAAGGCTTTACTTCACATAATATCTCACATAACATTTACATTACTCTATATATACTATTGTATTTTCACAGTAAAGGCTTTACCTCACATAATATCTCACATAACATTTACATTACTCTATATATACTATTATATTTTCACAGTAAAGGCTTTACCTCACATAATATCTCACATAACATTTACATTACTCTATATATACTATTGTATTGTCACAGTAAAGGCTTTACCTCACATAATATCTCACATAACATTTACATTACTCTATATATACTATTGTATTTTCACAGTAAAGGCTTTACCTCACATAATATCTCACATAACATTTACATTACTCTATATATACTATTGTATTGTCACAGTAAAGGCTTTACCTCACATAATATCTCACATAACATTTACATTACTCTATATATACTATTGTATTTTCACAGTAAAGGCTTTACCTCACATAATATCTCACATAACATTTACATTACTCTATATATACTATTGTATTTTCACAGTAAAGGCTTTACCTCACATAATATCTCACATAACATTTACATTACTCTATATATACTATTGTATTTTCATGGTAAAGGTTTTACCTCACATAATATCTCACATAACATTTACATTACTCTATATATACTATTGTATTTTCATGGTAAATGCTTTACCTCACATAATATCTCACATAACATTTACATTACTCTATATATACTATTATATTTTCATGGTAAAGGCTTTACCTCACATAATATCTCACATAATATCGAATCTATGAGATTTTGAAAGTATTTATTTTGAGAACAATACCTTAACATCAGTTTGAGCGACCAGTTACAGCCAGTTTCAACAGAAAGAGGTACAGAATTCTGGCCGGTTTTGGCCGGTTTGAACATTAAAGGGTTAAATAATGAATAAACCCTTCAATTTACCTCATTTGCTTCCCTGGTAAGGACTTTTATTTTTTCCTCAGCCTCTATTCGAAACTGCATTTTTTCACTGATATATTGTTCCTTCACGGTCTCCACACTGTTAGCATGATGGTTCCTTGTTTCTATAACTTCCTTCTCAAGTTCAGCAATTCTTTTCAGCTGTGCCTCTTGTAGAGCCTGTTAAATGACAGAAATTAGGTTGATATCTTACAGTATATACTAGCTGGCCTTGTACTGTCATAATATAAAAAAGAGATGTTTGTTGGTTGGTTCCTTTGCACTCACTCACACAAGCAATACAAACATACAAACAAATAGCTGTGATGAATTTTAGAATGCTGGACTTCTATAGTTTCTCACCACCACCCTTCCTCAGTTATCACATAGATGTGTGTGTATTAGACCTCCCCTTCCTTTCGCAGTCATCTCTAGTGTGTGATGGACAAATACACAAGGCTATTATATCAGTAGATATATACATACATATATATATATGGAGGCACATGGCTTAGTGGTTAGAGCATTGGCCTTGCAATCGAAAGGTTGTGAGTTCAATTCTCAGACCGGGTGATGTGTTGTTTCCTTGAGCAAGACACTTTATTTCACATTGCTCCAGTTTACTCAGCTGTAGAGATGATAGGGACTCGGGTCCCTATCATTCCACTGTAAAGTGGTTGTGGAGGTGCCACGGCAAAAAAAGCACCCAGCACTCACTGTAAATGAAGTTGGTGTTAGGAAGGGCATCCAGCTGTAGAAATCAAGCCAGAATCAGTTCCCGTCCCACTCTTGCAAGCAGGGAAAAAGCGGACGTAAAAAATGAAATGAAAAAAAAAAATGAAATGAATATATATATATATTTATGTATGTATGTATACCTTATCTAGCAACTACACAGCCACCTCTCTTCTTCGCTGTCACCTGTCTTCTCTCTCCTTCTACCTACCTATTTTGTTGCTATCTACTCTTCCCCCTCTTTCTCTCCCTCTCACTTTCACTCACCCTCTCTCTGCTAGCTACCTCATTGTTTCCCTCACCTGACCCTCTAGCAGACCCTTTCTCACTTACACTTGCAGAGGTCAGCCATATCTTTTTTCTCGTCCGCACAATCTAGAACTTATGTTCAGTAATTGTCGTGGACTTTAATTTTCTCTCTTCCAGTTACTTACACTCTCTTCAGTTTGTTATTTCCTGGGGGTTTTTTTGTTGTTTTCTTTTTTCTCTTTTCTTCCCTTTTCCCTTCTGTTATCCCAATAACTTACCCTAGTTATTGAACGCACAAGGGTGAGATATATTGTCTTTAATGCGTAGAAATATCTGGTTGAGGCAGAGCTTCAACCAGACAGAGAGTGGCCTGGTGGTGGAACAGCACAGTAGATAGGGCAATTAGAGACAAAAGACTGGCATGGAAGGCTTGGAAAAATGGTGGGAGTAGAGAAGGATACACAGCCGCTAAGAGAGAAAGTAGACGTCAGGTGTACTTAGCACGCAGGTAGGCTGAGAGTAGGAGGTTTGCCAATGTTCTGCAACAGGAAGATCAGAGGCGTGCGGTGTTCCGCATTGCAAGGCAGTGTGTCAGTGCAAATCAGGATGTTGTTGGAGATAAATGTGTCCGGAATGATGCCGGTGTACTAATGATCAGAAAAAAAAGGCCTAGAAATGTTGTTATGAGAGACTGATGAATGTGGAGAACGAATGAGACAGAGAGATATTACCCCCAGTAGACCCAACAGAGGGACCAGCTATTGAGATTGATGAATATAGGGTCCAAGAGGCAATTAAGGAAATGAAAAATGGTAAGTCTGCTGGACCGTCGGGGATAGTTGCTGAGATGCTGAAGGCATCAGGGGACGTAGGCACTAAACTGGTTGCACGCATCATCAATCAGGCTATGTATGGCGGTGTTATACCCAAAGACTGGTGCAGCAGTATTCTCATAAATTGCTACAAAGGTAAAGGGGATGCTCTGGGGAGGAGCAATTATAGGGGTATAAAACTGATGGATCAGGTTATGAAAGTGGCAGAAAGGATATTAGCACAACTAATTAGAGGAAGGGTCAAACTAGATGAGATGCAGTTTGGATTTGTGCCTGGGAAGTACAACAGATGCCCTATTCTTAGTGAGACAATTGCAAGAGAGGTTCTTAGAGAAGAATAAGCCACTATACTTAGTTTTTGTTGACCTAGAGAAGGCCTTTGATAGGGTACCCCGATCTGTCATCTGGTGGTCCCTAAGGAAACTAGGTGTTGAGGAATGGCTTGTGAGGATAGTGCAAGCTTTGTACAGAGGTGCTGTCAGTAAAGTGAGGGTAGGAATGGAGTTTCATGAGGAATTTCAGATACAAGTAGGAGTACATCAGGGTTCTGTCCCCAGCCCACTCTTGTTCATTATAGTCCTCCAAGCCATGTTCGATATGCAGAAAAGGAACTGGCATAAATTCTATAAAATGTACACAAGAGATGTAGTGGGATAGCAGGCAAACTAACAGGTAGGGAAAAAATTTGACAGTAGAAGTTGCATTGATAGACACATTTTTCAAATGCAGATAGGTTCTAAAGAAGTGGTTGATAGCTTCCGATACCTAGGTGATCAGATTAGCATGGGAGGGGGGTGTTCCAAGGCCATAGTATCTAGAAAAAGGGCGGGTTGGAAGAAGTTTAGGAAGCTGCTTCCTCTGCTGACGAAGAAAGGTTTCTCCTTGCGTACGAAAGGCCGGTTATATGATGCCTGTGTGAGGTGCGCGATGCTGCATGGTAGTGAGACATGGGCAGTGACTGCAGAGGATATGTGAGGGCTGGAGAGAAATGAAGCAAGCATGCTCAGTTGGATGTGCAATGTCAATGTACATGAACGACCGAGCATGGATGTGTTGAGAGAGAAACTGTGTTTAAGAGGGATAAGTTGTAGTGTGTGGGAGAGAAGACTACAATGGTATGGACATGTGATGTACATGGAGGAGGACTGCTGGGTAAAGAAGTGCCAAGAAATCCCAGTGGAAGGAAGATGCAGTAGAGGAAGACCACGAAAAACATGGGCGGAGGTGGTGAGAGCAGACCTCAGATCACTGAAACTCACGGTGGAGATGACGAAGGACCGTGACAAGTGAAGAGATGCTGTGCTGAATAGGACCCATCCCATCCTTGCAAGCAGGGAAAAGCGGACATAAAATGATGATGATGAAGATGATGACTTTATCAAGAAACCACACAGCTCCCTGTTTCTTCCAAAATATATATATATGTGTCTGTGTGTGTCTACGTGTTGTTACAGCTCACACTCAAGTAGATTAATCTGGCCTCATATGAAGCTGCATCATAGAAGTTTTCTCTGATAGGGGCCCCAGTCTCATTATGTAGTTCATGTTACAGCTCACACAGATGCAGGCTTAGGTGACCTTCTACCAGATTCTATCTACTGTGGAAGGTGGAATGAAGCATCTTGCTCAACAACACAATGCAACACTCAGTCTAGGAATCAAACCACATCTTGATTGTAAGTCCAACTGCTAAACTACAAGGTCACAGCTAGGAAGACATAGACCTAGGAACAGCATGGTTAAAGGTCAAATCTCTCAGTGGTAGAGTCTGGTACTTTACCAAAACTAAAGTGGTCAAAATATAACGGTACCTTAGTTTCTTTAAGGTCATCCATTTCCTTCTTGGTTCTATAAAGAACATGTTTCTTGCCCAAAAGAATTGCTTCCAGGTCTTAAAAAAAGAAAAATATAAAAACAAGCATTAAATATTCTCAGGTGAAAAATAGTTACTTTTAATGAAGGACAATTGTTAATTTGAGGAAAATATATTTTTTGTTCCAGATTCTGTACTGTATATATATGTGTGTATTGTTTATATGTGTATATATATATATATGTGTATATATATATATATATGTATATATATATATGTGTGCATATATATATGTGTATATATATATATATATACATATATATATATATATATATATATACATACATATATATATATACATATATATATATATATACATATATATATATATATATATATATTTATATATATATATATATATATACATATATATATATATAAATATATATATATATATATATATACATATATATATATATATATATATATATATATATGTATATATATATATATATATATATGTATATATATATATATATATAGATAGATAGATACATGGAGGCACATGGCTTAGTGGTTAGAGCATTGGCCTTGCAATCGAAAGGTTATGAGTTCAATTCTCAGACCGGGTGATGTGTTGTTTCCTTGAGCAAGACACTTTATTTCACATTGCTCCAGTTTACTCAGCTGTATAAATGAGATGATAGGACTGAGGTCCCTATCATTCCACTGTAAAGTGGTCGTGGAGGTGCCACGGAAAAAAAGCACCCAGCACTCACTGTAAATGAGGTTGGTGTTAGGAAGGGCATCCAGCTGTAGAAATCAAGCCAGAATCAGTTCCCGTCCCACCCTTGCAAGCGGGGAAAAGCGGACGTAAAATGATGATGATGATGATGATATATGTACAAATATGTATATATATATATATATATTTATATATACACACATATATATATTATACAAAATCAAGCCATTTTCTCACAGATTTATTCTTCCTTCAATAGGACAGCTGGAATTGGGTCAACATTTGCACTTTATCTTGAAACTAACAATTTCTTACCATTAATAGATCTAATGTAGTCAGCACAGATACTCTACATTGTACAAGCAGGAAGTGGGTCTCCTTGTTTGTGTACATACACACATATATGTGTGGGTGTGCGAATATATATATATATATAACAGTTTCTTACCATTAATAGATCTAATGTAGTCAGCACAGATACTCTACATTGTACAAGCAGGAAGTGGGTCTCCTTGTTTGTGTACATACACACATATATGTGTGGGTGTGCGAATATATATATATATATAACAGTTTCTTACCATTAATAGATCTAATGTAGTCAGCACAGATACTCTACATTGTACAAGCAGGAAGTGGGTCTCCTTGTTTGTGTACATACACACATATATATGTGTGGGTGTGTGAATATATATATATATATATATATATATAACAATTTCTTACCATTAATAGATCTAATGTAGTCAGCACAGATACTCTACATTGTACAAGCAGGAAGTGGGTCTCCTTGTTTGTGTACATACACACATATATATGTGTGGGTGTGTGAATATATATATATATATATATATATATATATATATATATATATATATATATATATATATATATATATATAAGAAAGTAAGTCCATAGAATCATTTGACAAAATATATACAGTATTTCTTCTCCCAATCAGCATAATTAACCACACAAAAAATCAATTAAACGAGGCTATAAATTTAAAATATACCTATGAAGAAACAATAGATAAATAAATGATAGCTATTTTATCCGCAATCAACAGCCACAGAAGATTTACCTAGTATTTCTAATAGCCCGTAGAAATCAATTAGACATATAGCCAACCATACACAATTAGGTACAAAATCAAAGTTAGAAGAAGAAAAAGCTACACCGTGAATGGTTGCTAAAAACGCATATATATATCTATGGCTCTGTCTAGTTTATGTATATGTAAATCTATGTATTTTATATATATATATATATGTATATATATAATGTAGAAGGTGAGTAATATTGTAGAACAATAAAACTATGCATATATCAGATAAGTAGCACTCAACAGAATGGACACTTTCTTGTTGACAAGTGTTTTTAGGCCTCATATCATGTTACCTTATTTTATCTGATGAGAACACAATTTTTGTCCCAGGATGATGTTGTTTTCGAAATGAGCATAATAAAATATATGGAACTTTTTTAACCATCTTTTAATTTCTTCTTTTATATATATATATATCGACCTCACACACTTACACCTCTCCAAGACAATGTCACTGGACCGAGACCTTTGGCGGTGCTTAGTAATAGAGAAGACCCGCCTTACCTAAATACAAAGTAAAACCTACTACAGTCAGTAGGCACCTCTAACAAAATACACCCCCGTCCCACCACCCCCACCCCATCCACACCGCCCCTTTCAATGTAAAGTTATGTTGGTGCCACAACATCCAGGCCGAAACAAATGAGGTCGTGTAGGTGTCACGACAAAAAAAACACACAGTCCACGCTGTAATGTGGCCGTGTAAGCAACACGGTAAAAACCTCCCAGTCCCACACTGTAAATGTGGTTGGTGTTAGGAAGGGCATCCAGCTGTAGAAAACCCGCCAGACAGTCCTATGCGAGCAAGACAACCACTCTTGACTCAAGTGGGACTACCCCCGTCCAAACCCATGCAAGCGTGGAACACGGACGTTAAACATTGATGATGATGATGATGATGATGATATATATATATATATATATATATATATATATATATATATATATATATATATATATATATATATATATATATGTATATATACCCACTCCTTACACATACAGGCATTTATAATATAAATGTTTTTTAGGAGATAATACACACACATGGACATGTGTATAATATTTATATGTATATATATCATCATCATCATCATCGTTTAATGTCTATCTTCCATGCAAGCATGGGTTAGACGGGAATTAAGGCATATATATATATTGCATTAAGACAATTAAGGATATGGAGACTGGGAAAGCAGCCAGTCCATTGGGAATAGTTTCTGAGATGCTGAAAGCATCTGGGTCTGTAGGTCACACCATAACCACATGCATTGTAAACCAAGTAATACTAGAGGGTGTCATACCATATGATTGGCACAGCAGCATCATTGTCAACTGCTATAAGGGCAAAGAAGGTGCACTAGATAGAGGAAACTAAAGAAGTATAAAACTGATGGACCAGGTAATGAAAGTAACAGAAAGAGTCATAGCACAGTTGATTAGGGACTGGGTAAATCTGGATGAGATGCAGTTTGGGTTTGTGTCAGGCAAAAGCACCACTGATGCCCTCTTCCGTGTGACGCATTTACAGGAAAAGTATCTAGCTAAAAGCAAGCTGCTCTACCTGGCATTTGTTGATCTGGAGAAAACTTTTGACAGAGTACCCTGTGCTATAATCTGGTGGGCTCTTAGAAAACTAGGAGTAGATGAGTGACTTGTGAAAGCTGTACAAGCCATGTCTAGGGGAGCAGTCAGCAAAGTTAGGATTAACATTGACTATAGCAAGGAATTTAGTATACAAGTTGGCATCCACCAGGGCTCTGTCCTTAGCCCGCTCCTGTTTATTATCGTTTTTAAGGTTATAACAGAGGAGTTTAAGACTGGTTGCCCATGGGATCTTCTGTATGCTGATGATCTTACACTTATAGCTGAATCTATGGTATAACTAAAGAAGAAATTTCAAACATGGAAGCAGGGCCTGGACAAAAAGGGGTCTTAAAGTCAAGCTGACAAAGATTAAGGTCCTCATAAGTAGACGATAAAACAGAACTCTGATCCCCTCATGGAAATGGCCTTGTTCTGTGCATAGGAAAGGTGTAGGCAGAAATTCCATCCTCTGCCCCATATGCAAACTATGGGTACACAAGAGATGTAGTGGGATCTCAGGAAGGTTAGCTAAGAATGTAAGCTTTACATGTAGCAGCTGCACCAGGGCAGTAAGCAGCAAACAACCACAGGAAACAAGCACCACCAAATTCCGGGAGGGCTCTGTAGAAACAGTAGACAGCTTCTGCTACCTAGGTGACCGATTTAGCAGCGGAGGTGGGTGTTCTGAAAGTACAGTAGCCAGGGTGCAAACGAACAGCAATGTTGCATGGTAGTGAAACCTGTGCAGAAGATTTGCATAGATTGGAAAGAAATGAAGCTTGCATGCTCTGATGGATGTGTAATAATAATATACATGAATGGCAAAGTATAAACAAACTGAGAGAGACTGAGAATAAGAGGAATCAAATGTTGTGTGCAGGAGGGAAGGATGCATTGGTATGGACATGTGATGCGTATGAAGGATGACAGCTGCATAAAAAGGTGCAGAGTGCTCAAAGTCGATGGAAGCCTTGGGACGAGGTGATAAAAACTGGCCTTGCCCAATTGCATCTCTCAAAGGCAATGAGACAGGACCGAGATTTCTGGCGTTAAGCAGTAATACAGAAGACCCAACTTCCCACAAGTACAGGCCGAAGCTGAAGCACATATACAGTATGCCACACTCCACCCTTATAAGACATTAGAACGGTCCAGGTCTGACCATACCATCAACTATAAGGTATTAGAACTGTCCATTCTTGACCATACCAACAACCACAAGACATTAGAACTGTCCAATCTTGACCATACCATCAACTATAAGACATTAGAATTACCCATTCTTGACCATACCATCAACTACAAGACATTAGAACTGTCCATTCTTGACCATACCATCAACCACAAGGCATTAGAACTGTCCATTCTTGACCATACCATCAACTACAAGACATTAGAACTGTCCATTCTTGACCATACCATCAACTACAAGACATTAGAACTGTCCATTCTTGACCATACCATCAACCACAAGGCATTAGAACTGTCCATTCTTGACCATACCATCAACTACAAGACATTAGAAGTGTCCATTCTTGACCATACCATCAACCACAAGACATTAGAACAACCCAGGTCTGACCATACCATCAACAACAAGACATTATAAAAGCTACCTTGCTTTCTGTCATTAAATTTCTCTTCGAGTTCTTCTCTCTCTTTTTTTAGTTCTTTAATAAGCTCTTTGTTTTGGTCAGTGAGAGTGATGACAGCTTTCTTCCTTGTGTCCAGCTTTCTGCCCATGTAGGTCATGTATTCATGCTGAAAGGGACCAAGAAGATGCCAGGGTTCAGACCTTTTAGGCTCAGTTTAGATGTCTATGTTGAGTGTGTTGGTGTGAATGGTTGTTGCTGTCTCTGTGTGAGTGTGTGTTGGTGTGAATGGTTGTTGCTGTCTCTGTGTGAGTGTGTGTTTGTGATACATATACACAGACACACACACACACACTCATACATACATCGACACATAAACACATGGACACATATACACACAGACACACACACACACACTCGTACACACATGGTCACAAATACACAGACACACTCATACATACATGGACACATATATACACAGACACACACATGGACACATATACACACAGACACAAAAATAAAAAGATACAGATAGATATATTTCTTTATTTGACACAAGGGCGCACAAGAAAAGGGGACAATATAAAGACATATGGCGGGGATTTTACATACAATCGTGTAAAAATATTTTTAAAACAACCAAATTCAACAGTTCACCGGTTCACCAGTCAGGAACACCTGGAGATGGCGTAGCCTCAGCGCATGTTTGCACATCATCAGCCAAGGCATGCCCAGCCCTCCATTAGAAGGGTGTTGGCAGCAGATGGATCTCCTCACCAACGGAGCCTGTTTCTTTCAAAGGAATTTGAAAAGAAGACATCCCATTTTGGTGAGGTGATCGCAGGGACAAGGCATGACTGTCAAGCGGTAGTAGATGACGGATGCTATGTAAGTGTTCACCACCTCCGCTCGACCTTTTTGGGTGAGTGCAAACACCTTCGCCGTGACCTCATTCCAGTTTTTGTCCACCTGGAGGTCTGGACTAAACTAGACCCCGAGTAATTTTGCCGGTCCTTCAGTCTAGTGTCCAATGACGCTGTCGGACAGCATGGGTTTGCCTCTCCATGTGCCGAGTTGCAAACCGACAGACTTGTTCGGGTTTAGTTTTGCTCCTATCAACGTTTTGTATTCCTGTAATTAGTTGCTGATTACCCCAATTGCTTCCCTTGACACTGTATTATATATTAAGGGGAGAATACTCTATCTAGAGCATACTAAAGGTTAAACTAGATACAAATAAAATATTGTTGCAGTGTTTATGAAGAAACATTAAGAGAAGTCTTACACTTTCAATCCTTGTCTTCGTGGCTTTCTCTTCCAGAGCTGAATTTTCTTTTTGTCTGAGAAATTTAGGAAATTTTTACAGACATATGTTTGTTTTAACATTTAATGTCCTGTACCACATGAAACCACATTAGCAAGACATTCTTGAAAAAATACAAAACATCACTCTGACTACATCACATTAAATATTAAAGTTTGTTCTTTAATGTTGTAAATCATCACAATTTATCCACTAGTAAAGATACTATAAACATTTGAATTAACAAACCTCATGAAACCATATTTAGTAAGACATTCTAGAAAACTACTAAACAATACAATGACTGCATCACATTAGCCCTTCAGCATTTAAACTGACCATATCTGGCCACAATTCTCTCACTTCTTTCTGCTCAAGTCGACCATTAACAGCCATTCATACCAACATTAAAGAGGTATTGTTCTCAAAATAAATAATATAAAAATCTCATAGATTCAATATTATGTGAGGTAAAGCTTTTACCATGAAAATACAATAGTATATATAGAGTAATGTAAATGTTAAGTGAGATATTATGTGAGGTAAAGCCTTTACTGTGAAAATACAATAGTATATATAGAGTGTAATTTTCCCACAACAATCTGTCCACTAGTAAAGACACTATAAACATTTGAATTAACAAACTATATGAAACCACATTAACAAGACATTCATGAAAACTACAAAACAACACTATGACTGTATCACATTAAATATTAAAGTCTTTATTCTAATACTGTAAACTTTCACAACAATCTGTCTATTTATTATGGCACCAACAATAGAGAGCTTTATATGGCACCAAGACTAGATAGGTTGTCATGGTACAAAGACTAAAGAGGTTGTCATGGCACCAACACTACTACTTTACAGAGTGTACTGGGTGTATTTTATCATGACACCAATCTTACTACTTTACAGTGTGCACTGGGTGTATTTTATCAAGACACCAACTCTACCACTTTACAGAGTGTACTGGGTGTATTTTATTATGACACCAATCTTACTACTTTACAGTGTGCACTGGGTGTATTTTATCAAGACACCAACTCTACCACTTTACAGAGTGTACTGGGTGTATTTTATTATGACACCAACCTTACTACTTTACAGTGTGCACTGGGTGTATTTTATCAAGACACCAACTCTACCACTTTACAGAGTGTACTGGGTGTATTTTATCATGACACCAACCTTACTACTTTACAGTGTGCACTGGGTGTATTTTATCAAGACACCAACTCTACCACTTTACAGAGTGTACTGGGTGTATTTTATCATGACACCAACCTTACTACTTTACAGTGTGCACTGGGTGTATTTTATCAAGACACCAACTCTACCACTTTACAGAGTGTACTGGGTGTATTTTATCTAGTTCCAACACTACCACTTTACAGAGTGTACTGGGTGTATATTTTATCTAGTTCCAACACTACCACTTTACAGAGTGTACTGGGTGTATTTTATCTAGTTCCAACAGTGAAGATATTGCCAAAAAAGGATACAATTCAACCACCCGAACTTTGCACTTTTGAAGCTGTTGCGTGATGTCTTGAAGACTGGAATACAAGAGAAAAGAGAGAAAAATTAATAGCGCCATCTTTTTTGTTTGGTATGAAATACAGGGACATTAAATACAGCGACAATTAGTGTCATGGTTTGAAGTTACATGAATATATGGACTATGAGTGTTAAAATATGTTTGTGTGTGTGTATATTATGTATAGACAGATAGATATATTTCTTTATTAGCCATAAGGGCGCACAAGAAAAGGGGACAATACAAAGACATGCCGGGGATTTTACATACAGTCGTGTAAAAAATATAAAAACAAACAATTACAACAATCGAAATCCCGTTCTTCCATGCTAGCATGGGTTAGACGGGTTGTCCTGCTGTGGGCAGTGTCTGGTCAGCTGACCATGCTTTGCTCATACAGGAACTGATTCTGGCTTGATGCCCTTCCTAACACTAACCTCATTTACAGTGAGTGCTGGGTGCTTTTTTGCCGTGGCACCCCCACGACCACTTTGCAGTGGGAGGGGGTGGGGGCATATTGTCTATATGCTTCAGCTTGTACCCATAGGAGGTCGGGTACTCTGTATTACTGCGTGACACTATATATTAGACATATTACAATTTATTAGACATATTACTCAGCTGTAGAAATGAGATGATAGGGACTGGGGTCCATATCATTCCACTCCAAAGTGGTCGTGGAGGTGCCCCGGCAAAAAAGCACCCAGCACTCACTGTAAATGAGGTTGGTATTAGGAAGGGCATCCAGCTGTAGAAATCAAGCCAGAATTAGTTCCCGTCCCACCCTTGCAAGCAGGGAGAAAGCGGACGTAAATGAAATGATGATGATGATGATTACAATCGTTTCTCTGGCGACTAGCTTGAGGCACAATCGATGTGATGATCGAACCTGACTCTGAAATCGCAAGGTCATCAAATATGTCTCGATTCTACGAAGCAGAGTTTCCAAATGAAATTTGGAAACTCTGCTTCGTAGAGTTTATCCCGGGTTCAATCGGGGGTAACCACAGTAAGTAAGGTACTCAATACAAAGCTGAGTATAAATATTTAATATAGAAATGGCTTCTACAGGACTAGAACTGTTTCATTCTGGAGAAATCATCAGGAAGCCTGATGATTTCTCCCGAATGAAACAGTTGTAGTCATATCATCATCATCATCATCATCTTACGTCCGCTTTTCCCTGCTTGCAAGGGTGGGACATATATATATATACATATATATATAAACTTAGCCAGAACTAAAGTATTAGGGAGTAGGAGAGAAGACAGGACCTAGATTCCCTCAGGGAAGTGGCCCTGTTCAATATGCAGAAAAGGAGTAGACATAAACTCCATACAATGTACACAAATCTTGGGTACACAAAATATGTAGTGGGAAAACTAGTAGACTAACAGGAAGGGAGAACTTTGCTTGTAGAAGCTGCACAGAAGAAGATTGCCAATGTTATAAACCTTTCCCAGTCACTGGAAGGATCCACACATGTGGTTGATAGCTACTGCTATCGAGGTGATCTAATTAGCAGCAGAGGAGAATGCTCTGAGAGTATAATAGCTAGACTAAGGATAGGAGGGAAGAAGTTTAGAGAACTCTTCCCACTACTGACAACAAAAGGTTTCTCTCTATGTACTAAAGGAAGGCTCTATGACGCCTGTGTGTGGTGCATGGTAGTTAAACATGGGCTGTGACTGCAGAGGACATGTGGTGCTACATGGTAGTGAAACATGGGATGTTACTGCAGGAAACATGTGGTGCTACATGGTAGTGAAACATGGGATGTTACTGTAGAGGACGAGTGGGGCTACATGGTAGTGAAACATGGGCTGTGACTGCAGAGGACGAGTGGGGCTACATGGTAGTGAAACATGGGATGTTACTGCAGAGGACATGTGGTGCTACATGGTAGTGAAACATGGGCTGTGACTGCAGATGACATGTGGTGCTACATGGTAGTGAAACATGGGATGTTACTGCAGAGGATATGTGATGCTACATGGTAGTGAAACATGGGCTGTGACTGCAGAGGACATGTGGTGCTACATGGTAGTGAAACATGGGCTGTGACTGCAGAGGACATGTGGTGCTACATGGTAGTGAAACATGGGCTGTGACTGCAGAGGACATGTGTAGGCTGGAAAGAAATGAAGCAACCATATTTCGTTGTCTGTGCAATGTAAATGTAAGAGAAAGGAAGAGCTTGGATGAGCTGAGAGAGAAGCTGTGCTTAAGGTGAATCTGTGATGGTGTGCAGGAGAGAAGACTGTGTTAGTATGGATATGTCAGGGTTCCAGAGCAAGAGAGCAGATATGATTTCATTGCTGGAGTAGGAAGCTGTCATTCCCTGACGTTATCTCTAGGGATACAGGAATCAGTAGACAGGACCTGGGGGCAGCGATGGGGGACAGGGAATTCTGGGGCATGAGAGTGAGATCCATCATCTCGACAGTAGTCGACGAGTGATGATGTGGTGATGATGGATATGTGATACACATGGACAATGACTGATGGGTGAAGACATGCCAGGAAATGGTGGTGGTAGTGGTAGTAGTAATAGTAGTAGTAGTAGTAGTAGTAGTAGTAGTAGTAGTAGTAGTAGTAGCAGCAGCAGCAGTAGTATTCTATTATTACTATCAGTGGTAATGATAGTAATGGAAAGAAATGAAGCCTCCATGCTTCACTGGATGTGCAATAGCAATATATGTGAACGGCAAAGCACTGTGTGAGAAATTAGGCTTAAGAGGGATCAATTGTTGCATGCAGAAGAGGAGATTACGTTGGTATGGACATGTGAAGTGTATGAAGGATGACAGCTGTATAATAAGGTGCAGAGCGCTCAAAGTCGATGGAAACCGTGGTGTGGGGAGGCCTAGGAAGACTTGGGATGAGGTAATAAAAGCTGACCTTGCACAATTACACCTCTCAAAAGCAATGACTCAGGACCGCGACCTCTGGTGCTATGAAGCTTTACAGAAGACCCGCCCTCTATTGTTCTCGGGATGAGGCTTATCTCTAGTAGGCAACACCTTCCTCAACCTGTTATCCCCTCTCATCCACCCCCCTCAGTGGTAACACCCAGCCCACACTGTAAAGTGAACATGTAAAAGATACGACAAAAAGCACCCAGCACACACTATCAATGTGGTTGCCTCTAAATGGGACCCGTCTAACCCATGCTAGTGGGAAAGATAAGACGTTAAACAGTAATGATGATGATTGGTGGTATTAGCCTGTCTACCTTTGCCTCTTATCTTCGCAGGGGTCGATAAAATAAAGTACCAGTAATATACTGCGTGAATTTTATTGATTGTCTTCCCCATTCCTTCCTTCCCTTTATATTGCTGGCCTTGTGCGAAAAGTAGAAACAATTATGATTAGCTGCTTTATTGATTATTGATTATTGATTATGTTTATTTATTTATTTTTTTTATTAATTAACGATTTATTGATATTGACAGAAAAAAAAACTTGAATTTAGATAAACCGTCAAGGTGGAGGCGGCGGGGGGCTATTTTGGGGAGTCACGAATATAATAATATAATAAAAATAATAATTAAAATTAAATACAAACTGTCTTTCTAAGATTGTCTCTTTAAGGGATTTCTCGGAAATGTTTGTTGACTTTTTCGAAGATTTCTTCTTTTTCTTTTTCTGCCTTTTCTGTTTTTTCGGCGGCATTTTCTCTCGTAAAATGTTTCGCTATGACGCGTCCTTGTTGCCATAACGACAACAACTCTAGTTTATCATTTTTACTGTCTTAGTTTTATTGCAGATTTGTTTATATTATTTCTGCAGTATATTTATTCCGGAAGTATCTAATTTACTTTAGTTGTTGTTATTTTTAGTTTGTTTTTTTTCTCTGCAATTACGTAAAAGCTTTATTTACAATTTTATAAATAACATTACAAATGGGGAAGGGGTGAAGAAGGTCAGATGTGGGAAAGTAGAGGAAAGGGTTATAAAAGCCAAATGAAGGGAGAAACAAGGAGTCTAGGGCCACAGAAGAAAATGGTCGGGAGGGTGATGGCCTCTGGGCATAGGGCCTCACGGACAATTGCCACGAACACCAGCTGCTACAGTTACCCCACCTCGTAGGGCTCCTTCCTCGGACGGGTTGCTGACTTTACGATCTTGCGAAGGAGCTCGGTAGTAAGAGGTCCAAGTACGTCTGAGGTCTCGACGACGACAGGTTTGAAGAGGAAGCGGCCGGACAATCCCCAGTATTTGTTTATCTTTCCTTCCTCTGTATTGCGGGCCGCGGTACCGGCGTTTGTGGCCGAAGTGACTAAATTGGAGCAGAGAACGTGTCTGATGAGGGATCTACCTGCTTTGAATGGGAGGAGGGTAATGCCGTCGGGGCGCTTGCCGTTTCTGCGGTCGAGGCTGCTGGCTCCAGTTGTGATGGGAAGCCAGCTGCGTCCAAGCTCCTTACTATGTCGTTGAGAGCGGCGTGTCAGGAGGAACCGGCTTGCGCTGTGGTGAAGGCTAAACTTGTTAACGACTGCCCCACAACGGCATTTATGTTGTTCACACATAAAATAATTCGTTATTGCGAGAACAGCCAAGCTCATGGATGTTATCCAACCATCTTGCTCGGAGTCTGCCCCTGAGTCTCCCGCCGGTCGGTTTTGCCCATAAAATCTATTATTATTATCAGTCCCTTTACGATCTGAGTTCAAATCCCGCCGAGGTTGACTTTGCCTTTCATCCTTACGGGGTCAATAAAATAAAGTACCAGTAATGCACTGGTTAATTGCTGGCCTTGTGCCTAAAGTAGAAACAATTATTATTATTACTATATGTTTATATGGAATTAACATAAATACTGGGGGTCGATATAATTAACTTTCACCTCTCTTTCTCCCCAAATGCTAGCCTTGTGCTAAAACTAGGAATCATTATTATCCACTGAGTTCAAATCCCGCCGAGCTTAACTTTGCCTTTCATCCTTACGGGGTCGATAAAATAAAGTACCAGTAATACACTGGTTAATTTGCTGGCCTTGTGCCAAAAGTAGAAACAATTATTATTATTTGCTTTCGTCGTCATTAAACAGATCATATACAATATAGATATACGATAAAAAGACATTCCAGTCATGACCGACCCACCTAGAGTATATAAAGCTACATCATCTAATGTGGTCTTGGTTTATTTTTAAGAAAATAGTGTAATAGGAGAAGAACCTGGCTGTTATTTCTGCAAGAGAAAACAACCAGTTATAGGACAACAGACAATAAAATACATGTCCTGACCTCTAGTGGCTGAACTCCTCAACTAAAGAAATAATCAAGGGAGATAACCTCCCACGCTGCATGAGCGGACTGTGAGAACATGACTGCTATTTCTGCCAAAGAAAACAACCTGTTACAGGACAACGGACAATAAAATACACGTAGTGACCTCTAGTGGCTGAACTGATCAACTAAAGGAGATACACACCTATACATTCATACATACTTACACACACACACATATATATATACATATATAAGCAGAAGAGATATTCAATTTGTTGGTAATTCAACAAATATAAATGTTTTTATAAATATAGTTTCCATTTATTTAATATCATTGTATATATATATATATTTATTTATTATACCTGGTGGTCACTGATCTGTCCAGTTCGTTTGTTTTTTATATATTTTGTCTGAGGAGAACATGTTTTGCTTTATGTTATACATAAACTTTACATCTTCGAAATAAATAGAGATGATATAAAGGATATATCTTTCGTTTATAACTATTATTATTATTAGCCGAGGTTAACTTTGCCTTTCATCCTTACAGGGTCGATAAAATAAAGTACCAGTAATACACTGGATAACTGCTGGCCTTGTGCCAAAAGTAGAAACAATTATTATTATACTCTGAGTTCAAATCCCACCGTGTGGTAAACCCTTCCTCTGGGATGCCACTTGCAGCGACACATTCTCCAGCCGCAACCGAGCTGACCCTGTTTAACACTCCAAGTATCGATCGCTCTCCGACAGGTTTGCAGTGGAGATTTCTGGTGTCCTTGGCCCTAGGGCTACCTCCCTACTTACCACCATAGGCGCTGAGCTGGCCAGCCGCAGGTGTGAGCCTCGCGAGATGGAATTGCTCTTCCAGCGCATTTCCCTTACCATCCTCCGGGTAAACGCCTTCTCCATTCTGTTCGCCGGGGCCATGGGGCGGCCAGCACGTGGGACCCCATTTGCTCATAATAGAGAGAGATGACAGTGGGAGTTCGGCTCTTCTGTGTTCGGACATGCTGTACAGCATCACTTATCCATAAGGAGGTAGTGATTTATCTACTATTATGAAATAATAATGAAATTATTGTGTACAGTGCTCAGATACACTACACCTTATTGTTGCCATGAAAAATTACGTCGTGATGTGAAGCGAGTCATATAATTATGCATCTATATATCGCAATCTGAACAGTGAATTGTTTCTTTCATAAATCATATTCATTTCAAAATTGTGTTTATATATACAAGCGGGAATTGTGTTTGTGTTTGTGCTTCTCTCACGTTTTCTAAATAATGTGTGTGTGTGTGTGCGCGCGTGTGTGTGTGTGTGTGCGCGCGTGTGTGTGTGCGCGTGTTTTGTAGTGCACTTGAGCACTAGAAAATAATTTTCAATAATATTATTATTATATATACATACATTTTTCGTTGTTAATTTATTGAGAAAATAAAAACGCAGAAATTTTTTACGAAACTACAACTAAAAATTTAAAATCATGGCATCTTCATTTCAATTGACATGGCGGAAAAATCGGACGACGAAGAAGAAAATGTTGAAGGCGAACTAGATTTTGAATCTCCCAATTTTAATCCAGTTCTTGCTTTACGTTTGGGGAACCTTCCAGTTCCATATCCCAACATAAAGACACTTAATAACTTAGCTGAGTACCATTCATTGGTGACTCGGACGTCAGCGGCCAAGAAACAGGCCACAGCTTCTACTAGTGGTGACAACAGCCAGACACGGAAACGGGAAGATGACAACAGAACTAAAGATGATCAGCCAGTTCCAGCTGACCAAACCACAGATACTTCGACTGAACAACCTCATACTTCCGATAAACAACCATCTAGACATGACAGAAATATCTTCACTCGAATGGAAAGTAAGTCGTTTTACTTTTACACCAATCCAATTTATATCCAGCACCTTGTTGGAGGAACCCTTCTCTGATTGACTTCCACCGCTTTTTGTTTGGTTTTGGTTATATATTGTTGCCATACTCAGCACGCTTGGCCAATTGCAGGTTGAGGTGGATTGCCGTGAACTCAGAGGAGTTCATTCGCACTTTTTAACAGCTCGTTTTCACCAGACCAGGGTCTGTTGGGGGAGCCAGGTTGTACTGGATTACATGGTACCAGTAGCAGGCCTGACCTGACCATGTAGCAGGTTGTACTGGATTACATGGTACCAGTAGCAGGCCTGACCTGACCATGTAGCAGGTTGTACTGGATTACATGGTACCAGTAGCAGGCCTGACCTGACCATGTAGCAGGTTGTACTGGATTACATGGTACCAGTAGCAGGCCTGACCTGATCATGTAGCAGGTTGTACTGGGTTACATGGTACCAGTAGCAGTCCTGACCTGACCATGTAGTAGGTTGAACTGGGTTATATGATACCAGTAACCGGCCTGACCTGACCATGTAGCAGGTTGTACTGGGTTACATGGTACTAGTAGAAGGCCTGACATGCCCATGTAGCAGATTGTACTGGGTTACATGGTACCAGTAGCAGTCCTGACCTGACCATGTAGCAGGTTGTACTGGGTTACATGGTACCAGTAACAGGCCTGACCTGACCATGTAGCAGGTTGTACTGGACTACATGGTACATGTAGCAGGTTGTACTGGGTTACATGGTACCAGTAGCAGGCCTGACATGACCATGTAGCAGGTTGTACTGGGTTACATGGTACCAGTAGCTGACCTGACCTGACCATGTTACATTTGTTATATTTTTGCATTTGAAAGTAAAAATATTTTGTGTTGTTTGTTAAATGAAGTCTTCTCCATAATTTATTTCACTATTTTCTTTTTTCTTTCTCAGCTCGAGATCATGTAGGACCATTGTCATTATTAAGACGATGCGTTTATGAGAAACATCGGGTAAAAGTATGGACTAGAAGTGCTGGTTATATTCGAGGATTCTGTCAAGGGTTTATTGTCGCCTATGATAAACATCTGAATCTGGTATATATATATATATAATTATATTGTCATTTATAGTATAACATTTAAATCTGGTACATATATCATCATCATCATCATCACCGTTTTACGTCCATTCTTACACACTAGCATGGGTTAGACGGGTTGTCCTGTTTTGGGCAGTGTCCGATCGGCTGACCTTGCCTTGCTCATACGGGAACTGATTCTAGCTTGATTTCTACAGCTGGATGCCCTTCCTAACACCAACCTCATTTACAGTGAGTGCTGGGTGCTTTTTTTCCGTGGCGCCTCCACGACAACTTTGCAGAGGGAGGGGGTGGGGGCATATTGTCTATATGCTTCAGCTTCGGCTTGTACCCGTGGGGGGTCGGGTCTTCTGTATTACTGCGTGATGCCTGAGGTCACGGTCCTCTGTCATCGCTGTTGAGAGGTGCAGTTGGACATCTCAAACTTTTATCACCTCATCCCACCACCGACATCATCATCATCATCATCACCATCATCAACACCAACACCATCAACATCATCACCATCACCATCATCAACACCATCAACATCATCATCACCATCATCAACACCACCACCACCGACATCATCACCATCATCAACACCACCACCACCGACATCATCACCATCATCAACACCACCACCACCGACATCATGACCATCATCATCATCAACACCACCACCACCGACATCATCACCATCATCAACACCACCACCACCGACATTATGACCATCATCATCATCAACACCACCACCACCGACATCATGACCATCATCATCATCAACACCACCACCACCGACATCATCACCATCACCATCATCAACACCACCACCACCGACATCATCACCATCACCATCATCAACACCACCACCACCGACATCATCATCATCAACACCACCACCACTGACATCATCATCATCACCATCATCAACACCACCACCACCAACATCATCATCATCACCATCATCAACACCACCACCACCGACATCACCATCATCAACACCATTACCATCAACATCATCATCACCATCATCATCAACACCACCACCACCACCACCGACATCATCATCATCATCAACACCACCACCACCGACATCATGACCATCATCATCATCAACACCACCACCACCGACATCATGACCATCATCATCATCAACACCACCACCACCGACATCATGACCATCATCATCATCAACACCACCACCACCGACATCATGACCATCATCATCATCAACACCACCACCACCGACATCATCACCATCACCATCATCAACACCACCACCACCGACATCATCACCATCACCATCATCAACACCACCACCGACATCATCACCATCACCATCATCAACACCACCACCACCGACATCATCATCATCAACACCACCACCACTGACATCATCATCATCACCATCATCAACACCACCACCACCACCACCGACATCATCACCATCATCAACACCACCACCACCGACATCATCATCATCACCATCATCAACACCACCACCACCGACATCATCACCATCACCATCATCAACACCACCACCACCGACATCACCATCACCAACACCACCACCACCGACATCAACACCACCACCATCAACACCATCACCATCAACATCATCATCACCACCACCACCGACATCATCATCATCACCATCACCAACACCACCACCACCATCATCAACACCACCACCACCGACATCATCACCATCATCAACACCACCACCACCGACATCATCACCATCACCATCATCAACACCACCACCACCGACATCATCATCATCACCATCATCAACACCACCACCACCGACATCATCATGATCATCACCATCACCATCATCATCATCAACACCACCACCATCACCATCACCATCATCATCATCACCACCACCACCACCGACATCATCACCATCATCATCATCACCACCACCACCGACATCACCATCACCATCATCAACACCACCACCACCACCATCATCATCATCATCAACACCACCACCACCACCGACCACCACCATCATCAACACCATCACCATCACCATTGTTATATTACTTTCCTTTATTATCACAGGCAATGATAGATGTTGATGAAACATATCGGAAACCAGTTTTTCCTACAAAACGGAAAAGAGATATCAAGGTATGATATTTGATGTTCCATTTTACAGTTGTTGACCCCTCTCACTTGCAGCCACTTCAGATTTTTCCCCACTGTTTTTACCTTTTAACTCTTAAAATCCTGTACCACATGAAACCACATTAGACATTCTTGCAAACTACAAAACAATACTATGACTTTATCACATTAAATATTAGTCTTTCTGTCTACTAGTAAAGATACTATAAATATTTAGTACAAAACAATACTTTATCACATTAAATATTAGTCTTTCTGTCTACTAGTAAAGATACTATAAATATTTAGTACAAAACAATACTATGACTGTATAACATTAAATATTAGTCTTTCTGTCTACTAGTAAAGATACTATAAATATTTAGTACAAAACAATACTTTATCACATTAAATATTAGTCTTTCTGTCTACTAGTAAAGATACTATAAATATTTAGTACAAAACAATACTTTATCATATTAAATATTAGTCTTTCTGTCTACTAGTAAAGATACTATAAATATTTAGTACAAAACAATACTTTATCACATTAAATATTAGTCTTTCTGTCTACTAGTAAAGATACTATAAATATTTAGTACAAAACAATACTTTATCACATTAAATATTAGTCTTTCTGTCTACTAGTAAAGATACTATAAATATTTAGTACAAAACAATACTATGACTTTATCACATTAAATATTAGTCTTTCTGTCTACTAGTAAAGATACTATAAATATTTAGTACAAAACAATACTATGACTTTATCACATTAAATATTAGTCTTTCTGTCTACTAGTAAAGATACTATAAATATTTAGTGCAAAACAATACTATGACTTTATCACATTAACTATTAGTCTTTCTGTCTACTAGTAAAGATATTATAAATATTTAGTACAAAACAATACTATGACTGTATAACATTAACTATTAGTCTTTCTGTCTACTAGTAAAGATACTATAAATATTTAGTACAAAACAATACTATCACTTTATCACATTAACTATTAGTCTTTCTGTCTACTACTAAAGATACTATAAATATTTAGTACAAAACAATACTATGACTTTATCACATTAAATATTAGTCTTTCTGTCTACTAGTAAAGATACTATAAATATTTAGTACAAAACAATACTATGACTTTATCACATTAAATATTAGTCTTTCTGTCTACTAGTAAAGATACTATAAATATTTAGTACAAAACAATACTATGACTTTATCACATTAACTATTAGTCTTTCTGTCTACTAGTAAAGATACTATAAATATTTAGTACAAAACAATACTATGACTTTATCACATTAACTATTAGTCTTTCTGTCTACTAGTAAAGATACTATAAATATTTAGTACAAAACAATACTTTATCACATTAAATATTAGTTTTTCTGTCAACTAGTAAAGATACTATAAATATTTAGTACAAAACAATACTTTATCACATTAAATATTAGTTTTTCTGTCAACTAGTAAAGATACTATAAATATTTAGTACAAAACAATACTATGACTTTATCACATTAACTATTAGTCTTTCTGTCTACTAGTAAAGATACTATAAATATTTAGTACAAAACAATACTATCACTTTATCACATTAACTATTAGTCTTTCTGTCTACTAGTAAAGATACTATAAATATTTAGTACAAAACAATACTTTATCACATTAAATATTAGTCTTTCTGTCAACTAGTAAAGATACTATAAATATTTAGTACAAAACAATACTATGACTTTATCACATTAACTATTAGTCTTTCTGTCTACTAGTAAAGATACTATAAATATTTAGTACAAAACAATACTATGACTTTATCACATTAAATATTAGTCTTTCTGTCTACTAGTAAAGATACTATAAATATTTAGTACAAAACAATACTATCACTTTATCACATTAACTATTAGTCTTTCTGTCTACTAGTAAAGATAATATAAATATTTGAATTAAACCACATTAACAAGACATTCTAGAAAAATACAAAACCGCACTATGACCACATCACATTACAAATACTAAAGTCTTTCTGTTTATTAGTAAAGATACTATAAACATTTAGTACAAAACAACATTATGACTACATCACATTAAATATTAAAGTCTTTACTATAATACTGTAAATTTTCACAACAATCTGTCCACTAGTAAAGATACTATAAACATTTAATACAAAACAACACTATGACTGCATCACATTAAATATTAAAGTCTTTACTATAATACTGTAAATTTTCACAACAATCTGTCTACTACTAAAGATACTATAAACATTTAGTACAAAACAACACTATGACTGCATCACATTAAATATTAAAGTCTTTACTCTAATACTGCAAATTTTCACAACAATCTATCCGCTAGTAAAGATACTATAAATATTTAGTACAAAACAACACTATGACTGCATCACATTAAATATTAAAGTCTTTACTCTAATACTGCAAATTTTCACAACAATCTGTCCACTGGTAAAGATACTATAGACATTTAGTACAAAACAACACTATGACTGCATCACATTAAATATTAAAGTCTTTACTCTAATACTGTAAATTTTCACAACAATCTGTCCACTAGTAAAGATACTATAAACACTTAGAACAAAACAACACTATGACTGCTTCACATTAAATATTAAAGTCTTTACTCTAATACTGTAAATTTTCACAACAATCTGTCTACTACTAAAGATAACATTTGAATTAACAAACTATTTGAAACCACACTAAGAAGATGCTCTTGATAATTACAAAACAACACCATGACTGTATTACATTTAATATTAAAGTCTTTACATTAGTTTCTTGCTCATGTTTACAACAATCTGTCCATTAGGAAAGACACTATAAACATTTGAATTAACAAACTTGTTTTTAGATATTTTCTGCGAAATCATTATTGGATGTTTAGAGGGCCAGTGCTGTTTTGGGAGTATAAGTGTGTCGATATATGTATCATTATCATCATCATCTAACATCCAGTATCCCTGCTAGCAAGGGTTAGACAGGTCTACTGACCTCCCAGACAGATGTGGTGCACTGCATCTCTCTGGGAGGTCATGAGATCCTGCTTCAGTACTGATTTGGTCTTAAGATGTTTCCAACCGTTGCTATATGTATATGTATATGTATATATATACATATACACATATATATATATATGTATATCATCATTCATCATCATCATCTTCTTTATTTTACGTCCACTTTTCCCTGCTTGCAAGGGTGGGACGGGAACTGATTCTGGCTTGATTTCTACAGCTGGATGCCCTTCCTAACACCAACCTCATTTACAGTGAGTGCTGGGTGCTTTTTTGCCATGGCACCTCCACGACCACTTTGCAGTGGAATGATAGGGACCCCAGTCCCTATCATCTCATTTCTACAGCTGAGTAAACTGGAGCAATGTGAAATAAAGTGTCTTGCTCAAGGAAACAACTCATCACCCGGTCTGAGAATTGAACTTACAACTTTTCGATTGCAAGGCCAATGCTCTAACCACTAAGCCATGTGCCTCCATCTATATGTGTGTGTATATATATATATATATGATGCCTGTGCGTGATGCTGCATGGTAGTGAGACATTAGCAGCAACTGCGGAGGGTATGTGACGACTGAAGAGAAATGAAGCAAGCATGCTCCGTTGGATGTGCAATGTCAATGTTGAGAGAGAAACTGTGTATAAGAGGGATAGGATGTAGTGTGCAGGAGAGAAGACTACGTTGGTATGGACATGTGACGTGCATGGAGATAGCCACTGGGTAAAGAACTGCCTATAAATTCCAGTAGAAGGAAGACTCAGTAAAGGAAGACCATGAAAGTTATGGGTGGTGAGAGCCGACCTCAGATAGCTGAAGCTCATGGAGATGACGAGGGAGAGATGCTGTGCTGAATAGGAATCGTCCCACCCTTGCAAGCAGGCAAAGGCGGTGTCAAATGATGATGATGATATATATATATATATATATATATCATCATCATCATCATCATCATCATCAGGTTTAGCGTCCGTGTTCCACGCTTGCATGGGTTTGGACGGAGGTTTTCCCACTTGAGGCAAGAGTGATTGTCTTGCTCGCATAGGACTGTCTGGCGGGTTTTCTACAGCTGGATGCCCTTCCTAACACCAACCACATTTACAGTGTGGGGCTGGGAGGTTTTTACCGTGTTGCCTACACGGCCACATTTACAGCGTGGACTGTGTGTTTTTTGTCGTGACACCTACACGATCTCATTTGTTTCGGCCTGGATGTTGTATATATATATATAAATGAAAGGTATAGAAAACATTGTAGCGAAAAGCCAACAGTATTCCATAATATATAAGTGACTATAGCGTCAAAATGGGAAAAATAGTTAACGTAAAATGTGGGAAAAATAATTCAAACTCATCTCAAAGAGAATCAGGATATAGATTCATCCACAGAATTTAGTGAAATCCAGGGAAAAATCAATAGAGCCTTAACTCATGATAAAATAAAGTTTAAAATACTCATCCTTCAATTTGAAAAAACTTATATATATATATATATATATGTATATATAAATAGAAGCTTTCACCGTATTTTTTGACTAGAGAAATTTTAGCCTGATAAGTGGGGTTTAGAACCCTCAGAGAAATGGAAAAAGATGAGTGTTGACATACATGTACGTCAATACTCATCTTTTTCCATTTTTCTGAGGGTTCTAAACCCCACTATCAGGCTAACATTTCTCTAGTCAAAAAATACGGTGAAAGCTTCTATTTCTAATTTCAAACTTGCTCACTGTTTCAAAACATACTTTTATATATATATATATATATGGTGGCTGCCAACTCGTTTTCGAGTACGGCCACTACTTTATATCCATGTAGGAGAACCCCTACCGATGTGCTGAACGAGTGTGACTTTTTAGTCCAGCGAGCGACTTGAAAACTCTGGTACAAACACTACACTTGTGACAATTATTGACACATAGTGCTGGGCCCATGGTACCATGTGACGACAAGTGCAGAGAGATCTCCAGATATAAAGCAATGCCTGTGCCGTGAAGCTTTTATAGTGAGCAAAGGCACTGCACAAAGCCAGTCCCACTCTCTTAACCAAGATGATATTTACCAAAAAGAAGAACAAGTCAACATCATTGGATACCATCAGGGTTGCAGGTGTTATATCAGAGTTTTCCTTCTCCTAGAATTCTGCCTTGACAAAGGGGTCATTTGGACATCCTGCAGGACTAAAAACAAAACCTGTCAAAGGGCAAAGGAGCTCTTAAGAGTCAATAGCCATCCAAAATTACCGGGAGATATATATATATATACATACATACATACATAAATGGTAATGCATTGGTACCGAGCCGGAAAATCAAATTTCCTACCCAGAAACTCTCCTATATGAACGAGACATAGTCACCTGACCTAACTCACCTCTAAATGGGACCTGTCTAACCCATGTTAGCATGGAAGATAGATGTTAATCGATGATGATGATGATATATTTATATATAAAAGTCTAAAAGTCATCATCATCACCATTTAACATCCATTTTTCTAAGCTAGCATGGGTTAGAGGAGTTGTCCTGTTGTGAGACAAGCCAGATCAGGTGACCGTGACTTGCGCACATATATTGTGTACTTCAATACATATATCAGTAAGCTAATTATGGTGCAACCTGTTGATTACATCACTAGCCCCACGCCGACCGCAGCCTGGTAAGTATGTAGACACACACACATATGTATACCCCCCATCCCCCTCCTGTTAATGTAAGAGATTCTTTTGTTTATATTTATTTGTTATTTATATTAACCCTTTAGCATTTGCATTACTCTATATTTACTATTATATTTTTTTGAAGTAAAGGTCTTACCTCACATAATGTGGAATCCATGTGATTTTGAGAACAATACCTTAATATCAGTATGAGCAGCTGGTTTGAACAGAAAGGGGTGAGAGAATTTCAGCCGGATACGGCCGGTTTAAATGCTAAAGGGTTAAATTGTTATTCATTTAATTGTTTATATTTATTTTTAATTCGTCAGGTGTTTCCGATTGTCCCCTCGGGAAGTCCTGGTAACTCTGACGAGGAGAACAGCGACAACGATAACATTTACTCCCAACGACACCAACAACAAGAACAAGATGAGGAAGAAGAAGAAGAAGAAGAAGAGGTTGGCTCAAGTGAAGAGGAAGAATTCGATGGTAGAACACGTAAGGAACTAAGACAAGAGAGATATGCTGAATGTAGAGAGAAGGTTCTCTCGTCTGAACGTCTCGCTCCACAAGAACGAGTTATTGCTGACATATTACCAGGATCGAAACTACCTGTTGTGTGTTTGTCTTCAAGGATTGAACCGTGTTTAGTTTACAGCAGACTGAAGACCAAAGTTTGTCTGCGGCATGTCAACCAGTTGTTCATTCGAGGTGATAATGTTGTGTCAGTTGCAATAGCTAATTGAGATCTTCCACTTCTATTTACAGTGTGGCCTGACTCTTCTTACTTTATTTACTGTGTGGTCAAGAGGTGTGGCCTGTGTCTTCCTCTTCCTACTTCATTTACTGCGTGGTCAAGAGGTGTGGCCTGCTGGTTAAGTTATTGGTCTTGTGATCACAAGGTTATGGGTTCGATTCCTGGGCCGGCTGGTGAGTTGTGTTCTTGAGTGAGACACTTCCTTTCACATTGCTTATCATGACAGGACCAGGCCCCCTATCATTAAAATACTCAAGAAACCTCCTATGAGGTACATCATAGGAGGTTCACTGAACCTACATAGGTGAGAGCTGTAACAACATGATAGGGCTGGGATCCCTATCATTAAAACAGCCAAGAAACTTCCTATGAGGTACAACCTTGTAGGAGGCCAGTTAAACGTAGATAAGTGCGAGCTGTAACAACATTATAGGACTGGGGTCCCTATCATTAAAATACTCGAGAAATCTCCTATGAGGTACCACCTTGTAGGAGTCTCACTAAACCTACATAGGTATGGGCTGTAACAACATGATATGATTGTGGTCCTCTATCATTAAAACACTCAAGAAACCTCCTATGAGATACAAACTCATAGGAGGCCAGCTAAACCTACATAGGTGTGGGCTGTAACATGATAGGATTGTGGTCCTCTATCATTAAAACACTCAAGAAACCTCCTATGAGATACAAACTCATATGAGGCCAGCTAAACCTACATCGGTGTGAACGATAAATGACATTCCATTGCATTAAAAGAAAATAATAAAAGCCAAAGAATTTGATGTATATTTTCACAAATATGAAATCTTGTTAATTATTAATTTTTCATTATGAAAGATTCTACCTATGGTTTTAAAGCCTGGTGGCTGACTTATTAAGTATTGTGTGTATGTAAGTGTATATATGTTTATATATATATTTTATCTGATGAACAAGGATTGTCTAGTTTCTTGAAACCTTTGGTAATGGAATAATTATATTGTGTTGTTTATTATGTAATTAAATAGCTCTGTATCATACATAGAGCACTCTTCTTTCTTGTACCTTTTCCATGGAAATACTTAACATATAAATCATCATCATTGTTTAACTTGTTTTCCACGCTAGCATGGATTAGACCGGTTGTCCTGTTTGAAGCAAGTTGGGTCAGGTGACCATGTCAAGTTCATATTCCACACTGTAAACGTGGTTGGTGTTAGGAAGGGCATCCAGCTGTAAAAATCCTTACCAAAATACAGTTCTGTTTGAGCAAGGTATGGTATGGCCAACTGGCCAGACTTGTCTCTTAACGTGTTTGACCCATCTAATCCATGCAAGCATGGAAAAATAGACGTTAAACGGTGATGATAATAATAATAATTGTTTCTACTTTAGGCACAAGGCCAGCAATTACCCAGTGCATTACTGGTACTTTATTTTATCGACCCCATAAGGATGAAAGGCAAAGTCAACCTCGGCGGGATTTGAACTCAGATCGTAAAGGGACGTAACTATGCTGGAAAGCATGGCGTCCGACCCTCTACCGATACTGCCAATCCACCACCGCCCAATGATAATAATAATGATATATATTTATATAGAAATGACTTCTCCAGGACTAGAACTGTTTCATTCATATGCAATCATCAGGGAAGTCGACTTTGTGATGATTTCATATAAAATATATATATATAGAATAGCTTTCACCGTATTTTTTTTACTAAAGAAATTTTAGTCTGATAATGGGGTCTAGAACCCTCAGATATCTTTTTCCATTTATTTGAGGGTTCAGACTAAAATTTCTTTAGTTAAAAAATACCGTGAAAGCTATTCTATATATATATATATATTGTATGAAATCATCACAAAGTCGACTTCCCTGATGATTGCATATGAATGAAACAGTTCTAGTCCTGGAGAAGTCATTTCTATATAAATATATATCATTATTATTATTATTATTATTATCATCACCGTTTAACGTCTATTTTTCCATTCTTACATGGGTTAGCTACTCTATTTTCTAATTTCAAACCTGCTCACTGTTTCAAAACATATTTACTTCTCATATATATATCATCATTTAACGTCCATTTTCCACGCTAGCATGGTTAGAATGGATATATATATGTATATACATATACACACACAAAAGTCGGTAAAAATATATTTAAATGAACCTATACTGTTTGCTGAGAACACATTAACTACAACACATGGGATGCTGGTTATGAAATTAACAGTCTTTAAGAAATAAAAATTAATAGATTTTAAATTAATTTTAGTTTAATGAGATTTATCCATCGGTTTCATTAAATAAAAATCTCAGTACTGCCACCACTATTGTTGTTACTACCTCTCACCTCACCTCTTGTTTTACATCTGTTGCTCAAAAAACAAATGTCCGTGACTTGCAGACGATCAGTATAAAATATTAAAAAATATTAAAAATAAATGGTATAACATTTTTACTGCTAGGTTTATTTTTCAATAACCTTTTCTTGTCTACCCTCACACTTCTTTATAAACCTGTGTACAAATTTTATTAGCTTCTCTGGTAGTAAATATTACGATAGGGTTAGTTAAACTACACGTAAAGATTAACGTACACTGATCCTGACTTGAACATTATAAAACTTTATACGAAATTATATAAGTTTATGACCAACATTTATTTATTTTTACAAAACAAGCTGGCAGCTATAAAAGAAATTTGTAAATGCGTCATATTAAAAAAAAAGTTCATTGAAAAATTTGTTCCCAGAGTGCCAGAGTTGAAGTAAAATGTCGATCCTTTTGCGTCATTAGACACTAAATCTTTCCTGGTGGGAAATTTAAAGAACGATAACTGCGTCATTACCTTTTATTTAGATTTATTTAGATTCTCGTAAAAAATGGACGGAGACTTTTTTTAGAAGTAAGTTTTTCTTTGTATTTCTCTAAAAAACTGATGAAAAGGATAATGTCTAAAGTATATATTGTTTGAAAGGATTGAAATCTTCTTTACAAATGTAGACTCTTTTTTTTTCAACCCCAGAAATATTGTTATTTAAAATATATATATATAACCAGAACCAAAGGTTAATATGGTTCATTGATTACTCAATGAATATAGTTTTACAATAGATTAAAAGCACTCTACAAAGAAGGTTTCTGGAGTTATTAATATTATTCAGAATATTAATAAATGAAGACATTCACATTATCAAAATATATGTTTTATTATATATATTTCGAAGGTACTGTGCTGTTTTTTTCAGTACGTCCTCGTCAGATAAAATACATGAATTGATGTATGACATACCTCTACAGTCTTGATGCCAATACTGGAATTGAAAAAACATCACAGTACCTTCGAAATATATATAATAAAACATTTTGATTATGTCAACGTCTTCATTTATTAATATTCTGAATAATATATATGCGTGTTTTATACACATTATATGGAGAAAACTATCGACAAAATCCCAGACCTCATTCGCTTACCGAGTTGAGTGGAACTCCCTAAATTGGACAAGGAAACAATGTTTCCATTGGTCTTTCCGATACCGGTCACACCTCCTGGCCATAACGTATCGCCCAGTTCGGGAATCGAACTCGCAACCTCTCGAAACCATCTCTCTAACCACAGATTTAAGCACACACACACTATATATATATATATATATATATATATATATGCATGAATTAAATAACAATATTACTGGGGTTAAGAAAAGGAGCCTGCAGTTAATTCATTACCATCGTTTAACGTCCATCTTCCATGCTAGCATGGGTACCACGGGCTGTCCATTTGTTGTCAGGGTGGAGTGATTCACTCATACAACTGATTGTGGCTTGGTTTCTAGTGTGGATGTCCTTCCTAACGCCAACCATATTTACAGTGAGGGCTGGGTGCTTTTAGTCGTGACACCTACATGACTACTTTACAGTGTGTACTGGGTGCTTTTAGTCGTGACACCTTCATGACTACTTTACAGTGTGTACTGGGTGTTTTTAGTCATGACACCTTCATGACTACTTTACAGTGTGTACTGGGTGCTTTTAGTCGTGACACCTACATGACTACTTTACAGTGTGTACTGGGTGCTTTTAGTCATGACACCTTCATGACTACTTTACAGTGTGTACTGGGTGCTTTTAGTCGTGACACCTACATGACTACTTTATAGTGTGTACTGGGTGCTTTTTGTCGTGACACCTACATGGCTACTTTATAGTGTGTACTGGGTGCATTTTGTCGTGACACCTACATGACTACTTTACAGTGTGTACTGGGTGCTTTTTATCGTGACACCTACATGACTACTTTACAGTGTGGACTGAGCTCTCGCTTTTGTCATGACTACTATAGTGTGGGCTGGACTCTTGTAGCTCCAAGGGGGATTACTTTATAGAGAAGGTTGGAAACTGGGGTGGGATGGGGAAATTGGGGACATAGGTATAGGGGAGATGGTAGGGAATGGTGTTGCCTACTAGGTATATGCTTCAGCCCGAGAACAATAGAGGGTATGTCTTATGTAATACTTCAAAGCGCCAGAGGTCACGGTCCTGTGTCATTGCCTTAGTGAAGTGTAATTGAGCAAAGTCTGCTCTTATTACCTCATCCCAAGTCTTCCTAGGCCTGCCTACTCCATGGCTACCATCAACTTTGCGCGCTCTGCACTCTTTTATACAAATGTCATCCTTCATATGTATCACATGTCCATACCAACACAATCTCCTCTCCTGCACACAACATCTGATCCCTCTTATGCCTAATCTCATTTATGCTTGACTGTTCACATGTTCCTCTCTCTATCATCATCATCGTTTAACGTCTATCTTCCACGCTAGCATGGGTTTAGGCAGCAATTGTCCCACTTGAGGCAAGATTGGTCGTCTCACTCGTATAGGACTGTCTGGCAGGTTTTCTACGGCTGGATACCCTTCCTAACACCAACCACGTTTACAGTGTGGACTGGGAGGTTTTTACCTTGTTACCTACACGGCCACATTACAGCATGGACTGTTTTTTTGTTGTGACACCTACACGACCTCATTTATTTAGGACTGGATGTTGTGGTACCAACATAACTTTACAGAGAAAGGGTTGGTGTTGATGGGGGTAGTGGGATGGGGGTGTATTTTTGGCTAAGAGGTGTCTACTGACTGGGTTTCGCTTTGTACATAGGCAAGGTGGGTCTTCTGTATTACTGCGTAGCGCCAAAGATCTCGGTCCAGTGACATTGTCTTGGAGAGGTGCAAGTGTGTAAGGTCGGAATTTATCAAATCGTCCCAGGTTTTTGTGGGTCTACCTATTCCGTAGCTTCCATCAATTTTGATCGCCCTGCACAAGATTTACAACATTATTTTACTCTACGAACGTTTCAATGTAGGCGAGATGTGCCTCAGTAGATAAACTGGCGACCGGTCCACTGCTCCGTATCCTCAGGAGCATAAATGTAGTTGTAATCATTCTAATACAAAGAAGCAAAAGGTGACATTATAATACATATATCATTTCATTTTACGTCCGCTTTTCCCTGCTTGCAAGGGTGGGACGGGAACTGATTCTGGCTTGATTTCTACAGCTGGATGCCCTTCCTAACACCAACCTCATTTACAGTGAGTGCTGGGTGCTTTTTTGCCGTGGCACCTACACGACCACTTTGCAGTGGAATGATAGGGACCCAGTCCCTATCATCTCATTTCTACAGCTGAGTAAACTGGAGCAATGTGAAACAAAGTGTCTTGCTCAAGGAAACAACACATACACTGTAAATATAGTTAGTGTTAGGAAGAGCATCCAACTGTAGGAAACCAGCCAGAAACACCCCTATGTGAGCGAGCCATGGTCACCTGACACAACTTGCCTCAAAATAGGACCCGTCTAACCCATGCTAGCGTGGAAGATGGACGATAATCAATGATGACGACAACAGATGTAGATACAATAGCTTGAATAAGGATAGGATGGAAGAAGTTTAGAGAACTGCTTCCACTACTGACAACAAAAGGCTTCTCTCTACGTACAAAAGGAAGGCTGTATGAAGTGCTCAAAGCTGCATGGTAGTGAAACATGGGTGTGACTGTGTGGGTATGTAATTTTGAGGGATTTAGAATATCTATGGATATCATGCATACATCATCATTTTATATCCGCTTTTCCCTGCTTGCAAGGGTGGGACGGGAACTGATTCTGGCTTGATTTCTACAGCTGGATGCCCTTCCTAACACCAACCTCATTTACAGTGAGTGCTGGGTGCCTTTTTTTCCGTGGTGCTTTCGATTTCAAGGTTGTGAGTTCAGTTCTCAGACCAGGTGATGTGTTGTTTCCTTGAGCAAGACACTTTATTTCACATTGCTCCAGTTTACTCAGCTGTAGAAATGAGATGATAGGACTGGGGTCCCTATCATTCCACTGCAAAGTGGTTGTGGAGGTGCCACGGCAAAAAAAAAAGGACCCAGCACTCACTGTAAAGTGGACGTGCAGGCGCCACGGAAAAAAATATATATATATATATTGTTAACCATGTTGCCAACAACAACCCTGAGTAACTTTTTGATTTCCATGTGTCTAACACTCGTGGACATGCCCACAAAGTAAGAAAACAGCACAGTTCCCATGACTTTCGGAAACATTTTTTCACGCTCAGAGTTGCTGAAGCATGGAACAAACTACCTGCATCAGTTGTTAGCTGTCGAGACACTTCATCCTTTAAGGCCTCCATGGAACAAACTACCTGCATCAGTTGTTAGCTGTCGAGACACTGCATCCTTTAAGGCCTCCATGGAACAAACTACCTGCATCAGTTGTTAGCTGTCGAGACACTGCATCCTTTAAGGCCTCCATGCTTCCCGAGATCCGCCAACACTACAGCTAACACATACACACATGTACTTCCCTGACATTTGTGTATTATTCTATGTACTATACATGCACCTTTGACGAGTTGTAGTGCACCTGAGCACTTTACACAATAATTTCATTATTATTATTATTTTATATATTTATATATGATATATATATTTATATATATATGTATGTGCAGGATATCCATTAGATTGAAAAAGCCAAGAAAAGCTATGTTGAATCTATTTGAACTCAGAACGCAAAGGGCCACAACTCTACTCTGCAAAGCATGGTGTCTGACGCTCTACTGATACTGCCCTATGATATAATTAGATCTTTGCTATGCTTGAGTGTGTTAGGAGACTAGTCAGGGTATATGACCACATCCTGCTCATATGTTGTTTTCTACAACTGGATGCTCTTCCTTATGCCAACAATTTTGCACCACAAGCTTCTTTCGTGGCACCAACCCTACCATCTTACTGAGTAGACTAAATGTATTGTGTCACCAGCACTACCATCTTACTGAGAAGACTGAATGTATTGTGTCACCAGCACTACCATCTTACTGAGAAGACTGAATGTATTGTGTCACCAGCACTACCATCTTACTGAGTAGACTGAATGTATTGTGTCACCAGCCCTACCATCTTACTGAGTAGACTGAATGTATTGTGTCACCAGCCCTACCATCTTACTGAGTAGACTAAATGTATTGTCACCAACCCTACTATCTTACTGAGTAGACTAAATGTATTGTGTCACCAACCCTACCATCTTACTGAGTAGACTAAATGTATTGTGTCACCAACCCTACCATCTTACTGAGTAGACTAAATGTATTGTCACCAGCACTACCATCTTACTGAGTAGACAATGTATTGTGTCACCAGCACTACCATCTTACTGAGTAGACTGAATGTATTGTGTCACCAGCCCTACCATCTTACTGGGTAGACACTGTATTGTGTCACCAGCACTACCATCTTACTGGGTAGACACTGTATTGTGTCACCAGCACTACCATCTTACTGGGTAGACACTGTATTGTGTCACCAGCCCTACCATCTTACTGAGTAGACTGAATGTATTGTGTCACCAACCCTACCATCTTACTGGGTAGACACTGTATTGTGTCACCAGCACTACCATCTTACTGAGTAGACTAAATGTATTGTCACCAGCACTACCATCTTACTGAGTAGACAATGTATTGTGTCACCAGCACTACCATCTTACTGAGTAGACTGAATGTATTGTGTCACCAGCACTACCATCTTACTGAGTAGACTAAATGTATTGTCACCAGCCCTACCATCTTACTGGGTAGACAATGTATTGTGTCACCAACACTACCATCTTACTGGGTAGACTAAATGTATTGTCACCAGCCCTACCATCTTACTGGGTAGACAATGTATTGTGTCACCAACACTACCATCTTACTGGGTAGACTAAATGTATTGTCACCAGCACTACCATCTTACTGAGTAGACAATGTATTGTGTCACCAGCACTACCATCTTACTGAGTAGACAATGTATTGTGTCACCAACACTACCATCTTACTGGGTAGACTAAATGTATTGTCACCAGCCCTACCATCTTACTGGGTAGACAATGTATTGTGTCACCAACACTACCATCTTACTGGGTAGACAATGTATTGTCACCAGCACTACCATCTTACTGAGTAGACTAAATGTATTGTCACCAGCACTACCATCTTACTGGGTAGACAATGTATTGTCACCAGCACTACCATCTTACTGAGTAGACTAAATGTATTGTCACCAGCACTACCATCTTACTGGGTAGACAATGTATTGTGTCACCAGCACTACCATCTTACTGAGTAGACAATGTATTGTCACCAGCACTACCATCTTACTGGGTAGACAATGTATTGTCACCAGCACTACCATCTTACTGGGTAGACAATGTATTGTCACCAGCACTACCATCTTACTGGGTAGACAATGTATTGTCACCAGCACTACCATCTTACTGGGTAGACAATGTATTGTCACCAGCACTACCATCTTACTGGGTAGACACTGTATTGTCACCAGCACTACCATCTTACTGAGTAGACAATGTATTGTCACCAGCACTACCATCTTACTGAGTAGACTAAATGTATTGTCACCACCACTACCATCTTACTGAGTAGACTAAATGTATTGTCACCAGCACTACCATCTTACTGGGTAGACAATGTATTGTGTCACCAACACTACCACCTTACTGGGTAGACAATGTATTGTCACCAGCCCTACCATCTTACTGAGTAGACTAAATGTATTGTCACCAGCACTACCATCTTACTGGGTAGACAATGTATTGTCACCAGCACTACCATCTTACTGGGTAGACACTGTATTGTCACCAGCACTACCACCTTACTGGGTAGACAATGTATTGTCACCAGCACTACCATCTTACTGGGTAGACTAAATGTATTGTCACCAGCCCTACCATCTTACTGGGTAGACAATGTATTGTGTCACCAGCACTACCATCTTACTGGGTAGACAATGTATTGTCACCAGCACTACCATCTTACTGAGTAGACACTGTATTGTCACCAGCACTACCATCTTACTGAGTAGACTAAATGTATTGTCACCAGCCCTACCATCTTACTGGGTAGACAATGTATTGTGTCACCAACACTACCATCTTACTGGGTAGACAATGTATTGTCACCAGCACTACCATCTTACTGAGTAGACACTGTATTGTCACCAGCACTACCATCTTACTGAGTAGACTAAATGTATTGTCACCAGCACTACCATCTTACTGGGTAGACACTGTATTGTCACCAGCACTACCATCTTACTGAGTAGACAATGTATTGTCACCAGCACTACCATCTTACTGAGTAGACTGAATGTATTGTCACCAGCACTACCATCTTACTGAGTAGACTAAATGTATTGTCACCAGCACTACCATCTTACTGAGTAGACTAAATGTATTGTCACCAGCACTACCATCTTACTGAGTAGACTAAATGTATTGTCACCAGCACTACCATCTTACTGAGTAGACAATGTATTGTCACCAGCACTACCATCTTACTGAGTAGACTAAATGTATTGTCACCAGCACTACCATCTTACTGAGTAGACACTGTATTGTCACCAGCACTACCATCTTACTGGGTAGACAATGTATTGTCACCAGCACTACCATCTTACTGGGTAGACAATGTATTGTCACCACCACTACCATCTTACTGAGTAGACACTGTATTGTCACCAGCACTACCATCTTACTGAGTAGACTGAATGTATTGTCACCAGCACTACCATCTTACTGGGTAGACAATGTATTGTCACCAGCACTACCATCTTACTGGGTAGACAATGTATTGTCACCACCACTACCATCTTACTGAGTAGACACTGTATTGTCACCAGCACTACCATCTTACTGAGTAGACTGAATGTATTGTCACCAGCCCTACCATCTTACTGGGTAGACAATGTATTGTCACCAGCACTACCATCTTACTGGGTAGACAATGTATTGTCACCAGCACTACCACTTTACAGCACAATCATCCAACCACACCTGATTTCTAGTCATGGAATACACAATTTGTCAGGGCTTCTATGGCCAAGATGCCCTTCTCAACACCATCTAGAGTTCCTACTCGGTCACGAGTGACCAGGGTTTTGCACCTAGAAAGTTTCCATCCGAGGCACAAGCCTGGGCAAGGTTTTGTGGAAGACCAGCAGTCGCCCATACATACCAGTCTCCCCTCTCCATGCCACCAATGTTGTCCAAGGGAAAGGTAATGACCGATACAGCTTGGCACTAGTGACGTCGCACTCATTTCTACAGCTGAGTAAACTGGAGCAATGTGAAGTAAAGTGTCTTGCTCAAGGACACAACACATCACCCAGTCCAAGAATGAAACTCGCAACTTCTCAATTCCAAGCCCAATGCTCTAACCACTAAGCCATGCACCAAAACCAGAGAGAACTGGATACAGTCTTTTTCATGGCACCACCACTACCACCTTACAGAGTGTTCTGGGTGCATTCTTATTCACAGCACCACCACTACCACTTTACAGAGTGTACTAGGTATTCTTCATGGCACTACCACTTTATAGTGTTTTTCATTATAGTTTTATGTAAGAACCTTTTGTTTAGTTAAGTTGCAAACATCAGCTTTATAATGAGACAGTTATACTACTAAATCCCTCAAAATTATTTGAAAACCACTGACAGTGTCTTTCATTAGAAATATGGTAATGAAAGGGTTAATGACATAGACCGTGTCTTTCATTAGAAATATGGTAATGAAAGGGTTAATGACATAGACAGTGTCTTTCATTAGAAATATGGTAATGAAAGGGTTAATGACATAGACAGTGTCTTTCATTAGAAATATGGTAATGAAAGGGTTAATGACATAGACCGTGTCTTTCATTAGAAATATGGTAATGAAAGGGTTAATGACATAGACAGTGTCTTTCATTAGAAATATGGTAATGAAAGGGTTAATGACATAGACAGTGTCTTTCATTAGAAATATGGTAATGAAAGGGTTAATGACATAGACAGTGTCTTTCATTAGAAATATGGTAATGAAAGGGTTAATGACATAGACAGTGTCTTTCATTAGAAATATGGTAATGGAAGGGTTAAAGACATAGACAGTGTCTTTCATTAGAAATATGGTAATGAAAGGGTTAATGACAGACAGTGTCTTTCATTAGAAATATGGTAATGGAAGGGTTAATGACATAGACCGTGTCTTTCATTAGAAATATGGTAATGAAAGGGTTAATGACATAGACATGGTAATGAAAGGGTTAATGACATAGACATGGTAATAAAAGGGTTAATGACATAGACAGTGTCTTTCATTAGAAATATGGTAATGAAAGGGTTAATGACATAGACTGACTTTCATTAGAAATATGGTAATGGAAGGGTTAATGACATAGACAGTGTCTTTCATTAGAAATATGGTAATGGAAGGGTTAATGACATAGACTGACTTTCATTAGAAATATGGTAATGGAAGGGTTAATGACATAGACAGTGTCTTTCATTAGAAATATGGTAATGGAAGGGTTAATGACATAGACTGACTTTCATTAGAAATATGGTAATGGAAGGGTTAAGTAAATAACAAGAAGGCAAATGAACATTTTGAACAATTTTATAGTTTTAAAATTGCATTATTTCAGAGTCTGCCTTCAATGGTTGTGTTTCAACATGAATAGTCTTAGGAGCTATGTAAGAACCCATACCAGCTGCTCTTTCAGCTTCTGCTTGACTATACGGTTCTGTCTTCAATTCTTTAATCCTGCAAATAGAGATTTAAATAAAGTTTTAGATAAACCCCTAAAAAACAGTTCAACTAGGATAAAGTGAGTATCTATCTAATACTAAATGTCTGTGATATAGGGTTTTCTGGGTACCTTCATAAACAGAGAGAAAGAGATAGTGGTTGTGAGAGAGTAGATTGAAAGAGAGAGAGGGAGAGGGGACAGAAGAATGGAAGAGATGGAAGCTGGTGATGTTGTGTGTATATATATATGTATGTATGCAATCCTCAATATTAGAACATGTTTAGTGCTAAAAAATATCCACATTTGAATGCAGAGCTGCTAAACAACGTCAACTTACCTTCGCTTATGGGGTTTGCTCCTAAAATGTTCCTTCAAGGCTTGATTGGTGATGAAATATCTCCTGTGGAAGACAAAAGCAGTTTATCCATGGATAAAATCATCAATTCAATAACTTATCATTGTTGTAATTACATCTACTTTTCCCTACTGGCCTGGGTTGGACAGGACCTTTTAAGGGACCGTTTTACAGCTGGTTACCTTTCCTGACACCAACCCTGTTCCCTACTGGCATGGGTTGGACAAAACTTTTAAGGGACCGTTTTACATCTGGTTACCTTTCCTGACACCAACCTTGTTCCCTACTGACATGGGTTGGACAGAACTTTTAAGGGACCGTTTTACAGCTGGTTACCTTTCCTGACACCAACCCTGTTCCCTACTGGCATGGGTTGGACAGAACTTTTAAGGGACCGTTTTACAGCTGGTTACCTTTCCTGACACCAACCTTGTTCCCTACTGACATGGGTTGGACAGAACTTTTAAGGGACCGTTTTACAGCTGGTTACCTTTCCTGACACCAACCTTGTTCCCTACTGACATGGGTTGGACAGAACTTTTAAGGGACCGTTTTACAGCTGGTTACCTTTCCTGACACCAACCCTGTTCCCTACTGGCATGGGTTGGACAGAACTTTTAAGGGACCGTTTTACAGCTGGTTACCTTTCCTGACACCAACCTTGTTCCCTACTGACATGGGTTGGACGGAACTTTTAAGGGACCGTTTTACAGCTGGTTACCTTTCCTGACACCAACCTTGTTCCCTACTGACATGGGTTGGACAGAACTTTTAAGGGACCGTTTTACAGCTGGTTACCTTTCCTGACACCAACCTTGTTCCCTACTGACATGGGTTGGACAGAACTTTTAAGGGACCATTTTACAGCTGGTTACCTTTCCTGACACCAACCTTGTTCCCTACTGGCATGGGTTGGACAGAACTTTTAAGGGACCGTTTTACAGCTGGTTACCTTTCCTGACACCAACCTTGTTCCCTACTGGCATGGGTTGGACAGAACTTTTAAGGGACCGTTTTACAGCTGGTTACCTTTCCTGACACCAACCTTGTTCCCTACTGACATGGGTTGGACAGAACTTTTAAGGGACCGTTTTACAGCTGGTTACCTTTCCTGACACCAACCTTGTTCCCTACTGGCATGGGTTGGACAGAACTTTTAAGGGACCGTTTTACAGCTGGTTACCTTTCCTGACACCAACCCTGTTCCATGCTGGCCTGGGTTGGACAGGACTTTTTAAGGGACCGTTTTACAGCTGGTTACCTTTCCTGACACCAACCTTGTTCCCTACTGGCATGGGTTGGACAGAACTTTTAAGGGACCGTTTTACAGCTGGTTACCTTTCCTGACACCAACCTTGTTCCCTACTGACATGGGTTGGACAGAACTTTTAAGGGACCGTTTTACAGCTGGTTACCTTTCCTGACACCAACCTTGTTCCCTACTGGCATGGGTTGGACAGAACTTTTAAGGGACCGTTTTACAGCTGGTTACCTTTCCTGACACCAACCCTGTTCCATGCTGGCATGGGTTGGACAGGACTTTTTAAGGGACCGTTTTACAGCTGGTTACCTTTCCTGACACCAACCCTGTTCCCTACTGGCATGGGTTGGACAGAACTTTTTAGGGCCCATTTTACAGCTGGTTACCTTTCCTGACACCAACCCTGTTCCCTACTGACATGGGTTGGACAGAACTTTTAAGGGCCCATTTTACAGCTGGTTACTTTTCCTGACACCAACCCTGTTCCATACTGGCCTGGGTTGGACAGAACTTTTAAGGGACCGTTTTACATCTGGTTACCTTTCCTGACACCAACCCTGTTCCCTACTGGCATGGGTTGGACAGGACTTTTAAGGGACCGTTTTACATCTGGTTACCTTTCCTGACACCAACCCTGTTCCCTACTGGCCTGGGTTGGACAGAACTTTTAAGGGACCGTTTTACATCTGGTTACCTTTCCTGACACCAACCCTGTTCCATACGGGCATGGGTTGGACAAAACTTTTAAGGGCCCATTTTACAGCTGGTTACCTTTCCTGACACCAACCCTGTTCCCTACTGGCATGGGTTGGACAAAACTTTTAAGGGACCGTTTTACATCTGGTTACCTTTCCTACCAACCCTGTTCCATGCTGGCCTGGGTTGGACAGAAGTTTTAAGGGACCGTTTTACATCTGGTTACCTTTCCTACCAACCCTGTTCCATACTGGCCTGGGTTGGACAGAACTTTTAAGGGCCCATTTTACATCTGGTTACCTTTCCTACCAACCCTGTTCCATACTGGCCTGGGTTGGACAGAACTTTTAAGGGCCCATTTTACATCTGGTTACCTTTCCTACCAACCCTGTTCCATACTGGCCTGGGTTGGACAGAACTTTTAAGGGCCCATTTTACAGCTGGTTACCTTTCCTGACACCAACCTTGTTCCATACTGGCCTGGGTTGGACAGAACTTTTAAGGGACCGTTTTACATCTGGTTACCCTGTTCCATGCTGGCCTGGGTTGGACAGGACTTTTTAAGGGACCGTTTTACAGCTGATTACCTTTCCTAACACCAATCCTGTTCCATACTGGCCTGGGTTGGACAGAACTTTTAAGGGACCGTTTTACATCTGGTTACCTTTCCTGACACCAACCCTGTTCCATACTGGCATGGGTTGGACAGGACTTTTTAAGGCAATGCTTTACAGTCAGATGCCTGTACCATGTTAATGGTACTGCTTTATATATATTTAAGACAAACTCTCACAAAGCCACCACAACAGAGTATCAGTCAGCCAAACAGCTGAGATACTGGTAGTCTGTGTCATGTTAACAGGCATACTGGGATGGTCCTACACAGATATAGTAAATCACTTAACCTTTCACTCTACAAAATACTATGGCAATGCCTCCATCCCTCACTAATAAAAGCAAATGGGGGCCCATGCGCTGGTGCTCCTGGTGAATAGAATAGAGAAAGCGTTTCCCGATGGTGAGGGACATGCTTTGGAGGAGCCAACTCCATGCTGATGGTAGTGAGTAGGGAGGTGGCCATACTACGGTTGATATTACAAAAGACCAACTCGTCTGATGAGCTTTTAATTCCAGAATCGGGACCGATCAATAAAGATCGATCCTTCAGCTGATCAATCGCGAAATGAGCGTCACACCTGAATATACTCAATGATAATTTGACACCTCGTCCCTAGGGCCCGCATTAGGCGAAAAATTGCGTTTTTTCAGGTTTTTAGGGTTTTTTTATGAGGCGTTACGTCAGACTGATTTCCTTGAAATTGTAACTATGTATTAGTCAGTCTCTTCTTCATACTGTGAGCAAAGAAAATCCAACTTTTTTATGGCCTAGGGCCCGCATTAGGTGTAAAACATCAGTTTTTCAGCTTTTTAGGGCTTTTTAGAGGTGTTACGTCTAGTCGATTTTCCTGAAATTTCAAGGCATATTATGCACATAAAAAAAATTCATTTTCTTGATCCCCTAGGGCCCGCATTAGGTGAAAACCTGCATTTTTCCTGCTTCATCGAGGAAAATCTTAAAGATTATCCAGCCATCAAAGTATTCGGTTTATTTTCTTTACATATTGTCAAGGCATGCAGTTTTTCCACGGGTACCACTGCTAGTGTATATATATATATATATATCCAGGGAGTGTAACTTGGGAGATACTGTAGGTTCATCCGGGTGAGAACTCGATGTTTAGGTTCACTTCAGTGTCGAGGTGTAGAGCTAGACAGAGTGTATATAGTGAAAAGATAACAAGGAGGATTGGTTACTCCTTCATTACGTTTATTGGTTGGTGACGCGCGTTTCGCCACTGATCAGCTCAAGGTTCGATCTGTATCGATCTTACCCGACTCTGTAATCTGCGGCTCGTTGGACCCCTTGTAATGCTAGTGGAAACATGTATGTATATATATATATATGTTTAAAAATATACACAGGCACACACACATATATATATATATATATATATATATATATATATATATATATATATATATATATATATATATATATATATATATATATATATATATATATATATATATATATATATATATATCCAGAAATAGCCGTCGCGGTCATACTTTTTTCTATATATATATATGGCACTACAACGGAATTCCGTTGTAGTGCCATATATACACACACACACACACACGTGTTTAAATACATACACACGCATATATATATATATATACACGCACACACATGCTTAAATACATACAACAATTCCTTAATTAGTTATGGCTCCTCGAATAATTATATATATTTTTCTCTCCATACCACCAAAACACATCTCTATCTGTATATGCGCCATCATTTATTTACATGTTATGTTTATCACATATCGAAGTTTTTTTTATATATCTTGGTTGATATTTGATAATAACAGCTAAACTAATCACTACAAATAAATTGATATTTGATAACGGCTAAACTAATCACAACTAAATTGACCAAATCTGGCCCCCCTGCAGTTCTGAAATGTTTCCACTACCCCAGGTATATATTTAACGAAGAATAAACACACAGAAAGAGACAGGCAGTTGCTAGATAAGAGAGTGGGAAAGTAAAATACTAAATCTAAGAGCTACTTACGAGCAATGGAGGCAGTAAAACTGAGCTGCACCTGGTATTTCATAATTTACGGCTTGATTTAACAAATTTGAGGCCACTCCAGGTTTCATATCATCATGGATTTGATCAACGTCTTTTAAATATCGTTTGGTCTTCCATTTCTTCTTGAAAGTACAGGCAGATTTGTTCCTGTGGAAGCCTTTCCTGGAGGTATGTGTCATGTTTGGATCACGCACGTGAGAAGTCGAATGGAGAAGAGGAAGTTGCTGTCTCTTTCCGTAACTCTTCTGTTAAGTGAGAGTAGGTTTAGTGGTTACGAGCCTGCTGCCAAACTCCGGTTACGTATGTCCCTAACCGGACAACTTTGAACGTCAAATCAACCAGCTTGCACCAAATGTAATAAAATTATTATATTCCTGCCGAGGTAAACTTTGCCTTTCATCCTTACGGGATCGATAAAATAAAGTACCAGTAATGTACTGATAATTGATGGCCTTGTGCCAAAAGTAGAAACAATTATTATATATAATATGTTGGTGTAGCTCACAGGTTCTCAACCCATTTCGGCCCCTCGAAATCACGAAACGCCCCCCACCCCTTACCCTATTTTTCCATTTTTCAATATACTACTGATTTTGATATCAGTATATTACTGGGCCAAATCAAGTTACGTTAGAATCTTTTTAAAAAATCTTGAAAAAGTACTCGTACGAATTAAATACAAAAAAGTTTCAATCCAAAACAAAAGCAAATTATATATTTTTGAAAAATAGACGTGAATGTTCTCAAAGACTTGATCTCAGTCGAAAAAGCTTTTTTTTTTTAAATTCTATATTTCACTGTTAGCTGTTGCAATATTTTGAGTGGATAGACAATTCTACAATTCAAACTGTAAAGTCAAAATACCAAAGATGCAAAATATGAAGAAATTCTTACCTTTCTCTTATTATCTGCCAGCGCCAAATACTCAGGTGACTGGGTCGATGCCCTACCCGTGGCCAACGTTGGTAGCCTACTCAGCCTGGACGAACTTCGTGTCTCCATCGCCCCCCTCAGAGTGGGAGCTGACTTCTGCATGGGTTTGAGGTGCCGATGCGGCAAACTCCTCGCATCTACAGGCCTCCACGGTCTTTCTTGGCGCCTGAATGCCGGCCGCTTCACGCATCACACGGAGCTAAACCTCATTCTGAAGAGAGCTTTGGCCCGGGCGAATATCCCCTCAGTCTTGGAACCATCTGGATTGTCCAGAAGTAACGGAAAAAGACCTGACGATCTTACCCTGTGCCCCTGATCGAGAGGCAGGTGCCTTGTCTGGGACGTCACTGTTAGTGACTCTTTTGCTCTTTCCCACATCCTGGATGCTGCGGTTAGGACGAGAGCCACAGCTTCTGCAGCCGAGCGGAGTAAGACCCTCAAATACTCTCATCTGTCGGCCAGCTGCATTTTTCAGCCTGTGGCTTTCGAGACGTTTGGGGGAGTCGGCCCGCTGACTGCGAGATTCCTTTCCTCACTGGCGGCTCACCTAATAGAGATAACTGGCGAATCTTGCGAGGGTGCTTGGCTGTTTCAGCACATCAGCCTCGCCATCACCCGAGGCAACGCTGCGAGTGTGCTGGCTTGTCTCAAAAATCATTAGAGAAGTTGCCCAGTACTCGCGACGTTGCTATCTTTTGCTCTGGTGTTGGCTCCGTTGTTCACCCCTTCCTTTACATTTTCTTTAATATTGTAACATTAAAAGAATATATCTTTCATTGTATCATCCTTTGTAGTGTTACTGAAGCATTTATAATGTTATTTATGTTTATATTTAAAGCATATTTGTTATGTTATTCTAATGTAAAATTATATGCTCTGTTTATATTTTCATTCTGAAGGAATTGCAAACGATTTGTAATGTTGTTTGTGCAACTATGAATAAAAATATCTGACTCTGTATCTAATTAAGGAATTGTTATATGTGCGTGTATGTATTTAAACATATGTGTGTGTGTATATATATATATATAAAGTAATTCCGTCGGAAAAGTCTATTGATTTCACTGGATTACATTGAGTTATATCTACGGTATATATGTGTATATGTATGTATGCATGCATGTGTATGTTTGTATGTATAAGTATACACCCACACCTTTCATCACCATTGCTTCCTTTTCTTGTCATTTCTATTGAAGTTGTTCTTGTAACTGTTGTTATAGTTGACGTTGCCCTTATTTTCATTTTCTTTGATTTCTTTCATTTTTCTTTTATCTCCCTAGGGCAGGGTTTCCCAAACTTTTTCAACTGCAGAACCCTTTTAGGTTCAGAAACTTTTGGAGGAACCCAAAGTCTAATACTGTTATATGATCACAATATAAATACACTCCTCTACTTTTTTTCATGGAACCCCAGACACTCGTTTGGAATCCACTTAGGGAACCACTGCCCTAGGGAATTCGTTGACAAGCTTCTATTTATTTTCTTCATTCAAATGCATTCACACTGGCTGTCTCAGAGACTTACACATATGGCTTATAAAATTTACCAAAGTAAAGAGCCTTCCAGCACCCCTTAAAGCTCCAAATGCCCCCCCTAACGCCGCCCCCGTTGAGAACCTTTGGTGTAGCTCAAGCGACATGTTTTTATATAGTAATGGAGGGGGGGGGGGGGGGTTGTAATCGTTGGAACTGTAAGATTACAGAACCCTCACTATAACACACATACACATATATATATATATATTTGTGTGTGGGTTAAGTATTTCCATGAAAAAGGTAAAGGAAAGAAGAATGCTCTATATATAGTACAGAGCTATTTAATTATGTAATAAGATTTCTATCTGATAAACAGCTTCAGACGCTTCTGTTAGAATCGTCAGACATCGCGAAACTTGGGGTAATAGAATAATTATATTGTGTTGTTTATTACATAATTATATACAAATATATATATATATACATCATCACCGTTAAACATCCATTTTTCCATGCTAGCATGGGTTAGACAAGTTGTCCTGTTGTGGGCAATGCTAGGTCAGGTGACCATGTCTTGCTCATTCAGAAATGATTTTGGTTTGGTTTCTACAGCTGGATGCCCTTCCTAACATCAACCTAATTTACAGTGAGTACTTGGTGCTTTTTTACTGTGGCGCCTACACGACCACTTTACAGTGTGGGTGCTCTTTGTCATGATACCTCCACGACCACTTTACAGTGTGGGCTGAGTGCTCTTTGTCATGATACCTCCACGACCACTTTACAGTGTGGGCTGAGTGCTCTTTATCATGATACCTCCACGACCACTTTACAGTGTGGGCTGAGTGCTCTTTGTCATGATACCTCCACGACCACTTTACAGTGTGGGCTGAGTGCTCTTTGTCATGATACCTCCACGACCACTTTACAGTGTGGGCTGAGTGCTCTTTGTCATGATACCTCCACGACCACTTTACAGTGTGGGCTGAGTGCTCTTTGTCATGATACCTCCACGACCACTTTACAGTGCGGGCTGAGTGCTCTTTGTCGTGACACCTCCATGACCACTTTACAGTGTGGGCTGAGTGTTCTTTGTCGTGATACCTCCACGACCACTTTACAGTGTGGGCTGAGTGCTCTTTGTCATACCTCCACGACCACTTTACAGTGTGGGCTGAGTGCTCTTTGTCGTGACACCTACACGACTACTTTACAGTGTGGGCTGAGTGCTCTTTGTCGTGACACCTACACAACCACTTTACAGTGTGGGCTGAGTGCTCTTTGTCGTGACACCTACATGACCACTTTACAGTGTAGGCTGGGCACTTTTTACCATGTCACCATCATGACCACTTTACAGTATGGGTTGGTCCTTCACTGGATGTATACTTCAGCCTGTCCTCATGTGAGATATATGAGAGGGTGGTGCACACTGTCTACATGCTTCGGCTTATACCCGTGGGAAGTCGGGTCTTCAGTATTACTGCGTAACACCAGAGATCTCAGTCCTGTGTCATCACCTTTGAGAGGTGCGATTGGGTAAGGTCAACTTTTATCACTTCATCCAAAAACTTCCTGGGTCTCCTTCCTCCAAGGCTTCCATTGACTTTGAGCGCTCTGCACCTTTTTATGTAGCTGTCATCCTTCATACGCATCGCAATCTCCTCTCCTGCACACAACATTTGATTCCTTTAATGCCTAGTTTCTCTCTCAGTTCGTTTATGCTTTGCCGTTCACCTATATACCTATATTACTATTACACATCCATCGGGGCATGCTAGCTTCATGTCTTTCCAATCTTTGTAAGTCCTCTGCACACAGCACCCAGGTCTCACTACCATGCAACATTGCTGTTCATATGCACGCATCATACAGTCTGTCTTTCATTCTGAGGGAAAAACCTTTTTGTAGCCAGCAGTGGTAGTAACTCCCTGAACTTCTTCCATCCCGTTCTTACTCTGGCTACTGTACTTTCAGAATACCCACCTCTGCTGCTAATTCGATCACCCAAGTAACAGAAGCTGTCTACTGTTTCTACAGAGCCCTCCCAGAATTTGATAATGCTTGTTTCCTGTGGTCATTTGCTGCTTACAGTTCCAGTGCAAATGCTACATGTAAAGTCTACATTCTTAGCTAAACTTCCTGAGATCCCACTACTTAAAGCATTAATGTAATTTTTTCATTTTTGTATATACATGTGTGTGTGTGTATATATCTCTCTCTCTATATATATATATATATACACACACACACACGCACATGTGTGTATACATATATATATATATAAAAATACCAGAAATTTACATTGACAGTCGGCTTTCAGATGATTTTCTCCGAATGAAACAGTTCTAGTCCTGTAGAAGCCATTTCTATATTAAATTACTTTTACTCTGCTATGTATTGAGTACCTTACTTACTGTGGTTATCCCCGATTTAACCCGGGATCTACATATATATAGCACCCAATACACACTGTAAATGTGGATGGCGCTAAGGGTATCTTGCTGTAGAAACCCATGCTAGAATGTAGAAATGGATGTTAAATGGGGATGATGATGATGATATATATATATATATAATGATTGTTTCTACTTTAGGCACAAGGCCAGCAATTACCCAGTGCATTACTGGTACTTTATTTTATCGACCCCATATAATAATAATAATGAAAATTATTGTATACAATGCTCAGGTGCAATACAACTCATCAAAGGTGCATGTATAGTACATTGAATAATGTACAAATGTCAGGAAAGTGAACAGTGTAAGAGTCATGATACATAAACAGACACACACATATGTGTGCATGCGTGTGGAGAGGAATATCAGGTGTAGTGTTGGCGAATTTTGAGAAGCATGGAGGTTTTGAAGGATGCAGTGTCTCGGCAGCTAACAACTGATGCAGGTAGTTTGTTCCATACTTCAGCAACTCTGAGTGTGAAAAAGTGTTTCTGAAAGTCATGGGAGCTGTGCTGTTTTCTGACTTTGTGGGCATGCCCACGTGTGTTAGACACATGGAATTCAAAAAGGTGCTCAAGGTTGTTGTTGGAAAGATGGTTAATAATCTTGTAGGTGTCTACCAAGTCAGTTGCAAGTTGTTGGAGCTTCAATGTATCCATGCCAAGGGAAGTAAGGCGCTCAGAGTATGGTAGATGCCTGATGGAGGGTATTCGCTTGGTTGCACGACCTTGAACAGTTTCCAGATTGATATAATGAGCAAGATAGGGGTTTCAGACTGGTGATGCAAATTCTAAGTGTGGTCGCACCATAGCAATATACAGCTTTAAATACATAGCTGGAGAACGGCTGACAAAGGTCATATCGAGTGATGCTAAGACACACTCAGCCTTCTTGACAATGTTAGAGATGTGCTTTGTCCAACGCAAATCGCTGCTGACCATAATGCCCAGGTCACATTCACAAGAAGACTTCTTCAGATTGGTGTTGTGGAGTGAATATGTAGACGCTGGGGTTTTCCTCCTAAAATGCACGGGGGTACAATTAGATTGGTAACACATACAAAAAAAAAAAAAAAAAATATATAAAAAATGAAAAAAGAACAAAAACACTACATTTTAATATATTTATTTGTGTTGAATGTGTGGATAAATATATATGTATATATATGTAAATATATATATATATATATTTCAGATTAATTAACGGAGTTAAAAACTCGCATTAATCCCCTATAATTTAGGGAGCTCAAGTAATATATATTTTGGGCTCTTTATAAATCAACATATAGAGAGAAGTACATATAGAGATAAGCTACATCTATAATATGGATTCTTCACTTATTATAGCGAAACATACTCTTATTTGAGCATGTCTGGGAGTTATAGTTATAATCGAATGGTTAGTATACTTTAATATATTCTTTTTATTGATTTCTATTCACCATTCTTTCCGTAGGTAATATGTTCGTCACTCTGGTTCTTTTTGATCCCTATGATTGAACACATATCTCTGTGTGTACTTCTCTCTATATGGTGATAGATGTATATATATGTATGTATATATAACTTATCAAGTCCTCTCTGGATTTTGGTCTTTTGATCTTTGTATTAATTATTAGTATTATTATATATATATATACCCACATACATACACGCACATCTTGACATACATACATACATACATACATATAGGTGATATATAATTATGAATTGATCATAAATTTTCAAATATTAATAATGATCCTGTCCCCACTGGGTACCAGATTCAGGGAATTTCAATCCTAGTTTCTTATGTATATTTAGTGCAAGAAAGTGGGAACGAGAGTTCAAATCTTTAGTTTTCTGGATTACTTGTTGGTAAGGGGAAACAGCTTTTGTTCCCATGACAACATGACCTAACTTTGAGTCTATTTTAGCATCAAGTCGGGCATGTCTGATCAAATTGACAATCCACTGCTCTGCTGCATCAGGTGTCATATTCAGCTTCTGCGACAACATGTCAATACTGATGCATTCATGGATTCGACAGAAAATCTCAAAGATGAGGAGACGGGCATTCTCAATAAACTCATTCACATATTGACTGAGGAAGTAATCATAGCAAAGTACAGATTCACACTCCAGAAGTTTGTGCTGAGCTCCATCAAAGTCAAAGTTAACATAGAGACATTCAACAAATTCAGTGATGGGGTCCCTATAAGAGTAGCTCTCTTGTTGAATCACTTTCACCAAATCCTTGAGAACCTGGAAATAAAAGACACACAGATGTATTGTGGCTAATAGGAATCATTGTGAGATATATAATAAAAAAAATGAGAAGTTTCAGAAAGCCGGTACAATGTAGAAATATACAAAGAGCAAAGAATGACAAAACAAAACAAAGTAATGTTTTAGGCATAAAGCCAACAATTTTTAGGAGGGGTGGGGGTGGGGGTGATAGTTGATTAAATTGACCCAGTGCATTACTGGTACTTTATTTTATCGACCCCGTAAGGATGAAAGGCAAAGTTAACCTCGACGGGATGTTAACTCAGACTGTAACTCTACGTTGCAAAACATGATTTCTGATGCTCTACCAATTCTGCCAAATTATAAAAATTTAATCTGTTGAACTATTAAATTATTGGGACATTATTTAACCCTTTAGTCAACCAGCCCGACCAAAAGTGGATCTGGTTCTAGGAAATAAAATCAACCATTTTAAAGGTTTCCAATTTAATTTAATTTATTGTATCCACGATGGTTAAATAATCTTATGCAGCTGAAATAGTCATAACCCTTTAATGTTCAAACCGGCCAAAACCGGCCAGAATCCTCTACCTTTTTCTGTTGAAACTGGCTGTAACTGGTCACTCAAACTGATGCTAAGATATTGTTCTGAAAATAAGTACTTCCAAATCTCATAGATTCTACCTTTTTCTGTTGAAACTGGCTGTAACTGGTCACTCAAACTGATGCTAAGATATTGTTCTCAAAATAAATACTTCCAAATCTCATAGATTCTACCTTTTTCTGTTGAAACTGGCTGTAACTGGTCACTCAAACTGATGCTAAGATATTGTTCTCAAAATAAATACTTCCAAATCTCATAGATTCTACCTTTTTCTGTTGAAACTGGCTGTAACTGGTCACTCATACTGATGCTAAGATATTGTTCTCAAAATAAATACTTCCAAATCTCATAGATTCTACCTTTTTCTGTTGAAACTGGCTGTAACTGGTCACTCAAACTGATGCTAAGATATTGTTCTCAAAATAAATACTTCCAAATCTCATAGATTCTACCTTTTTCTGTTGAAACTGGCTGTAACTGGTCACTCAAACTGATGCTAAGATATTGTTCTCAAAATAAATACTTCCAAATCTCATAGATTCTACCTTTTTCTGTTGAAACTGGCTGTAACTGGTCACTCAAACTGATGCTAAGATATTGTTCTCAAAATAAATACTTCCAAATCTCATAGATTCTACCTTTTTCTGTTGAAACTGGCTGTAACTGGTCACTCATACTGATGCTAAGATATTGTTCTCAAAATAAATACTTTCAAATCTCATAGATTCGATATTATGTGAGATAAAGCATTTACCATGAAAATATAATAGTATATATAGAGTAATGTGAATACTAAAGGGTTAAATTATCTTATAATTATATACTGTCATTTTTTTCTTATCGTGCCCGTCTCCAAGATGGGTGTTATGGAGTTCTCGGGGTAGAGGACCACAGAAAACCAGTCTTAAAGACTATATTCATTCAAAAATAGAGAAACAACAATTTCCTCTTCAGAATTCTAACCAAACTTATTAACTAACTTAAAAATTATTATTTTTACTATTACTATATAATTTAATATAATATGAAATAAAGTACCCTTCTTCTTCATCCACTTACTCATGAAAGGGTCGTGGGGGCAGAGTCCTCAAACACTCCCTCCAGCGGGTCCTATCAGAAGCAACCGTCTCCAACTGATCCGGCTAGATCCCCTAGCATGACCAACCAAACTCATGGATGTTATCCAACCATGTTGCTCGGAGTCTACCCCTGGGTCTCCTACCAGTTGGTTTTGCCTGTAAAATCTGTGCAGTGATTCTTTCCTGAGACATTCTAACCACATGTCCATAGTATCAGAGCTGTGATCTCTCAATTCGGAGATGTAGTGGCTCTACCTGGTGTGACTCTCTGATCTCCGAGCTACACACTCTATTGAGTAACGTTACTACAAAGATCCTTCGGAGGAACCCCTTTTCGGTCACTTGTATTTGCAATCATATTCTTTCAACATAATTTTATATAAAACCCTTATATTAAGTTACTAACTTAGTAATAGAATAATAAATAATTTTCGTAAATCCCTCAAAATTCTTTGTCAATTAATTAAAATAGAGTGTATTTCATTAGAAATGCTGTCATGAAAGGGTTAATAACCCTTTTTTTTACTGTTTAATCCATTAGCATTTATATCTAACCCATGCTAGCGTGGAAAATGGACGTTAAACAAAGATGATGATGATGATGATGATGACCACTATTGTATTTTCATGGTAAACACTTTATCTCACATAATCATCTCATAATATCGAATCTATGAGATGTTGATATTGATATGACTTACTTTGAGAACAATACCTTAACATAAATATGAGTGGCAGGTCACAGCCAGTTTGAACAGAACGAAGTGAGAGAATTCTGGCTGGATATGCCCTGGTTGAAATGGTAAAGGGGTAATGAGGGAAGAATGGAAATATCCTTAATGTAGAGACATTGTCCTTGGTGAAATGTCATGGGTCAAATAATATCTTGCAATTGAAACTGGACAGAGGGATGGACTGTGTCTGTTATTCAAAGGGCCAGCTTTGTCATACACACCTCAGTGTGTTACACTGAATCTCCCTGAGAATCACGTTAATAGACACACGTGTCTGAGGAATGCTCAGTCACTTGCCCTATAATACAAAATAATTTAAAGTGCCAGCCTTGTTACACTGCATCTCCCTGAGAACTACGTGTCTGAGGAATGCTCAGTTACTTGCCCTATAATACAAAATAATTTAATGTGCCAGCCTTATTACACTGAATCTCCCTGAGAACTACGTGTCTGAGGAATGCTCAGTCACTTGCCCTATAATACAAAATAATTTAAAGTGCCAGCCTTGTTACACTGCATCTCCCTGAGAACTATGTGTCTGAGGAATGCTCAGTCACTTGCTCTATAATACAAAATAATTTAATGTGCCAGCCTTGTTACACTGAATCTCCCTGAGAACTATGTTAAGAGATACACGCGTCTGTGGAATGCTCTATCACGTTAATTTCCTGGGAAGGTTGTTCCGTTGATGGAACAACTGGAGCAGTCACCGTCGAACCTGACGGAGATCCATTCCATTGTTTAGATTCTATCGATTTCTTGTGACTAAGGCTCAAGATCCAATCTAGAACAACTAAATCCCATACTGCTACATACGATATCGATCACCTACACTACAGACAGACTTTCAATATCACTATAGGTTATTTTTATAGTTCGATCTCTCGCCGTTGCCTAACCCCAGCTCAATCTATGATTGAGACTTCCAGATACGACCATCCACACTTATTCCCAGTCGTAATTTCTCTACGATTACATTATCCTGTATACCTTTAGCAAAGATTTTTTTTTTTTTTACTAATAGTTATACGAGTTGTCGATTCTGGCTGCTATTTCTAGCAAACCGATTAACCGGAGGCTGGCTGGTGTCACTCCCAGAATATATTTTCCTGGCTTTCTCTACAACTGTAACAAGAATGTCTTTCCCCTTCCTTCCTGTGATGACCCATTTCAACTCCTATATAATTATAACAGCTATTCACAGGTCTTGAATGATCGTCCCCTCCCCAGCTTATTAATTTTTACTAATCTATCTCCGGCGAAATTTTATTGTGATTTATATTGATACAGCAGCTGGAGAATCTAATAATTATTTTATTTTACATAAAAAAAACGAACAAAACATTATATATGACAAAAAAGAACATTATAAGAAATCCCATATTTACGAACTTACAATTACCGATTTCCCCACTTTTCTCCCCTTAAGAAAATGTTCTCCACCCCTCCTATTATTTGGGACCCGAGAGTATACTTTCGGAAAAAATACGATACGACAATAATAATTATTATTATTTTGCCTTTCATCCTTACGGGGTCGATAAAATAAAGTACCAGTAATACACTGGGTAATTTGCTGGCCTTGTGCCTAACGTAGAAACAATTATTATAAGACACAAAAACCAACAATTCTGTGGAGCGGGAAAAGTCGATTAAATAGACCTCAGTACATTGCTGGTATTTTATTTTATCGACCCCCCCCCCCCCCGTAGGGATGAAAGGCAAAGCAACCATACAGGGCTGATATTAAGCAAACAATAAACAACACGGGACGATACAGCGGTGTTTTGTGTGTAAACCTGTTATTACGAAACTAAAAAAATAATAATAATAAACATTTAAAAAGATCAAATAAAACAAAAGCCCCAATGGAGGCGGTGGGGGATCTCCGAGAATCGACCCCCGTAAGGATAATGATAATAATAATTTCTTTATTGGCCACTACGGCCTACATATAGAAAAATAGGAAAATACAGGGACAGTGGGGGTTTACAATAAAATCGAGTAAAAAAAACCCAACAAATTAACAAAAACAATTAACAATAAAGATTCCCTAATTGGGAGGAAAACCACCCAGGGGCGACCCAAGTCCCCACCAATCCTGAACCACCCTACAGGCGTATGCTCAGAGTAGGCCTAGGTATACGGGCCATTCTCGCCACAACCACCTTTTAGCAAATGTACTGGGGTGGGGGAGTACTTCTCTCTCTCTCTCTCCACCCTCACTTTCCTTTCCAAGAAGTTGATGAGGGATTAGCCGAAGAGAAAAGTCCTTTAAACCTGGTCCACCTCGCAACCCTTTTCACTATCGCCACCAAATAGGAAAACTGCCTGCTCTTCCCAGCTAACAGAAGGCGACGGGTCGATCCTCACTATGGGACTCGGTCGATATTCAGATCCGTTCTAGACACAACAACAGCTGTTCGACATAACTCCACACGTCAATAATGCACGGACACTGGACGAGTGCGTGCAGAAAGGTTTCGTCGCTCTGCGCACATCTCGGACAGCACTTCTATGCCTGTAGAGTGTATGTTGAACCGGCAGTGCCCTACAGTAGCACTGGTAAGCGAGGGGTTTCTGGAAGTCATCTATAGTCCCCGACTCGAAAATCCTCCGACGCCCAGAACCTCTCTGAGTGCGCCGTCGCACTTGCCCACCACTAATCCTCAATAGAACTCGAGGGTGGAAGTTCAACTGACAGCATTGCCCGCTTGATAGAGGGTATTGAGCACCTGGCAACATTCCAGATGCCAGGCGTCCAGTCTCCATCTCTTTTTGACACGGGACTGCAGCTCAGTTAAAGAGATGAGCTGCGGAAAGGCCTGTCTGACAAACGGCGACCACACCTTTTCACCGTTTAGGCAGAATATCTGGAGATGCCGCATCCGCTGCGCATCATTAGCCACAGCTGGTTTCTGATTTAGGCACAAGGCCAGCAATTTTTGGAAAGGGGGAAAGTCGATTCAACCGACTCCACTGCATTACTGATACATTATTTTACAACCCCGAAAAGATAATAATAATAATAATAATAGTTTCATTTATTGACCACAAGGGCCGACATATAGGGGACAATACAAAGACGGGGTGTGTGAGGCGGGAGGTTACAATAAACTCGAGTAAAAATACACCCATAAGAAAACCAATGAAAATATATAAAAATTAATAATAATAAAGTGTTTGGACTTACCGATCTCCGGCGACTTTTGTTGATAATAACAGCTGTGGTCAGATATCGAAGGATGTGAGGACATACGGTCTGGACAGTATTCAGGTATGGTGGTTGGTAAAGAAGTAAATCAATGACAAGGTCTAAACCGTCTCGATGTCGGAAGAAGATGAACAGCGACCAGTGAACGAACCAAGTTCTCTGTTGTAAGGTCTGCAAGGCAGGCCAAAAAGACGCATTGCTGTCGATATATTCTCTCAATCTGTTCAATTCTTCCAGAGCTGCTTCATAGTTTTCCAAAAGAATTTCCGATGCCAAGATACCCCATAAAGCATTGAGGTAGAGTTTGTCGTTTGTCGGTAGAAGGGTACTCACGAAATACAGATACTGGCTCGTGAATTCATAATTTCCGCATTCGAACTGGAATTTCGCTGCATTATACATGTCTTCGGTAATATTTTTGCTGATGTCGTGACGGGTGACAAGGTACTCGTATAGCTGGTTTCCATCTCTCACTGTTTCGATTTGGTTCATAACCTCCGGTAGACTCATCAGTTTTGAAATGCTTTCAACTCGAGAAGTCAGTAAATTAAGATGTTCCAATACGCTTTCTCTCTCTTCCATAAAACTTTTGGACATTTCTTGTGAATTAGGATACATTTCATCGTGGAGATTCTTCGCATAATCTACCATCTTCGTTTTCTTAATCAGCTCCAGTATTCCACGGATTATTTGCTTTTCATCGAATATCTTCTGTGCATGAACAAATTCCAAGAGTTTCAGCATTAAATGCGGGTCTAAATACTGTGAAAACCGGCTAATTAGATCGAAGTTCGACATGATTGCTTCACTTCGTTAATGGAAAAGAATTATAGCCGGGGTAATTTACAAAACCCGGAATCAACCACTTACATTTCGGTGAAGCGACTGCTTATTAAAAAATATTAAGTGGAGGTTATATTACTCTACCGGAACCACCGAAATATAAAATAGATTAAAAACTACGAGAAGGAATGCCTGAAAAAAAATTCATACTTAAGATTACATTTATGAGCGATAATTAATATTAAAATAAATGAATCAAACGAAACGAAACTACTAGCAGGCTCTAGTTAATTATATCGGTAATGTCAAATGGTGGCTGGTAAAAACTAGTCACGTGTGTCTACAGCCGGTAAGCATGCTTTTTATGTTTTAATCTTGATATTGTATAAATAAATAGAGATATTCACGATCCAAATTTAAGGGATCAGCCTGCGGCAATGTTGCCGTTGTGTTGGCTTGTCTAAAACATGAGGGCGAAATACCAGCGCCCCTTGTGATGTGTGGAGGTCTTCGCCCACTTTTCTTTCTCTCTGCTTATGTATATATATATATATACACGCACAAGGTGTCCCCAAAAAATGTATACACACTTGAACAGCATTCTAATAAATATTGCAAGCAGGGAAAAGCGGACGTAAAATGAAATGAAATGAAAATGAAAAATGAAATTGCCTGTACAGGTAATCAAAGTGTGTATACATTTTTTGGACACCCTGTATATATATATATATATACACTCACACACACATATATACACACTCACATTCATACATGTGTATATATATTTATATATATGTGTGTGTATATATATTTATATATATATATGTGTGTGTGTGTGTGTATATATGTATGTATGTGTAAATATATATATGTATGTGTGTATATATATATATGTATGTGTGTATATATATATATGTGTGTGTATATATGTATGTGTATATATATATATATTTATGTATATATATGTGCGTGTGTATATATATATGTGTGTATATATATATATGTGTATATATATATATTTATGTATATATATGTATGTGTGTATATATATGTGTGTGTGTAAGACGGTGATGATATATATAAAGTGTTTATATTTAAAGCGTCTTGTGAATCTACAGTGAGTTAAAGCACCGTTTATTGTGAAATAAAGCAGTATGTTGTTTAACCCTAGGCCGTTCTGAACAAGTAGACCTATGATGAAGACATTCCAACCATGATCACCCACTAATTTTTTTTTTCTTTTTCTTCTAGGCATTGTTGCATATACGGGATGGCATATGTACTGTGTCCATTTTCCAAAGAGACGGTACGGTATGATTTGAAGAATGTTTGGCTGCTCTTTCCAGCAGGTCAAGTGATCACATATGGCGTAGAGACAGCAACATAAGGTATCGGTAAGTGATGATGTATGAGTGATGTTAGTGCTGTGAAATCTTGCATGCATTACTTTCAACTTCTCATTAATAACTGCATTGTTTCTTTCCAAAGACTATGTTGAAAAATAAACCTCATTTGGTCATTCTATGAACTTTTCAGCTGACCCTCGTATATATATATATATACATACATACATATATATGTATATACACACGCATACAAGGTGGGCTAAAAAGTTCAAAGGCTGACTATGAAGGAGTGATGCTAGAGCTGTGAAATCTTGCATGCATTACTTTCAACTCTTCTCATTAATAACTGCATTGTTTCTTTCCAGGGACTATGTTGAAAAATAAACCTCATTTGATCATTCCATGAGAGTATCTTGGTCAGCCTATGAACTTTTCAGCCAATCCTTGTATGCCGCCACTCTGTTTAGAGCTGGGGTCTTTAACTCAAAGACTCAAAAAGACCAGTATGTCCTGGTGGCGGGAGTGAGAGGCACAGTGGGTCAAAAGGGAAATGAGATGGTGGAGGGTGATTTTTGCCAGTTTCTGATTTAGGAACAAGGCCAACAATTTTGGGGCAAGGGGAAAGTCGATTAACCCTTTATCATTTACACTACTCTATATATACTATTGTATTTTCACATTGTGTACATTCTATAGAATATACACAAGAGATGTGGGATAGCATGCAAACTAACAGGTAGGAAAAACTACATATGCAATAGATGTACAGGGAAATTTGACAGTAGAAGTGGCAGTGATAGATACATTTTTCAAATGCAGGTAGGATCTATAGAGGTGGTTGATAGCTTCTGGTACCTAGGTGATTTGATTAGCAAAGGAGGGTGCTCCAAGGCCATAGTATTTAGAATAAGGAGGGGGTTGGAAGAAGTTTAGGAAGCTGCTTCCTCTGTTGACAAAGAAGGGTTTCTACAGAACAAAAGGCCAGTTATATATTGCCTGTGTGAGATGTGCAATGTTGCATGGTAGTGAGACATGGGCAGCAACTGCGGAGGATATGCGACGGCTGGAGAGAAATGAAGCAAGCATGCTCCGATGGATGTGCAATGTCAATGTGCGTGAACGACCAAGCATAGATGAGTTGAGAGAGAAACTGTAGTGTGCGGGAGAGAAGACTACGTTGGTATGGACATGTGATGTACATGGAAGCTGACAGCTGCCAAGAAATCCCAGTGGAAGGAAGATGCAGTAGAGGAAGACCACGAAAATCATGGGCGGAGGTGGTGAGAGCAGACCACAGATCGCTGAAGCTCACAGAGGAGATGACGAATGGAGATATGCTGAATAGGACCCGTCCCACCCTTGCAAGCAGGACATAAAATGATGATGATGGACTATCTCACATAATATTGAATCTGAGATTTTGAGAACAATACCCTAACATCAGTATGAGCAGTCGGTTAGAGCTGAGGGAATTCTGGCCGGTTTAAATCGACCCCAGTGCATTACTGTTTTTTTAATTTTATTGACCAACCATGTAAGGATGAAAGACAAAACTAATCTTGGCAGGATTTGAACTTAGAATGTAAAGGGCCTTAATTATATGGAGCAAAGTATGGTGCCTGACACTCTACCGAGTACTGCCAATCCACCTCCCTCAGTTATAATACTAATTTACAACACAGCTGATAGGCTGCTATTTATTTATTTTATTGTATTCTCCTCAAAATCAATACACATGATAGTAAGTGGGATATGTGAATTAGTACAAACTTTCCATTTCAAATTTTCTTTAACCTGTTGACTGCCGTGTATATTTTCTACAGCTACAGTTGCTGTGCCCGTTTTTTTCCCAGTAAAATGACTATTTTTTTAAAACAAACATTTATTAACAACACTTATCTGAATGATTGACAAATGTCACATCAATAAACTAGTAACTCCATCTAGCTTTGAAGTTATGAACTGTTGGAAATGAGTTCAAACATGTTAGGATGAGTTATCTCGTCTGTGGCACTGAAGAGGTTAGAGTAGTCATGAAAATTATTCTGCCGCAGAACATAGGGAAGTCATTTTCAGGCTGCATGTTTGAGACCCCTGGTATGGAGGCTCAAAAATACTTTTCTTCAAAAAAATCTGCTAATTCATATGATAGAAAACAAAACAAAAATTATAAACTTTGTAATTCTCCCTCTTTTGAAATCAGTGTCTTGATGGAAAGGCCAGGTGATAGTGATGCTAAGGTGCTGGAACAGCCAAGTCCCCTCGCCAGGGAAATCACCTAATAGGATGGTAAAGTCAAGTGATAGCAAGGCTAAGGTGCTGGAACAGCCAAGTACCCTCACCAGGGAAATCACCTTATAAGACAGTAAGGTCAAGTGATAGCAAGGCTAAGGTGCTGGAACAGCCAAGACCCTCACCAGGGAAATCACCTTATAAGACAGTAAGGTCAAGTGATAGCAAGGCTAAGGTGCTGGAACAGCCAAGACCCTCACCAGGAATATCACTTGAAATATTAAGGCAAACCGCCAATGATGACAAGAACTTCTCCAATGCCACAGGCTCAGAACAAAAAAATGTTTGCTGATAATTCTTGTTATTTTAGAATTTTATTCCGGTCAGCTACGGAAGCAGTGGCCCTTAATTTGACTGCAACATCCAGGATGTGGGAAGGAGTAAAGGAGTCACTGACTGTGGCATCCCAAAAGAGACATCTACCTCTTATCCTTCTTATCCAGGGACAAAGAGTAAAACCATCTGACCGCTTCTCATTAACTGGCTCCAGAGCTGAAGGAATATAAGCATCACTGTCGAAACAATACCCAGGATCTTAGTATCTAATGTTCTCTTTTAAGCTATTAAGAAGTGGCTTGAGGAAGATTTGGCTGTTATTTCTAGCATCAGCATACAGGAATTTCCATGGTTAGCCCTTCTTAAAGTCTTCTGTTGAGGCCTGGAGCACTATAATATATCGCAAGGTGCTTAGAACTAAGCATTGAATATCATCATCATCATTACCGTTTTATGACCCTTCTTACATGCTAGTATGGGTTAGACAAGTTGTCCTGTTGTGGGCAATGTTAGGTCAGGTGACCATGCCTTGCACATTAAATTCCTTGTAGTAATTCTCGACGTACTTTTCTCACAGCACAGCCATTCTTTTATCTTTAGCAACCACCAGGGAGAGCATGCCACCCCATCAAAGGCCCTTTCCAGATCAATACTAAATATAGGGGTTTATTGTTAGCTATTTCTATAGTTGTCTTGCTAAGGCGTCTCTTCCTCGTCCAAATTATTTCTCTTCAATTTACTCTTTCCATAACATTCCTGCAGTTGGATCCCTCTAGTACATCACAGCTGCACTTGTTGCAGTTTGATGCCATTTCTGTAGTTTTAGTGCACCAGAGCTGCACTTGTTGCAGTTTGATATTGGCTTCTGTAGTTGAAGTTGCTTTACTGTAGTGCATCAGATAATTATGTGACACCTGTCATAGGGTGTAGCACCTTCCTCTATTACTAGCTTCACAATGTGTGACTTTCTTTGCGTCTTACTCTGCAAGAAGTTTTAACCCTTTTGCATTTAAACCAGCCATATCCGTTCAGAATTCTCTCACCTCTTTCTGTTCAAACTAGCCACTCATACTGATGTTAAGGTATTTTTCTCAAAATAAATAATATCAAAATCTCATCAATTCAACCTTATGATGTAAAGCCTTTACCACAAAAATACCATAGTAAATCTCGAGTAATGTAAATGCTAAAGGGTTAAACATCTTATGAGAATATCCCTAGAGGACCAGCTGATTTTCTCGTTTTCATATCCTTAACTGCTGTCAACTTTAATTGGCAGGTTCCTAAGTTGGGTCCACAACAGGTAAACTTTCTCTCCCCACAATGACCCCTATAAGAACACTTCCATGTGTTTTTTATTTTCGTTGGCAAGTGTACCTAACAGTGTCATTACATACACACTCCTTTTTCTAGTAAACCTCCTTGCAATCCAGAACATATCAAAAACCATGCAAACTCCCTTTTTATCATGCCTCCCTTCCACCTTCATAAGTTAGGTGATATATATCAGAGATCCCCAACAACCGAGCCGTGGGCCGGCACTAGTCCATGGATCATTTGCTACTGGGCTGTAAAGAAATAATTAACTTGTTTAAAATTATATAATAGATAAATTGAATATTGGACGTTAATTTTAAAATATTTACAGGAGAATCAAAAGATTATACACTTTGTCTTCCCTTTAATAAATTGCTCTCTTTATTGAAATACACTTAAATAACACATTGTCCAGCATGAAACTGGTCTGTGGTATCAAAAAGGTTGGAGACCACAGCGCTATATGACAACCTAGCTACATGATATTGTTCGCTGTGGCCTGGATCTTAGCTTTTATAGCAGTTTCATCTGCAGTATTACACCTGGGCTACAGTCTCCAGTAGTTTGTCCCATTAAAACTCCCAGTTATCCTCCATCTTATATGTCTCTTATTTCCTCTTCTCTACTGTATCTCTCTCGTGAAGAGTTTAGCCGAGGCTCCTTCCCACCTTACATTTCAACTCACTTCTTTTCAAACATCTCCCCTACCTAACTTTCATTGTGCCTACATGACTATGGCAGCCCTAAAGTGTTTGACCTGATTGAAGCGAGGAGGGGATTCTCTGGGTTGGTGATAGTCTTCTATATCTGTGCGATTGCTTGAGGATTGGAAGTTTCATCTACTGCTACAACTGAACAAAGTGGACTGAGTGCCTTTTGCGTGTCATCAGCACTACCACTTTACAAAGTGGTGGGTACATTTTATTGTGACACCAGAGCTACCACTTTACAAAGTATACTGGGTACATTTTATTATGACACCAAAACTACCACTTTACAAAGTATACTGGGTATATTTTATTGTCACCAGAGATACCACTTTACAAAGTATACTGGGTATATTTTATTGTGACACCAGAGTTACGTTACAAATTACTTGGTACATTTAAACCGGCCAGAATTCTCTCACCTCCTTTTATTCAAACCAGCAATAACCAGCTGCTCATACTGATGTTAAAGTATTGTTCTCAAAATAAATAATATCAAAATCTCAGATTCAATATTATGTGAGGTAAAGCCTTTACCATGAAAATACAATAGTATATATAGAGTAATGTAAATGTTATGCGAGGTAAAGCCTTTACCATGAAAATACAATAGTATATATAGAGTAATGTAAATGCTAAAGGGTTAACGTGACACCAGCACTACCAATTTACAGTGTGCCTGGTGCATTTCATCGTGGAAGGGGAAAGAGAGAGAGGGAGAGTGAGTCAATGAAAGGGTTGCCATGTTTCTACATGTAGGATGTTGACAATAAAATAGCCACTGTCATCATCATCATGAACATCGTTTAACACCCATCTTCCAAGTTAGCATGGGTAGGATGGGCTGACCCTTTGTGAGGGATCAGGTCAGAAATCAAAATGACATTGTGTACCTAGCTTGCTCAAAACTAAAATAAAAACACTGAAATTAAAAATAAATTCAAAAATCCAATGTATTTATTTATTTATTGCTTATATATATATATATGTGTATATATATTATATATATACATATATATTATATATGTATATATTATAGATATATGCAATATATATATGTGTGTGCATATATATATTATATATATATATGTATATATATATATTATAATTATATATGTATACACATTCATAAATGTACTATACACTTGTAAAATGTTTATATTAATCCTGTCCCCACTGGGTACCAGATTCAGGGAATTTCAATCCTAGTTTCTTATGTATATTTAGTGCAAGAAAGTGGGAACGAGAGTTCAAATCTTTAGTTTTCTGGATTACTTGTTGGTAAGGGGAAACAGCTTTTGTTCCCATGACAACATGACCTAACTTTGAGTCTATTTTAGCATCAAGTCGGGCATGTCTGATCAAATTGACAATCCACTGCTCTGCTGCATCAGGTGTCATATTCAGCTTCTGCGACAACATGTCAATACTGATGCATTCATGGATTCGACAGAAAATCTCAAAGATGAGGAGACGGGCATTCTCAATAAACTCGTTGACAAGATTGCTCAAGAAGAAATCATAGCAAAAGACAGCTTCACATTCACGTAGTTTATGCTGAGCTCCATCAAAGTCAAAGTTGACATAGAGACATTCAACAAATTCAGTGATGGGGTCCCTATAAGAGTAGCTCTCCTGTTGAATCACTTTCACCAAATCCTTGAGAACCTGGAAATAGAAGAAAAATAAAACAAAACAAAACAGATATTGTATGAATACTTAGACATATTTTTACAGGTGATTTACAAGCTAAGAACTTGGTCAAGTTATTTCAAACACTTTTGATACCTACCTGCCCAAAACCAGCTCTCATTCTATGAAAGAAAACCAATCCTTTGAAAGGGTTCCTATTTAAATTAGTACCTTTCAACAAAATTTGATATAAGAATTTTTTGTTAAGTTATTATACAAATATTATCTAAATAACAAACTAATTAATAATAATAGTAAATCTCTCCAAATTCTTCAATAATTGATTACAATACAGTGTACTTTGTTAACTTTTAGCATTTAAACTGGCCATAATTCTCTCACCCCTTTCTGTCCAAACTGGCTACTCATACTGACATTAAGGTATTGTTCTCAAAATCTTAGGTTCAATATTATGTGAGATAAAGCCTTTACCGTGAAAATACAATAGTATATATAGAGTAATGTAAATGTTATGTGAGATATTATGTGAGGTAAAGCCTTTACTGTGAAAATACAATAGTATATATAGAGTAATGTAAATGTTATGTGAGATATTATGTGAGATAAAGCCTTTACCGTGAAAATACAATAGTATATATAGAGTAATGTAAATGTTATGTGAGATATTATGTGAGGTAAAGCCTTTACTGTGAAAATACAATAGTATATATAGAGTAATGTAAATGTTATGTGAGATATTATGTGAGGTAAAACTTTTACTGTGAAAATACAATAGTATATATAGAGTAATGTAAATGTTATGTGAGATATGAGGTAAAGCCTTTACTGTGAAAATACAATAGTATATATAGAGTAATGTAAATGTTATGCGAGGTAAAACTTTTACTGTGAAAATACAATAGTATATATAGAGTAATGTAAATGTTATGTGAGATATGAGGTAAAGCCTTTACTGTGAAAATACAATAGTATATATAGAGTAATGTAAATGTTATGTGAGGTAAAACTTTTACTGTGAAAATACAATAGTATATATAGAGTAATGTAAATGTTATGTGAGATATGAGGTAAAGCCTTTACTGTGAAAATACAATAGTATATATAGAGTAATGTAAATGTTATGTGAGGTAAAACTTTTACTGTGAAAATACAATAGTATATATAGAGTAATGTAAATGCTAAAAGTTAAACATATAGTCATGAATGAGTTGACACACATACATCATTGTTTTTACATCCACTTTTCCAAGATGGCATGGGTTGGACAAGATTTTTTTGTGGTAGTACTTTACTGTCAGAGGTCCTTTCTGATTCTAACCCTGATTTTGTCTAACTTTCACTCACCAGTTATGTAAGATACATATATATATCATTCATCATCATCACCGTTTAACGTCCATTTTCCATTCATGCATGGGTTAGACGGGTCGTCCACCTATTTCAGACACTGTATATCTAGGCCTACATTATCAAATGTATTATTCTTTTATTATAATAATTGTTTCTACTTTTGGCACAAGGCCAGCAATTACCCAGTGCATTACTGGTACTTTATTTTATCGACCCCGTAAGGATGAAAGGCAAAGTTAACTTCGGCGGGATTTGAACTCAGATCATAAAGGGCCATAACTCAATGCTACAAAGCATGTCCAACGTTCTACCAATCCACTAAACACTAAAAACCCAGTGGGACATCATTTTACGGAGGTCTAGCTGCTATTTCTACTAGAACAAACGACACCATATGTTTATTTATATTTTTTGGCTTTAATTCTCACTTCAACTGTAATTTTGTAAACTAAGTATCTCCTCTAAGCAGCTGGACAAGGCTAACCACCCCTCTATGGTGTAGACCTGGACAGAACCTAGCTAACTACCCCTTCTATGGTGTAGACCTGGACAGAACCAAGTTAATCACCCCTCTATGGTGTAGACCTGGACAGAACCTAGCTAACTACCCCTTCTATGGTGTAGACCTAGACAGAACCTAGCTAACTACCCCTTCTATGGTGTAGACCTAGACAGAACCTAGCTAACTACCCCTTCTATAGTGTAGACCTAGACAGAACCAAGTTAATCACCCCTCTATGGTGTAGACCTAGACAGAACCTAGCTAACTACCCCTTCTATGGTGTAGACCTGGACAGAACCTAGCTAACTGCCCCTTCTATGGTGTAGACCTGGACAGAACCTAGCTAACTGCCCCTTCTATGGTGTAGACCTGGACAGAACCTAGCTAACTACCCCTTCTATGGTGTAGACCTGGACAGAACCTAGCTAACTACCCCTTCTATGGTGTAGACCTGGACAGAACCTAGCTAACTACCCCTTCTATGGTGTAGACCTGGACAGAACCTAGCTAACTACCCCTTCTATGGTGTAGACCTGGACAGAACCTAGCTAACTACCCCTTCTATGGTGTAGACCTAGACAGAACCTAGCTAACTACCCCCTCTACGCTACAGGACTAACTGTGATACTGTAAGCCTTACATGACTGGAACTCCATAACAACAGTATTTGTTCCGGTGATTTATCCCCTCTCATTCCATACCTCCCCAACCACAAATCTAGAACTGCCACTGTTACCTCAACAGACCAAACCTCACATGGTTGTTCCTACCTACACCAGAAAAGAGGCTAAATATATATATATGTACACACACACATATATATATATATATATAATATTAAAATGCACTGGGTAATTGCTGGCCTTGTGCCTAAAGTAGAAACAATTAATTAGAGGCAATGACACACGACCGTGACCTCTGGCGTCACGCAGTAATACAGAGCACCCGATCACCCACGGGTACAAGCTGAAGCATATAGACAATATGCCCCCACACCCCCCACTGCAAGGTCGTCGTGGAGGTGCCACGGCAAAAAAGCACCCAGCCCACACTGTAAAGTGGACGTGTAGGCGCCACGAAAAAGCACCCAGCACTCACTGTAAATGAGGTTGGTGTTAGGAAGGGCATCCAGCTGTAGAAATCAAGCCAGATCAGTTCCTGTATGAGCAAGGCATGGTCAGCCGACCAGACACTGCCCACAACAGGACAACCCGTCTAACCCATGCTAGCGTGGAAGAACGGACGTAAAACGGTGATGATGATGATTAATTAGAGTATGTGTTAGTTTATCACCAACACTTTAGTATGCAGGGTAGAGCACTCGATGAAGTACACAGTTGGATCTGTTCACTCCGGAGTATATTTATAATCACGAAGTACAAGTTAACAGGTTATAATTCACTTTTATTCATAATCACTGTTATATATATTTCAGTGATGCAACAGTTATGACCTCATCAGACAGCTAAAATTTGAACAGAAAAAAACAAAGAAATAAAGCTTACTTCGGTTGTTTCAATTCATTGAAAGCATATATATATATATATGTATATATGTATATATATATATATGTTCATACACGCCTGATGACTAGGTCACAAATTTTATCGCTCTTACAATATGTGGAGATGGTCATAATTGAACTTTGAAACCTCAGGTAGAGCTTTTTGTTCTGTGTATGAACATAAATAAATAATATATAGAGGCACATGGCTTAGTGGTTAGAGCATTGGCCTTGCAATCGAAAGGTTGTGAGTTCAATTCTCAGACCGGGTGATGTGTTGTTTCCTTGAGCAAGACACTTTATTTCACATTGCTCCAGTTTACTCAGCTGTAGAAATGAGATGATAGGGACTGGGGTCCCTATCATTCCACTGCAATCATTGTTATACCTATACTCAAGAGTACACAGACCCACATGTATACTTCGAGTGCTCTATTCTGTATACACTAAAGTCGGTTGATTAAATAATACACAATATACCAAGTATCTATATATATATATATATATATATATATACACACACACATAAAGATATGTAATAGATATAATAGTTTAGGATAATGAAAATTTGAGACCTTGTCCATGATTGAGGTTAACTTTGCCTTTCATCCTTACGGGGTCGATAAAATAAAGTACCAGTAATGTACTGGGATATTGCTGGCCTTGTGCCAAAAGTAGAAACAATTATATACATATATATATAACAAATTTAATATAGAAATGGCTTCTACAGGACTAGAACTGTTTCATTCAGGTCTCTTCTGATTTATTTCGAATGAAACAGTTCTAGTCCTGTAGAAGCCATTTCTTTATTAAATTTGTAGTATACACTCTACTAATGTATTGAGTCCTTTACTTACTGTGGTTACCCCCAATTGAACCGGGACTCATATATATATATATACACACACACACTCTCTCTCTATATATAGCCTACGCCAAATCTTATATAAGTTTTAACAGAGTTAACAAGGTGCTGCTGCGATAAACCTTACAGAGTTATCTTCCTTGTATTTTCATTTCCTTTTAAAGAACAGTGGCCATCTTTCTATTTATCTATCCATCTTTCTATCTATATTTGTATATATATCCATCTGTCCATCAATCTGACTATATATGTATTATCTATCTTTTTTGTCTGCCAATCTATCTATCCACCTGTCTATGTGTATCTGTCAGTCTATCTATCCATCGATCTGTCTATCAACGTATCAACCCTCCTTCTATCTATATATCTCTCCATCCGTCTGCCTATCTATTGATAATAGAATGCCGAAACAGGACTAAAACACAAGTCAATCCAGTTGTAAAAATTCAGTGAAAGATTGAAAGATATAATAACGACAATTGACTAATAATAATAATAATTCTACATATGGCACAAGGCCAGCAATTTGAAAGGGGGGGGGGGTCGATTAAATCGATCGCAGTTCGTTACTGGTACTTTATTTTAACGACCCCGTAAGGATGAAATAATTGTTTCTACTTTTGGCACAAGGCCAGCTATTACCCCAGTGTATTACTGGTACTTTATTTTATCAAGCCCGTACGGATGAAAGGCAAAGTTAACCTCGGCGATTTCTAGTATAGGCACAAAGCCAGCAATTTGGGGTGGGGGGTCCGATTAGATGGACCCCAGTACGTTACTGGTGCTTTATTTGTAAGGATGAAATAATAATAATTGTTTCTACTTTTTGGCACAAGGCCAGAAATTACCCCAGTGTATTACTGGTACTTTATTTTATCGACCCGGTAAAGATGAAAGGCAAAGTTAACCTCGGCAATAATAATAATCAAACTATATATATATAGGCAGCTACAGAAAATCCAGCTGAGAATAAGGGTAATATGAACCCATCCTAAATTCCTTTACAAAATTGTTTGTTCCAACGTTGTAACTGGATATGAAATGGCTCCAACATGAGTTGAGATTTTAACATTTCTGAAGGACTTCGCCATGAGGTTTGTTCCTAGGGCAAATTTGGTAGAGAAACATTTACATTCTATTTAGTATATTTAGTTTATTTTCTGCTCCATTTACTACTAAATTCTAAGTTTTCTTACCGTGTTTCGTGTGTTCACAAACAAAAACGAATGCCTTTTTAGATATAGTGGCAATCGTGGAGTATAGCGTACCGGATCGCCAAAATATGAACTATATGATACACGTGTATAGTTAAATTTATTCTATATACATGAGAGAAAGGGAGGGGAGGTTTGTAATAAATTTAACAGGAATTAGAACCAAACACACACACATGGATTGTATTATATATATATATATAAAGTATAAACCAACCGATCTCCGGCGACTTTTGTTGATAATAACAGCTGTGGTCAGATATCGAAGGATGTGAGGACATACGGTCTGGATGGTATTCAGGTATGGTGGTTGGTAAAGAAATAAATCCACGAGTAGATCCAATCCATCTAGATTGTTAAAGAAAACGAACAACGACCAGTGAACAAACCAAGTTCTCTGTTGTAGGGTCTGCAAGGCGGACCAGAAAGCTGCATTGCTGTCGATATATTCCCTCAATCTGTTCAATTCTTCCAGAGCCGCGTCGAAGTTTTGCAGAAGTATTTCAGATGCCAAGATACCCCATAAAGTGTTGAGGTAAAATTTATCGTTGGTCGGCAGAAGGATGCGAACGAAATAGAGATATTGGCTGGTAAATTCATAATTACCGCATTCGAACTGGAATTTGGCATAGTTATACATGTCTTCGGTAATATCTTTACTGATATCATGGTGAGTGGTGAGATAATCGTATAACTGGCTACCATCTCGGAAATTACTGATGGTTTTCATTACCTCGGGATCGTTCATAACTTCGGCGATCTTTTCAACACGTTCTTTCAATTTTTTGTCTTCAGCCAAAACACGATTCAAGTTCTCGTTATAAGGTTTTGGAGTTTCTTGATTCGGGTATAAATCGCGGTGGAGACTTATAGCGTAACGGGCCATCTTAGTTTTGCTAATAATCTCCAGTTTACCACGAATTAATTCTTCATTATCGTACACGTTGTTGTCCGACAAGAATTCCATAAACGGTAAAATGAGATGCCGGTCAAAATACTGTGACAGACGATTAGTTAAATCAAAGACTGCCATGTTGTGTTGTTTTTAAATGCTTGTTTGATGAAATTTAAGAAAAAGAAGCTATAACCACATTGAGGGCGAAGAACAAAAGGTTCAAACCACAAAGGAAAACTTTGATCTCATACAATCCTCACGCTTTTTAAAATACTTTCTTTTTTAATTTTTATCCTTCACAAGATACTTCTGAGTCAGTAGATGTGCTTATTAAACAAATAAATCCTGATGATATTGAAGATAAAACTCGTTAAACTTTTCACTGTGAGACCATGACATGCGAAGTCGACTCAGTTGTAAGTCCGTATAAAAATCGGAACGGGATTACAATGTTCCCGGGTCGTGTCGCACAAAAGTTGATGTTTGAATAATATAATATTCATTTATTTGCTTTATTTATTCTAAAGAAAACCTAATCCTTAATTTTCGACTTAAAATACAATAAAATTTCTTTAACTTTTTATTTATAATCTTTCCACGCAGTAACGATTTCGTTTCGTTCTTTTTCCCCACTCAGTAAATTTTTACACAAATATTTCTATTGGGTAATATGAAAACCAAACATGTGCTTTAAAAGCTCGCCTAATGCATATTCTTTTATTATTTTGGTGGAATTTCTTTATATTTACCTTAATTGCAGTGAAAACGATAAAATTCAGTATAAACGATATTAAGAAAAAAAACGTATTTCGTTTATAGAAAGTTTATATCGCATTAAATTCATTTCCCCACCTTCACTTTATATGTGAAATTTCAGTTTCCGATCGAAATATGATCGTAAAAAATAAGTTAAGAGGCGGGAGCGAAATGAACGCGCTATGAAGTTACGAATAACTTGATTAATTTCCGACACAAATTATTTGAAAAGTGTTAAATAAATTTGACGATATAGTTTATTTAAATGTACCCTTTATAACATATGGTAGAGTTTATTGGTCGAAATAAAACTAGTATATCGCCCCCTCTCCCCACTATTTTACTAAAATAGAAAAGTACCAGATGTTATACTCAGTGACTAAGTGGGCACGTGTGTCATTCTTACGTTTTCTTCTCTCTCACTGGTTTTTATTTCTATTATCTAAATTGTGTTTACATCTACCAGATAGTTATAAAATAAATTAAATATTCACGTATACTCATACAGTAACTTATACAAGTACATAAGTATTTGTTTAATCTAACAATAAGTTCCTTTTTAACAGTAAAATATTAGTTTAAAAAGTAGCATTACGTCATTATATATCGGTAGTTGTAGCAAAGGGGAACAAATTATTGGCAAGTTTTTGTAAATATCTTGTTAGTCTGACAGTAACTCGTTCACAAGTTAACAACTTTGGCGCCATTTCTTTCTTTAAATTAATTATTAAATTATTTTAATTTATTTTATCCACGAAGGTTATATAATCTTCTGCAGCTGAAATACTCATAAATTATCTTATAATTATATACTGTCATTTTTTTTTCTCTTATCATATCCGTCTCCAAGATGGGTGTGATGAAGTTCTTGGGTTGAGGACCACAGAAGACAAGTCTTAAGATGGGTGTTATGGAGTTCTCGGGGTAGAGGACCACAGAAGACAAGTCTTAAAGGCTATATTTATTCAAAACTAGAGAAACAACAATTTCTTTTTCAGAATTCTAACCAAACTTATTAACTAACTTAAAAATTATTATTTTTACTATTACTATATAATTTAATATAATATGAAATAAAGTACCCTTCTTCTTCATCCACTTACTCATGAAAGGGTCGTGGGGGCAGAGTCCTCAAACACTCCCTCCAGCGGGTTCTATCAGAAGCAACCGTCTCCAACTGATCCGGCTAGATCCCCTAGCATGACCAACCAAACTCATGGATGTTATCCAACCATGTTGCTCGGAGTCTACCCCTGAGTCTCCTGTCAGTTGGTTTTTTGCCTGTAAAATCTGTGCAGTGATTCTTTCCTGAGACATTCTAACCACATGTCCATAGTATCAGAGCTGTGATCTCTCAATTCAGAGAAGTAGCGGCTCTACCTGGAGTAACTCTCTGATCTCTGAGCTACAAATCTGCCCAGTGATTCTTTCCTGAGACATTCTAACCTCATGTCCATAGTATCAGAGCTGTGATCTCTCAATTCGGAGACGTAACTGTTCTACCTGAAGTGACTCTATGATCTCCGAGGAGTTACGCACTTTATCGAGTAACGTTACTCCAAAGACCCTTCGGAGGAACCCCTTTTCGGTCACTTGTATTTGTAATCATATTCTTTCGGCCATTACCCAAGATCCATGACCATAGGTAAGGGTTGGCACGACAACTGAATTGAAGATAGCGAGTTTGGTTTTTACACCTACCCCCCTTCATCTGATTACTGAATGCTGAAGCTGGCGCATTACTGCACCAACTCCTGCAATTCAGCCTCCTGCCTTCCATTACTCGTGAACACGGTCCCGAGATACTTGAACTTCTCTACCTGCTTCAGTGGAACTCCATTCACATGTAGAGTGCACTGTACTGGCTTCCATGAGAGGACGAGTGTCTCAGTTTTCACAGCATTGATTTTCATTCCAGCCATGCAGCACTCGGCATCAAACCTATCAAGTGCAAGTCAAAGATCAACTTCTGTTGAGTTAAGTAACACCATGTCGTCTGCAAATTCCAGGCAACTGATTCTACACCTGCCAGTCATGATACCACTTCCAACCTGGCTGTGTATTCTAGTCAGGCTGTGTCAATCCTGTTCATGTAAATAATTGTTTCTACTTTAGGCACAAGGCCAGCAATTACCCAGTACATTACTGGTACCTTATTTTATCGACCCCGTAAGGATGAAAGGCAAAGTGAACCTCGGCGGGATTTGAACTCAGATCATAAAGGGACGTAGCTCTATGCTTCAAAGCATGGTGTCCGACTCTCTACCGATACTGCCAATCCACCTGTTCATGTAAATAATTGTTTCTACTTTAGGCACAAGGCCAGCAATTACCCAGTGCATTACTGGTACTTTATTTTATCGACCCCGTAAGGATGAAAGGCAAAGTTAACCTCGGCGGGATTTGAACTCAGATCATAAAGGGACGTAACTCTATGCTTCAAAGCATGGTGTCCGACTCTCTACCGATACTGCCAATCCACCTGTTCATGTAAATAATGAACAGGAGAGGTGACAGTACACACCCTTGGCAGAGTTCAACTACCACATTGAATGGTTTCTATTTAACACCATTTATCCCAACATAGATACATTGATATAGAGACATCAGGGCAGCAAGAATCTGACCATCAATTCTATACCCATACTCCTGCACAACAGGTCCCGAGGAATGCAGTTATATGCCTTCTCAAGGTCAACAAAACAAGAATATACTTCTTGGCAATTCTCCTATGATTTCTCAAATATCTGCCGCAGTGTGAATATTTGGTCGCCTGTGCTGCATCCGGGGAGAAAACCACATTGTTCATCAGCTAGCTTGGACTCGACAATCTCCCAGCATCTCTTTGCCAGACACTTAGCATAGACTTTACCAGGTAGACTTAACAAGGAGATCCCTCTGTAATTGGAACAATCTCTCTTGTCTTCCTTTTTGATAATTGGGATTATCACTCCCGATTGCCATTACTTAGGTGCCTTTCCAGAGATCCAGGCCACCCGCCACACACAAGTCAGCCAGAGAATACTTTCTCTATTTAAGGCTTTTAACATCTCAGGCCATATTTCATCTTGCCCAGCGACCTTGCCAGATTTGAGCTCTTTAACTGCTCTTGTGATCTCAGTCTCTGAGAGATTAGTCACTGCTCCCAGATGCACCTCATATACATCAGAAGATGCTGTTGTGATCGGGTTTAGGTGGTCAGCAAAGTATTCTGTCCACCGCACGAGGGTGCACCTCTCTGGAGAGAGGTGAACCCCAGACATGTTCTTGATAGTAGGTGTGGAGGAGGGCTTCTTATTATGAAGTCTGCAGATGGTCTGCCAGTACATATTATTTGCTGATTTGAAGTTGGATTCCAGCTTAACCTCATGTCTTAACTTTGGACACCTTTACTGTCTCTGCTGTGATTCTTCATGCCTGCTTGTACAGCAAGTGCAAGAAGGAGGACTTATTTCCAAGCCTCCATCTTTGCTCGGATGGCATCTTTGGCCTCTTGATTGAACCAAGGAGTCTTCCTGTCATTCGGCGCCACACCAAGCCTCTTTTGTTTGCAGATTTAAACAACTGAAGCAGAAACTGCTGACCTGAACAATCTCCACTGCCTCAACATCCTGAATTTGGATGCAATAGTATCTACATACCTGACCCTGACTTCCTTATCTACCAATGCGTCCCACTTTATCCTCTAGGTCACCCTGGACCTGCCAGTTTTGTGGGCTCCTTTGGCTTTAGTCTCAAGTTGCAGATAACTAGATGGTGATCGGTTGACAGCTCAGCCCCCCTCTTAACACGAACATCCAGCACAGAATCAAAGAGATCAAAGACAATTACAAAATTATTGATTTCTGTCCCTGATTCCCCTTATACCATGTATATTTATGGATGTCTCTGTGCTGGAAAAAGGTGTTTATAATAGAGAGTCCATTGCTAGAACAGAAGTCTAGCAAGGCCTCTCCATTTGTATTCAGATCAGGGTCACCATTCCTTCCTATCACTCCTTACCATGTCAGGTCATCAGTGCCAACATGTGTATTGAAGTTTCCCATCAGGATATATGACTCAGTCTTAACTACATCTAATGCTGCAGTGACTTCATCAAGGAAGGACCTGTATTTGGACCTTGTTTGGTGTATAAACTTGCACCACCCACAGAGACCTATCTTTCAGCCTAAGCTTCAACAGGCAAATCCTCCCTCCTAATGGGATCCAGTCTATAACACATTCTGACAGACAGGGCCTTGTGAGTGTCCCCACTCCCACCTGTGCTGTAATTTCTGGCCCCATACCTGAATAGTGGAGTTTCCATCCTCCATCCAAATCTACAGTATCAGAACTTTCTTGAGGAAACCCCTGCTATATCTAGCTGGTAGCATCTAGCCTCCTCCACTAGTTCCTGCTCCTTACCTGTAAGGGTTGTGATGTTCCAGGTTCCAACTGTTAAGGTTTGCTCCCTCCCTGACCCACTTTGGGATCTCTGGATATGCAAACTTTGTGTGTCCATCCCACACCTCCCAGGACAAGTCGCAGGCCTATCACTAGTTTTTGCAGCATGAGATGGAGAGTGCAATATATTTTTTGAACAGGCCCTTCTACTTAAGGCCTGGACGTGTCCTTTGGTAACCTGTATGAAAGATGGTGTGGTATGGTTTTTCTTTGTTTTCCTCATCATATTGCAGTTTCTTTGCACCAGTCACCAATTTGGTACTTTGTCAAACCCGCAAAGTCTAGGCCTATTTAGAGGTGCCCTTTATTTACCTCATTATAGTTACATCACTGGGTTGTGAGAGTTTTCTTTGGAGCTACCATTGTTCCATCTACCCTGGTAGTTTACCGTTGTTGGTCCAAGATTGCTTATTCGTCCGGCAGTTGCCCGCTTATGTTGCAACTAGCCATCATATCTGGTGACTGTATTGCTATACATCACCTGTGACCTGCTCTCTAGCAGAATAGCTCTGCTAAGAAAAACAAAGTACCCCCTCACCCCAAATTGTTGGCCTTGTGTCTAAATCAGAAATCTATTATATTATCACTATTACACCCTTCTCGGTGGCGGTAATAGTAATAAAATAATTACCTTACATCCATTTTATTATTTAAATAAAAAAAAAAAAACTTTAATGTTTACTTGTGTTCACTAATAAGCAATAATTGTCAAATCCATTTGGTAAATATATTTTTTGTTTATACAAGAAAAAAAAGTGGTGATATATGTGTGTGGTGTGTGTGTGTGTGTGGCGCGGGGGGGGGGGGGGACATAACAGGGAAAGCTGGTGTTTTTCTCTCAAAATATTAACCCTTTAGCATTTAAACTGGCCAGAATTCTCTCACTCTTTCTGTTCAAACCAGCCATAACTGGTTGTTCATATTGACATTAAGGTATTGTTCTCAAAATAAATAACACCGAAATCTCATAGATTCCATATTATGTGAGATAAGTATGTAAGATAAAGCCTTTACCACAAAAATACAATAGTAAATATAGAGTAATGTAAAATTGGGTTAAAACAATCCCAAAAATTTACTGTTGTTAAACTTGGTAAAAATGATGGCTGCTTCTGAGAGGATCCTCTGGAAGGCATGTCTGAGGATTCTTCCTTCACAACCCTCTCAGGAATAAGTCAGAGAAGAATCCTTCGTCAACCTCTTTTTGTCTTTCTCTGTGGCAGAAATCTGCTGTTGTTAGAACTGAAAAAAATGATGGGCTCCACAAGGTTTAAGATGGCTATCATGATAGCAACCCCCTACAATTCCATTTGGTAAGAATTTAACAAAAAAAAGGGTATGGACATTTTTCATATTTCTGTTAAGGTTTGAAAGGACTCTACAGTCTGGCCTAGCATGGGATAGTGTCACTAGTGTTGGTGCCATTATAAAATGCATCCAATACACTCTGTAATATGGTTGTGCTGGTGCCACGATAACATGCACCTAGTAAGATAGTAGTGCTGGTCCCATGATAAAATCCACCCAATAGATCCTGTAAAATGCCAGTGTTGGTACCACAATAAAATGCACCTGTACTCTGTAAAGTGATAGTGTTGGTATCATGATAAAATTCACCCAGTCCACTCTGTAATATTGTAGTGTTGGTGTGATGATAAAATGCACGCAGTACACACTGTAAAGTTAGTGCTGGTACCATAATAAAATACACCCAGTCCATTTAGTAAGATGGTAATGCTGGTACCTTGATAAAATGCACCCAGTACACTCTGTTATGTGGTAGTGCTGGTGCCATGATAAAATACACCCAGTACACCTTGTAAAGTGTCAGTGTTTGTACAATGAGCAAATGCACCCAGTCCACCCTGTAAGATGGTAATGTTAGTGCCATGAAAAACGAACCCATTACCTTCCCTCCTGTAAGGTGAATGGCATTAGGTAGGACATCCAGCTGTAGAAACCATACTAAATATACAATGTAATGAAGAAGATTAGTTGCTTGGGTGCATCTTTTGTTGGATAGTCCAACCATGTCAGTGTAGAAAGTGGACATGAAATGACAGTGACCAACATATCTTGTGTTAGACCATATTTTCCTGTCCAACCCATGCCAATGTAGAGAAAGTGGACATGAAATGACAGTGACTAACATATCTTGTGTTAGACCATATTTTCCTGTCCAACCCATGCCAATGTAGAAAGTGGACATGAAATGACAGTGACCAACATATCTTGTGTTAGACCATATTTTCCTGTCCAACCCATGCCAATGTAGAAAGTGGACATGAAATGACAGTGACTAACATATCTTGTGTTAGACCATATTTTCCTGTCCAACCCATGCCAATGTAGAAAGTGGACATGAAATGACAGTGACCAACATATCTTGTGTTAGACCATATTTTCCTGTCCAACCCATGCCAATGTAGAAAGTGGACATGAAATGATGATTTTTTATGTTATATTATTTTCTTTTTTACAGTTAATTCAGGGAAAGAAGGGACGGGGACCCTAGCACTTTTCAGGGCCTCTAAGTCTAATGGAAGGACATTCTACATATAGGAAACCATTTCTGAATACTTGTAACAGAAGTGGACCCTGCTAAAGCACTTTAGGGAAACTGTGTCACAGATTAAGTCTACCACCCCAGGGCCAAGTGGTGGTGTTAAACTGGGTGACAGATTATGTCTACCACCCCAAGGCCAGGTGGTGTTAAACTGGGTGACAGATTATGTCTACCACCCCAGGGCCAGGTGGTGTTAAACTGAGTGACAGATTATGTCTACAACCCCAGGGCCAGGTGGTGTTAAACTGGGGGACAGATTATGTCTACCAACCAAGGACCAGGTAGCTGGTATTAAATTGGGTGACAGATTATTTACCACTCAAGGACCAGGTGGTAGTGTTAAACTGGGTGACATTAAATCTACCACTCAAGTAGATTACAGCGAGATTTGAACTCAAGACACAAAACACTGGAACAAAAATATCACAAGGCATCTCGTCTGATGCTCTACCAATCCACTGCTCTAGACTTGTATTATATTTAATCCTCTTGTCTCTCCCCCACCAAAGTGATGAAAATTATATAATCGACCTCAGGGGGATTTAAACTCCTAGTGTGCTCAGCTGGAACAAACACCACAAATCTATTACATCCTCTAACAATGGCAGCTTTGCCTGGTTATCACCTGATAATCTCATAAGTTCTATATTTAAGAACTTTTTTCTTTTTTTTAAATATCAATAAGGAGGCAGCGAATTGGCAGAATCGTTAGAAAGTCAGATAGAATGCTTTGCAGTATTCCAGCTCTCTTCTCTCTCAGTTCAAATTCCACCGAGGTCAACTTTGCTTTTCACCCATTCGGGGTTGATAAAAAAAGTACCAGTACTGGGGTCGATTCTTCCTCTATATTTCTTCCTGCCTTCCATTCTCTATCCTTTGGAAGAAATCTGCTGTATTCAGACCTGGAGATGGGTTCCACCAGGTTTTAAAATACCTTATGAAACGCTGTATGTCAATATGGCACCTCTACGACTCCTTCGTGAGTTAAGGGTCCATACCATGTATATCAATGAAGATTGTTGAACCCTTTTGATACCAAACTACCCTTAGTTCTATTTACTTTTTTTTCTTTTTACCGACCTCGAAAAGACGAAAGGCAAAGTTGACCTCGATGGGATTTGAAGCCAGAACCTGGAGAGAGCAAAGATAGCCAGATCGAATACTGCAAAGCATTCTATCTGACGTCCTAACAAGTCATTTCACTGCCTTTATTAAATATATATGTATATATTTTAATTCAGACTATTTTATTAATACATTTTAGCAATTCAGCTTTTATTACAATCTACTTTGAAGAATATTCCAATTAATTGTTTCTACGTTAGGCACAAAGCCAGCAATTACTCAGTGCATTACTGGTACTTTATTTTATCGACCCCGTAAGGATGAAAGACAAAGTTAACCTTTAAAGAATATTCCAATTAATATTGGTTGGTTAAACATACAGAAATATATACACAGTTATCTCCCTTGATTATTTTGCGGTAATTTTGAAAAAAAAATGGCCACCGTGAATTTTGATTACAACACGATGGCAACAATAACATTGATTTGTAGAAGGTACTGAAAGAATGTTGCCACAAAAATAATTCACAGAAAACTGATGAGATTCCTCCTAAGGTTGCCTATATTTTCAGCGATCGTCTGCTACAATGGTTCAACTTCAGTCTAAAAGTTCAACAAAGAGTAAGCTAGACAAACGACAGTCTTTTTTCTCTTCTGTTTTTCTTTCCACATTTTATCTTTCATGGAGATCAGTCATATGAAATGAAAGAATGGTTTTTTAAAAAAAAATAATCCATAATAATATAAGAGACATTGTAATGTATTATATCGCTTAGTCTGTCAAATTTTACTACCACCCACGAAATTGTTTACAAAATATATTATTACAAAATATATTATTACAATCGGTAGAAGGTCGGACACCATGCTTTGAAGCATAGAGTTACACCCCTTTACGATCTGAGTTCAAATCCCGCCGAGGTCAACTTTACCTTTCATCCTTACGAGGTATATAAAATAAAGTACCAGTAATGCACTGAGATAATCGCTGGCCTTGTGATAAAAGTAGAGACAAATATATATTGATGGCATAACATTGCTTTAGTGGCCCGACTGCTTTTCCTTTTAAATTTCTTAATATTACATATTTTTTAATGAAACTTCGCAGAGATACGAATATATTTTTGAAAGTGTTATTTTTGTTAAAGAGGAAAAATATATATAAGAAAATATGATTAAATGTCGTTTCAAAAGGACTATAAATGATTATACAATGACCTGGTATTATATCATCATCTAATGTCCATCTTCCACGCTAGCATGGGTTTAGACGGGAATTTTCCCACTTGAGGCAAGATTGGTCGTCTTGCTCGCATAGGACTGTCTGGCAGGTTTTCTACGGCTGGATGCCCTTCCTAACATCAACTACATTTACAGTGTGGACTGGGAGGTTTTTACCGTGTTACCTACACGGCCACATTACACCATGGACTGTGTGTTTTTTTGTCGTGACACCTACACGGCCTCATTTGTTTCGGACTGGATGTTGTGGTACTAACATAACTTTACATAGAAGGGTGGGGGTAGTGGGATGGGGGTGTATATTTGGTTAGGAGGTGCCTACTGAATGTAGGTTTTGCTTTGTACATAGGCAAGGCGGGTTTTCTGTATTACTGCGTAGCGCCAAAGATCTCGGTCCAGTGACATTGTCTTGGAGAGGTGTAAGTGTGTGAGGTCGGAATTTATCAGATCGTCCCAGGTTTTTCTGGGTCTGCCTACTCCGTAACTTCCATCAATTTTGATAATCCTGCACTTTTTTATACAGCTGTCGTCGTTCATGCGCATCACGTGGCCATACCAACGTAGTCTTCTCTCAAGTAAACAGCATCTGATCCCTCTTATTCTTAATTTCTCACTTAGTTCATTTATGCTTTGCCGTTCACGTATATTACTATTACACATCCAACGGAGCATGCATGCTTCGTTCCTTTCCAGTCTGCGCAGATCCTCTGCACACAATGCCCATGTCTCACTGCCATGTAACATTGCTGTTCGTATGCAGACATCATACAGCCTGCCTTTCATTTTTAGAGAGAAACCTTTAGTGGTATAAGCTCTCTGAATTATATAGATATACGGGGTGGGGCATAATTCCTGTTACAAAGTTTTAAATCAATTTAAAAATACATTATGTTGCTAATATAACCAATATATTTGTATCAAATCCATGCACTATAGCCATATTAACTATTTTTCAGAAAATTACGCCATTAACAATTTGCAATGTCCATAGAATTGAAAAGAAAGTTCATAATAGAGAAGCATGAAAAAGACCTGACTCCACCCGAGATATTTAAACTGGTGAAAATTCTTAAGATCAATAGAATGTTGATCAAAAGGACAATCGATCGATTTAAGGAAACTTCCTCGACCAAAGACAGACCTCGATCCGGACGCCCTCGCACCTCAAGATCACCAAAACTCATTAAAAGTGTGAGTGAAAAAATAAGGCGTAATCCAAGAAGGTCCATGAGAAAAATGGCAGAAGAAGCAGAAATATCGCCGAGAACTATGCGGAGGATATGATCTGGGGATGTCACCCTATAAGTTCCAAAAGAGGCAGCTTCTTTCTGCAGCCACAATTGAAAAGAGGCTCTCCAGAAGTAAACTGTTATTCAACCGTATCAAGGATGGCACGCTGCAAAACATCATCTTTACAGATGAGAATTTATTCACTGTGCAGCAGTCTCACAATCATCAAAATAATCGAGTACTTGCAAAAAGTCTCAAATCAATTCCTTCAAGTGTAGGAAAAGTGTTCAGAACACAGAAACCAGCATCAGTGATGGTTTGGGCAGCCATTTCTGAAAGAGGCAAGACTCCTCTGATTTTTGTGCCTCAAGGAGTTAAAATTAACAAAGAACTTTACATAAAGGATATTTTGGAAGCAGCACTGATGCCATGGTGCACATCTGTTTATGGTGAGGACATTTGGACTCTCCAACAAGATGGAGCGACGAGCCATACTGCTAGCGTAACACAACAGTGGTGTAGAGACCATTGTCCTGCATGGATCAGTAAGGAAGAGTGGCCTCCCACATCACCAGATCTCAACTCTCTCGATTTTTCTTTACGGTCAATTCTTGAGAATGAAGCCTGCTCTACTCCTAGCCAAAATATTGAAACTCTAAAATCAAAACTAAATAAAGTATGGGAGAAAATACCCATGGAAACTGTTTGTGCAGCCATCGAAGACTTTCCTAGAAGACTTCAAGCAGTAGTGAGAGCTAGAGGAAAGCATTTCGAATAAATTTTTGTGCAGTTGTTTAATAGTATATTACTTCCTGTTTGTTGTCAGATCAAGTCAGATCTTGAAATAAATGTTTTTTTTTCAAGAACTATTTCAAGATCTCAGGAAGCTTAACTAAGAATGTAGGCTTCACATGTAGCAGCTGTGCTGGGACAGCAAGCAACAAACAGCCACAGGAAACAAGTACCACCAATCTCTGGGAGGGCTCTGTAGAAACAGTAGATACCTTCTGCTACCTAGGTGACCGAATTAGCAGTGGAGGTGGGTGTTCAGAAAGTACAATAACTAGGGTAAGAACGGGATGGAAGAAGTTCAGGGAGCTTCTGACACTGCTAGCTGCAAAAGGCTTTTCCCTCAAAATGAAAGGCAGACTGTATGATGCGTGTATATGAACACTAATGTTACATGGTAGTGAGACCTGGGCACTGAAGGTGGAAGACTTGTGTAGATTAGAAAAAAATGAAGCCTGCATGCTCTGATGGATGTGTAATAGTAATATACGCGAACGGCAAAGCATAAATGATTTGAGAGAGAGACTGAGCATAAGAGGAATCAAATGCTGTGTGCAGGAGAGGAGGTTGCGTTGGTATGGACATGTGATGCGTATGAAGGATGACAGCTGCATAAAAAGGTGTAGAGCACTAGAAGTCGATGGAAACCGCGGAGTGGGGAGACCCAAGAAGACCTGGGATGAGGTGATAAAAGCCGACTTTACTCAATTACACCTCTCAAAGGTGATAACATACGACCATGACCTCTGGCGTCACGCAGTAATACAGAATACCCCACCCCCCACGGGTACAAGCCGAAGCTGAAACATATAGACAATATGCCCCCACACCCTCCCACTGCAAAGTGGTCGTGGAGGTGCCACGGCAAAAAAGCACCCAGCCCACACTGTAAAGTGGACGTGGAGGTTCCATGGAAAAAAAGCAGCCAGCACTCACTGTAAATGAGGTTGGTGTTAGGAAGGGCATCCAGCTGTAGAAATCAAGCCAGAATCAGTTCCCGTATGAGCAAGGCATGGTCAGCCGACCAGACACTGCCCACAACAGGACAACCCGTCTAACCCATGCTAGCGTGGAAGAACGGACGTAAAAAAGTGATGATGATGATGATTTGCATTTTATTTTGTAACAGTTTTTATGCCCCACCCTGTATATTAATAGGGGTGGACTAAAGTAACTGTCTTTTTTATTTATTATTATTATTTTTTATCTATTATTATTATAACAAAACTCGGTCGGTGGATTGGCAGTATCGGTAGAGGGTCTGACGCTATGCTTTACAGCAAAGAGTTACGGCCCTTTATGGTCTGAGTTCAAATCCCGCCGAGGTTAACTTTGCCTTTCATCCTTACGGGGGTCGATAAAATAAAGTACCAGTAATACACTGGAATAATTGCTGGCCTTGTGTCAAATGTAGAAACAATTATTATAACAAAACTCCAGACAAACATATACTGTTGAGTGCTTGACATCTGTTTATTAAAAGTCGGTTGATTCTAAATCAATTAATTCTCTCTAATTGAACAAATTTATGCTCCTGTCATTGTTTTACTTCAACTGTTGACGCTTACGAATCACAGTCTTCGCTTCATTGCAGAACATCACAACACCATCAATGTCTCTAATGGACGACAACTCGTCCACTACAGATATGGCAGTTCAAGCAGCGATTACATCAAAAATACCACCATTCTGGGTACACAACCCAGTCCTATGGTTCACACATATTGAAGATCAGTTGGCATCGAACTGGATTGTTAGTAAGGCAGCTCGTCTAACTCACGTCATTGGTTCGTTGTCTCCAGAGATCATGAATGTTGTCTGTCACCTGGTATTGGCACCACCTGGCTCTGTGTTATACGACACATTCAAAGTAAATCTAATCAGGAGGACGTCGGAGTCGCAACAAAACCACCTACACCAGCTCCTTATAGCGGAAGAATTAGGAGATAAAAAGCCGACGCAACTCCTACGGTGAACCCTAACACTACACTGTGGCGGGCTTATCACTTTGATGTGAACCCTAGCACTACACTGTGGTGGGCTTATCACTTTGATGTGAACCCTAACACTACACTGTGGCGGGCTTATCACTTTGATGTGAACCCTAACACTACACTGTGGTGGGCTTATCACTGTCATGTGAACCCTAACACTACTTTGTGGTGGGCTTATCACTTTGATGTGAACCCTAACACTACACTGTGGCGGGCTTATCACTTTGATGTGAACCCTAACACTACACTGTGGCGGGCTAACCACTTTGATGTGAACCCTAACACTACACTGTGGCGGGCTAACCACTTTGATGTGAACCCTAACACTACACTGTGGCGGGCTAACCACTTTGATGTGAACCCTAACACTACACTGTGGCGGGCTAACCACTTTGATGTGAACCCTAACACTACACTGTGGCGGGCTTATCACTTTGATGTGAACCCTAACACTACACTGTGGCGGGCTAACCACTTTGATGTGAACCCTAACACTACACTGTGGCGGGCTAATCACTGTCATGTGAACCCTAACACTACACTGTGGCGGGCTTATCACTTTGATGTGAACCCTAACACTACACTGTGGCGGGCTAATCACTGTCATGTGAACCCTAACACTACACTGTGGCAGGCTTATCACTTTGATGTGAACCCTAACACTACACTGTGGCAGGTTAACCACTTTGATGTGAACCCTAACACTACACTGTGGTGGGCTTATCACTTTGATGTGAACCCTAACACTACACTGTGGTGGGCTTATCACTTTGATGTGAACCCTAACACTACACTGTGGTGGGCTTATCACTTTGATGTGAACCCTAACACTACACTGTGGCGGGCTTATCACTTTGATGTGAACCCTAACACTACACTATGGTGGGCTTATCACTTTGATGTGAACCCTAACACTACACTATGGTGGGCTTATCACTTTGATGTGAACCCTAACACTACACTATGGCGGGCTTATCACTTTGATGTGAACCCTAACACTACACTATGGCGGGCTTATCACTTTGATGTGAACCCTAACACTACACTATGGCGGGCTTATCACTTTGATGTGAACCCTAACACTACACTGTGGTGGGCTTATCACTTTGATGTGAACCCTAACACTACACTGTGGTGGGCTTATCACTTTGATGTGAACCCTAACACTACACTGTGGTGGGCTTATCACTTTGATGTGAACCCTAACACTACACTGTGGCGGGCTTATCACTTTGATGTGAACCCTAACACTACACTGTGGCGGGCTTATCACTTTGATGTGAACCCTAACACTACACTGTGGCGGGCTTATCACTTTGATGTGAACCCTAACACTACACTGTGGCGGGTTTATCACTTTGCTGTGAACCCTAACACTACACTGTGGTGGGCTTATCACTTTGATGTGAACCCTAACACTACACTGTGGTGGGCTTATCACTTTGATGTGAACCCTAACACTACACTGTGGCGGGCTTATCACTTTGCTGTGAACCCTAACACTACACTGTGGCGGGCTTATCACTTTGCTGTGAACCCTAACACTACACTGTGGTGGGCTTATCACTTTGATGTGAACCCTAACACTACACTGTGGTGGGCTTATCACTTTGATGTGAACCCTAACACTACACTGTGGCGGGCTTATCACTTTGCTGTGAACCCTAACACTACACTGTGGCGGGCTTATCACTTTGCTGTGAACCCTAACACTACACTGTGGCGGGCTCCCACATCGCCAGATCTCAACTCTCTCGATTTTTCTTTACGGTCAATTCTTGAGAATGAAGCCTGCTCTACTCCGAGCCAAAATATTGAAACTCTAAAATCAAAACTGAATAAAGTATGGGAGAAAATACCCATGGAAACTGTTCGTGCAGCCATCAAAGACTTTCCTAGAAGACTTCAAGCAGTAATGAGAGCTAGAGGAAAGCATTTCGAATAAATTTTTGTGCAGTTGTTTAATAGTATATTACTTCCTGTTTGTTGTCAGATCAAGTCAGATCTTGAAATAAATGTTTTTTTTCAAGAACTATTTCAAGATCTCAGGAAGCTTAACTAAGAATGTAGGCTTCACATGTAGCAGCTGTGCTGGGACAGCAAGCAACAAACAGCCACAGGAAACAAGTACCACCAATCTCTGGGAGGGCTCTGTAGAAACAGTAGATAGCTTCTGCTACCTAGGTGACCGAATTAGCAGTGGAGGTGGGTGTTCAGAAAGTACAATAACTAGGGTAAGAACGGGATGGAAGAAGTTCAGGGAGCTTCTGACACTGCTAGCTGCAAAAGGCTTTTCCCTCAAAATGAAAGGCAGACTGTATGATGCGTGTATATGAACACTAATGTTACATGGTAGTGAGACCTGGGCACTGAAGGTGGAAGACTTGTGTAGATTAGAAAGAAATGAAGCCTGCATGCTCTGATGGATGTGTAATAGTAATATACGCGAACGGCAAAGCATAAATGATTTGAGAGAGAGACTGAGCATAAGAGGAATCAAATGCTGTGTGCAGGAGAGGCGGTTGCGTTGGTATGGACATGTGATACGTATGAAGGATGACAGCTGCATAAAAAGGTGTAGAGCACTAGAAGTCGATGGAAACCGCGGAGTGGGGAGACCCAAGAAGACCTGGGATGAGGTGATAAAAGCCGACTTTACTCAATTACACCTCTCAAAGGTGATAACATATGACCATGACCTCTGGCGTCACGCAGTAATACAGAATACCCCACCCCCCACGGGTACAAGCCGAAGCTGAAACATATAGACAATATGCCCCCACACCCTCCCACTGCAAAGTGGTCGTGGAGGTGCCACGGCAAAAAAGCACCCAGCCCACACTGTAAAGTGGACGTGGAGGTGCCATGGAAAAAAAGCACCCAGCACTTACTGTAAATGAGGTTGGTGTTAGGAAGGGCATCCAGCTGTAGAAATCAAGCCAGAATCAGTTCCCGTATGAGCAAGGCATGGTCAGCCGACCAGACACTGCCCACAACAGGACAACCCGTCTAACCCATGCTAGCGTGGAAGAACGGACGTAAAAAAGTGATGATGATGATGATTTGCATTTTATTTTGTAACAGTTTTTATGCCCCACCCTGTATATTAATAGGGGTGGACTAAAGTCTTTTTTATTTATTATTATTATAACAAAACTCGGTCGGTGGATTGGCAGTATCGGTAGAGGGTCTGACGCTATGCTTTACAGCAAAGAGTTACGGCCCTTTATGGTCTGAGTTCAAATCCCGCCGAGGTTAACTTTGCCTTTCATCCTTACGGGGGTCGATAAAATAAAGTACCAGTAATACACTGGAATAATTGCTGGCCTTGTGTCAAATGTAGAAACAATTATTATAACAAAACTCCAGACAAACATATACTGTTGAGTGCTTGACATCTATTTATTAAAAGTCGGTTGATTCTAAAACAACTAATTCTGTCTAATTGAACAAATTTATGCTCTTGTCATTGTTTTACTTCAACTGTTGACGCTTACGAATCACAGTCTTCGCTTCATTGCAGAACATCACAACACCATCAATGTCTCTAATGGACGACAACTCGTCCACTACAGATATGGCAGTTCAAGCAGCGATTACATCAAAAATACCACCATTCTGGGTACACAACCCAGTCCTATGGTTCACACATATTGAAGATCAGTTGGCATCGAACTGGATTGTTAGTAAGGCAGCTCGTCTAACTCACGTCATTGGTTCGTTGTCTCCAGAGATCATGAATGTTGTCTGTCACCTGGTATTGGCACCACCTGGCTCTGTGTTATACGACACATTCAAAGTAAATCTAATCAGGAGGACGTCAGAGTCGCAACAAAACCACCTACACCAGCTCCTTATAGCGGAAGAATTAGGAGATAAAAAGCCGACGCAACACCTACGGTGAACCCTAACACTACACTGTGGCAGGCTTATCACTGTCATGTGAACCCTAACACTACACTGTGGCGGGCTTATCACTTTGATGTGAACCCTAACACTACACTGTGGCGGGCTTATCACTTTGATGTGAACCCTAACACTACACTGTGGTGGGCTTATCACTGTCATGTGAACCCTAACACTACTTTGTGGTGGGCTTATCACTTTGATGTGAACCCTAACACTACACTGTGGCGGGCTTATCACTTTGATGTGAACCCTAACACTACACTGTGGCGGGCTAACCACTTTGATGTGAACCCTAACACTACACTGTGGCGGGCTAACCACTTTGATGTGAACCCTAACACTACACTGTGGCGGGCTAACCACTTTGATGTGAACCCTAACACTACACTGTGGCGGGCTAACCACTTTGATGTGAACCCTAACACTACACTGTGGCGGGCTTATCACTTTGATGTGAACCCTAACACTACACTGTGGCGGGCTAACCACTTTGATGTGAACCCTAACACTACACTGTGGCGGGCTAATCACTGTCATGTGAACCCTAACACTACACTGTGGCGGGCTTATCACTTTGATGTGAACCCTAACACTACACTGTGGCGGGCTAATCACTGTCATGTGAACCCTAACACTACACTGTGGCAGGCTTATCACTTTGATGTGAACCCTAACACTACACTGTGGCAGGTTAACCACTTTGATGTGAACCCTAACACTACACTGTGGTGGGCTTATCACTTTGATGTGAACCCTAACACTACACTGTGGTGGGCTTATCACTTTGATGTGAACCCTAACACTACACTGTGGTGGGCTTATCACTTTGATGTGAACCCTAACACTACACTGTGGCGGGCTTATCACTTTGATGTGAACCCTAACACTACACTATGGTGGGCTTATCACTTTGATGTGAACCCTAACACTACACTATGGTGGGCTTATCACTTTGATGTGAACCCTAACACTACACTATGGCGGGCTTATCACTTTGATGTGAACCCTAACACTACACTATGGCGGGCTTATCACTTTGATGTGAACCCTAACACTACACTATGGCGGGCTTATCACTTTGATGTGAACCCTAACACTACACTGTGGCGGGCTTATCACTTTGATGTGAACCCTAACACTACACTGTGGCGGGCTTATCACTTTGATGTGAACCCTAACACTACACTGTGGCGGGTTTATCACTTTGCTGTGAACCCTAACACTACACTGTGGTGGGCTTATCACTTTGATGTGAACCCTAACACTACACTGTGGCGGGCTTATCACTTTGCTGTGAACCCTAACACTACACTGTGGCGGGCTTATCACTTTGCTGTGAACCCTAACACTACACTGTGGCGGGCTCCCACATCGCCAGATCTCAACTCTCTCGATTTTTCTTTACGGTCAATTCTTGAGAATGAAGCCTGCTCTACTCCGAGCCAAAATATTGAAACTCTAAAATCAAAACTGAATAAAGTATGGGAGAAAATACCCATGGAAACTGTTCGTGCAGCCATCAAAGACTTTCCTAGAAGACTTCAAGCAGTAATGAGAGCTAGAGGAAAGCATTTCGAATAAATTTTTGTGCAGTTGTTTAATAGTATATTACTTCCTGTTTGTTGTCAGATCAAGTCAGATCTTGAAATAAATGTTTTTTTTCAAGAACTATTTCAAGATCTCAGGAAGCTTAACTAAGAATGTAGGCTTCACATGTAGCAGCTGTGCTGGGACAGCAAGCAACAAACAGCCACAGGAAACAAGTACCACCAATCTCTGGGAGGGCTCTGTAGAAACAGTAGATAGCTTCTGCTACCTAGGTGACCGAATTAGCAGTGGAGGTGGGTGTTCAGAAAGTACAATAACTAGGGTAAGAACGGGATGGAAGAAGTTCAGGGAGCTTCTGACACTGCTAGCTGCAAAAGGCTTTTCCCTCAAAATGAAAGGCAGACTGTATGATGCGTGTATATGAACACTAATGTTACATGGTAGTGAGACCTGGGCACTGAAGGTGGAAGACTTGCGTAGATTAGAAAGAAATGAAGCCTGCATGCTCTGATGGATGTGTAATAGTAATATACGCGAACGGCAAAGCATAAATGATTTGAGAGAGAGACTGAGCATAAGAGGAATCAAATGCTGTGTGCAGGAGAGGCGGTTGCGTTGGTATGGACATGTGATACGTATGAAGGATGACAGCTGCATAAAAAGGTGTAGAGCACTAGAAGTCGATGGAAACCGCGGAGTGGGGAGACCCAAGAAGACCTGGGATGAGGTGATAAAAGCCGACTTTACTCAATTACACCTCTCAAAGGTGATAACATATGACCATGACCTCTGGCGTCACGCAGTAATACAGAATACCCCACCCCCCACGGGTACAAGCCGAAGCTGAAACATATAGACAATATGCCCCCACACCCTCCCACTGCAAAGTGGTCGTGGAGGTGCCACGGCAAAAAAGCACCCAGCCCACACTGTAAAGTGGACGTGGAGGTGCCATGGAAAAAAAGCACCCAGCACTTACTGTAAATGAGGTTGGTGTTAGGAAGGGCATCCAGCTGTAGAAATCAAGCCAGAATCAGTTCCCGTATGAGCAAGGCATGGTCAGCCGACCAGACACTGCCCACAACAGGACAACCCGTCTAACCCATGCTAGCGTGGAAGAACGGACGTAAAAAAGTGATGATGATGATGATTTGCATTTTATTTTGTAACAGTTTTTATGCCCCACCCTGTATATTAATAGGGGTGGACTAAAGTAACTGTCTTTTTTATTTATTATTATTATAACAAAACTCGGTCGGTGGATTGGCAGTATCGGTAGAGGGTCTGACGCTATGCTTTACAGCAAAGAGTTACGGCCCTTTATGGTCTGAGTTCAAATCCCGCCGAGGTTAACTTTGCCTTTCATCCTTACGGGGGTCGATAAAATAAAGTACCAGTAATACACTGGAATAATTGCTGGCCTTGTGTCAAATGTAGAAACAATTATTATAACAAAACTCCAGACAAACATATACTGTTGAGTGCTTGACATCTATTTATTAAAAGTCGGTAGATTCTAAAACAACTAATTCTGTCTAATTGAACAAATTTATGCTCTTGTCATTGTTTTACTTCAACTGTTGACGCTTACGAATCACAGTCTTCGCTTCATTGCAGAACATCACAACACCATCAATGTCTCTAATGGACGACAACTCGTCCACTACAGATATGGCAGTTCAAGCAGCGATTACATCAAAAATACCACCATTCTGGGTACACAACCCAGTCCTATGGTTCACACATATTGAAGATCAGTTGGCATCGAACTGGATTGTTAGTAAGGCAGCTCGTCTAACTCACGTCATTGGTTCGTTGTCTCCAGAGATCATGAATGTTGTCTGTCACCTGGTATTGGTACCACCTGGCTCTGTGTTATACGACACATTCAAAGTAAATCTAATCAGGAGGACGTCAGAGTCGCAACAAAACCACCTACACCAGCTCCTTATAGCGGAAGAATTAGGAGATAAAAAGCCGACGCAACACCTACGGTGAACCCTAACACTACACTGTGGCAGGCTTATCACTGTCATGTGAACCCTAACACTACACTGTGGCGGGCTTATCACTTTGATGTGAACCCTAACACTACACTGTGGCGGGCTTATCACTTTGATGTGAACCCTAACACTACACTGTGGCGGGCTTATCACTTTGATGTGAACCCTAACACTACACTGTGGTGGGCTTATCACTTTGATGTCAACCCTAACACTACACTGTGGCGGGCTTATCACTTTGATGTGAACCCTAACACTACACTGTGGCGGGCTTATCACTTTGATGTGAACCCTAACACTACACTGTGGCGGGCTTATCACTTTGATGTGAACCCTAACACTACACTGTGGCGGGCTTATCACTTTGATGTGAACCCTAACACTACACTGTGGCGGGCTTATCACTTTGATGTGAACCCTAACACTACACTGTGGTGGGCTTATCACTTTGATGTCAACCCTAACACTACACTGTGGCGGGCTTATCACTTTGATGTGAACCCTAACACTACACTGTGGCGGGCTTATCACTTTGATGTGAACCCTAACACTACACTGTGGCGGGCTTATCACTTTGATGTGAACCCTAACACTACACTGTGGCGGGCTTATCACTTTGATGTGAACCCTAACACTACACTATGGTGGGCTTATCACTTTGATGTGAACCCTAACACTACACTGTGGCGGGCTTATCACTTTGATGTCAACCCTAACACTACACTGTGGCGGGCTTATCACTTTGATGTCAACCCTAACACTACACTGTGGCGGGCTTATCACTTTGATGTGAACCCTAACACTACACTGTGGTGGGCTTATCACTTTGATGTGAACCCTAACACTACACTATGGTGGGCTTATCACTTTGATGTGAATCCTAACACTACACTGTGGTGGGCTTATCACTTTGATGTGAACCCTAACACTACACTATGGTGGGCTTATCACTTTGATGTGAATCCTAACACTACACTGTGGCGGGCTTATCACTTTGATGTGAACCCTAACACTACACTGTGGCGGGCTTATCACTTTGATGTGAACCCTAACACTACACTATGGTGGGCTTATCACTTTGATGTGAATCCTAACACTACACTATGGTGGGCTTATCACTGTCATGTGAACCCTAACACTACACTGTGGTGGGCTTATCACTTTGATGTCAACCCTAACACTACACTATGGTGGGCTTATCACTTTGATGTGAACCCTAACACTACACTGTGGTGGGCTTATCACTGTCATGTGAATCCTAACACTACACTGTGGTGGGCTTATCACTTTGATGTCAACCCTAACACTACACTGTGGCGGGCTTATCACTTTGATGTGAACCCTAACACTACACTATGGTGGGCTTATCACTTTGATGTGAACCCTAACACTACACTGTGGTGGGCTTATCACTGTCATGTGAACCCTAACACTACACTGTGGTGGGCTTATCACTTTGATGTGAACCCTAACACTACACTATGGTGGGCTTATCACTTTGATGTGAACCCTAACACTACACTGTGGTGGGCTTATCACTGTCATGTGAACCCTAACACTACACTGTGGTGGGCTTATCACTTTGATGTGAACCCTAACACTACACTATGGTGGGCTTATCACTTTGATGTGAACCCTAACACTACACTGTGGCGGGCTTATCACTTTGATGTGAACCCTAACACTACACTGTGGCGGGCTTATCACTTTGATGTGAACCCTAACACTACACTATGGTGGGCTTATCACTTTGATGTGAACCCTAACACTACACTGTGGTGGGCTTATCACTGTCATGTGAACCCTAACACTACACTGTGGTGGGCTTATCACTTTGATGTGAACCCTAACACTACACTGTGGCGGGCTTATCACTGTCATGTGAACCCTAACACTACACTGTGGCAGGCTTATCACTTTGATGTGAACCCTAACACTACACTGTGGCAGGCTTATCACTGTCATGTGAACCCTAACACTACACTGTGGCAGGCTCATCACTGTCATGTGAACCCTAACACTACACTGTGGCAGGCTTATCACTGTCATGTGAACCCTAACACTACACTGTGGCAGGCTTATCACTGTCATGTGAACCCTAACACTACACTGTGGCGGGCTTATCACTGTCATGTGAACCCTAACACAACACTGTGGTGGGCTTATCACTTTGATGTGAACCCTAACACTACACTGTGGCGGGCTTATCACTGTCATGTGAACCCTAACACTACACTGTGGCAGGCTTATCACTGTCATGTGAACCCTAACACTACACTGTGGCGGGCTTATCACTTTGATGTGAACCCTAACACTACACTGTGGCGGGCTTATCACTGTCATGTGAACCCTAACACTACACTGTGGCGGGCTTATCACTTTGATGTGAACCCTAACACTACACTGTGGTGGGCTTATCACTTTGATGTCAACCCTAACACTACACTGTGGCGGGCTTATCACTTTGATGTGAACCCTAACACTACACTGTGGCGGGCTTATCACTTTGATGTGAACCCTAACACTACACTGTGGCGGGCTTATCACTTTGATGTGAACCCTAACACTACACTGTGGCGGGCTTATCACTTTGATGTGAACCCTAACACTACACTATGGTGGGCTTATCACTTTGATGTGAACCCTAACACTACACTGTGGCGGGCTTATCACTTTGATGTCAACCCTAACACTACACTGTGGCGGGCTTATCACTTTGATGTCAACCCTAACACTACACTGTGGCGGGCTTATCACTTTGATGTGAACCCTAACACTACACTGTGGTGGGCTTATCACTTTGATGTGAACCCTAACACTACACTATGGTGGGCTTATCACTTTGATGTGAATCCTAACACTACACTGTGGTGGGCTTATCACTTTGATGTGAACCCTAACACTACACTATGGTGGGCTTATCACTTTGATGTGAATCCTAACACTACACTGTGGCGGGCTTATCACTTTGATGTGAACCATAACACTACACTGTGGCGGGCTTATCACTTTGATGTGAACCCTAACACTACACTATGGTGGGCTTATCACTTTGATGTGAATCCTAACACTACACTGTGGTGGGCTTATCACTGTCATGTGAACCCTAACACTACACTGTGGTGGGCTTATCACTTTGATGTCAACCCTAACACTACACTGTGGCGGGCTTATCACTTTGATGTGAACCCTAACACTACACTATGGTGGGCTTATCACTTTGATGTGAACCCTAACACTACACTGTGGTGGGCTTATCACTGTCATGTGAACCCTAACACTACACTGTGGTGGGCTTATCACTTTGATGTGAACCCTAACACTACACTATGGTGGGCTTATCACTTTGATGTGAACCCTAACACTACACTGTGGTGGGCTTATCACTGTCATGTGAACCCTAACACTACACTGTGGTGGGCTTATCACTTTGATGTGAACCCTAACACTACACTATGGTGGGCTTATCACTTTGATGTGAACCCTAACACTACACTGTGGCGGGCTTATCACTTTGATGTGAACCCTAACACTACACTGTGGCGGGCTTATCACTTTGATGTGAACCCTAACACTACACTATGGTGGGCTTATCACTTTGATGTGAACCCTAACACTACACTGTGGTGGGCTTATCACTGTCATGTGAACCCTAACACTACACTGTGGTGGGCTTATCACTTTGATGTGAACCCTAACACTACACTGTGGCGGGCTTATCACTGTCATGTGAACCCTAACACTACACTGTGGCGGGCTTATCACTTTGATGTGAACCCTAACACTACACTGTGGCAGGCTTATCACTGTCATGTGAACCCTAACACTACACTGTGGCAGGCTCATCACTGTCATGTGAACCCTAACACTACACTGTGGCAGGCTTATCACTGTCATGTGAACCCTAACACTACACTGTGGCAGGCTTATCACTGTCATGTGAACCCTAACACTACACTGTGGCGGGCTTATCACTGTCATGTGAACCCTAACACAACACTGTGGTGGGCTTATCACTTTGATGTGAACCCTAACACTACACTGTGGCGGGCTTATCACTGTCATGTGAACCCTAACACTACACTGTGGTGGGCTTATCACTTTGATGTGAACCCTAACACTACACTGTGGCGGGCTTATCACTTTGATGTGAACCCTAACACTACACTGTGGCGGGCTTATCACTGTCATGTGAACCCTAACACTACACTGTGGCGGGCTTATCACTTTGATGTGAACCCTAACACTACACTGTGGCGGGCTTATCACTTTGATGTGAACCCTAACACTACACTGTGGTGGGCTTATCACTTTGATGTGAACCCTAACACTACACTGTGGCGGGCTTATCACTTTGATGTGAACCCTAACACTACACTGTGGTGGGCTTATCACTTTGATGTGAACCCTAACACTACACTGTGGCGGGCTTATCACTTTGATGTGAACCCTAACACTACACTGTGGCGGGCTTATCACTTTGATGTGAACCCTAACACTACACTGTGGTGGGCTTATCACTTTGATGTGAACCCTAACACTACACTGTGGTGGGCTTATCACTTTGATGTGAACCCTAACACTACACTGTGGTGGGCTTATCACTTTGATGTGAACCCTAACACTACACTGTGGCGGGCTTATCACTTTGATGTGAACCCTAACACTACACTGGCGGGCTTATCACTGTCATGTGAACCCTAACACTACACTGTGGCGGGCTTATCACTTTGATGTGAACCCTAACACTACACTGTGGTGGGCTTATCACTTTGATGTGAACCCTAACACTACACTGTGGCGGGCTTATCACTTTGATGTGAACCCTAACACTACACTGTGGCGGGCTTATCACTTTGGTGTGAACCCTAACACTACACTGGCGGGCTTATCACTGTCATGTGAACCCTAACACTACACTGTGGCGGGCTTATCACTTTGATGTGAACCCTAACACTACACTGTGGCGGGCTTATCACTTTGATGTGAATCCTAACACTACACTGTGGCGGGCTTATCACTGTCATGTGAACCCTAACACTACACTGTGGCGGGCTTATCACTTTGATGTGAATCCTAACACTACACTGTGGTGGGCTTATCACTTTGATGTGAACCCTAACACTACACTGTGGTGGGCTTATCACTTTGATGTGAACCCTAACACTACACTGTGGCGGGCTTATCACTTTGATGTGAACCCTAACACTACACTGTGGTGGGCTTATCACTTTGATGTGAACCCTAACACTACACTGTGGTGGGCTTATCACTTTGATGTGAACCCTAACACTACACTGTGGTGGGCTTATCACTTTGATGTGAACCCTAACACTACACTGTGGCGGGCTTATCACTTTGATGTGAACCCTAACACTACACTGGCGGGCTTATCACTGTCATGTGAACCCTAACATTACACTGTGGCGGGCTTATCACTTTGATGTGAACCCTAACACTACACTGGCGGGCTTATCACTGTCATGTGAACCCTAACACTACACTGTGGCGGGCTTATCACTTTGATGTGAACCCTAACACTACACTGTGGCGGGCTTATCACTTTGATGTGAATCCTAACACTACACTGTGGCGGGCTTATCACTGTCATGTGAACCCTAACACTACACTGTGGTGGGCTTATCACTTTGATGTGAACCCTAACACTACACTGTGGTGGGCTTATCACTTTGATGTGAATCCTAACACTACACTGTGGTGGGCTTATCACTGTCATGTGAACCCTAACACTACACTGTGGTGGGCTTATCACTTTGATGTGAACCCTAACACTACACTGTGGCGGGCTTATCACTTTGATGTGAATCCTAACACTACACTGTGGTGGGCTTATCACTTTGATGTGAACCCTAACACTACACTGTGGTGGGCTTATCACTTTGATGTGAACCCTAACACTACACTGTGGTGGGCTTATCACTTTGATGTGAATCCTAACACTACACTGTGGTGGGCTTATCACTTTGATGTGAACCCTAACACTACACTGTGGCGGGCTTATCACTTTGATGTGAACCCTAACACTACACTGTGGTGGGCTTATCACTTTGATGTGAATCCTAACACTACACTGTGGCGGGCTTATCACTTTGATGTGAACCCTAACACTACACTGTGGTGGGCTTATCACTGTCATGTGAATCCTAACACTACACTGTGGTGGGCTTATCACTGTCATGTGAACCCTAACACTACACTGTGGTGGGCTTATCACTGTCATGTGAACCCTAACACTACACTGTGGTGGGCTTATCACTTTGATGTGAATCCTAACACTACACTGTGGTGGGCTTATCACTTTGATGTGAACCCTAACACTACACTGTGGTGGGCTTATCACTTTGATGTGAACCCTAACACTACACTGTGGCGGGCTTATCACTTTGATGTGAACCCTAACACTACACTGTGGCGGGCTTATCACTTTGATGTGAACCCTAACACTACACTGTGGTGGGCTTATCACTTTGATGTGAACCCTAACACTACACTGTGGTGGGCTTATCACTGTCATGTGAACCCTAACACTACACTGTGGCGGGCTTATCACTGTCATGTGAACCCTAACACTACACTGTGGTGGGCTTATCACTGTCATGTGAACCCTAACACTACACTGTGGTGGGCTTATCACTTTGATGTGAACCCTAACACTACACTGTGGCGGGCTTATCACTGTCATGTGAACCCTAACACTACACTGTGGTGGGCTTATCACTTTGATGTGAACCCTAACACTACACTGTGGTGGGCTTATCACTGTCATGTGAACCCTAACACTACACTGTGGTGGGCTTATCACTTTGATGTGAACCCTAACACTACACTGTGGTGGGCTTATCACTGTCATGTGAACCCTAACACTACACTGTGGTGGGCATATCACTTTGATGTGAACCCTAACACTACACTGTGGTGGGCTTATCACTGTCATGTGAACCCTAACACTACACTGTGGTGGGCTTATCACTTTGATGTGAACCCTAACACTACACTGTGGTGGGCTTATCACTGTCATGTGAACCCTAACACTACACTGTGGTGGGCTTATCACTGTCATGTGAACCCTAACACTACACTCTGGTGGGCTTATCACTGTCATGTGAACCCTAACACTACACTGTGGTGGGCTTATCACTGTCATGTGAACCCTCTACACTGTGGTGGGCTTATCACTGTCATGTGAACCCTAACACTACACTGTGGTGGGCTTATCACTTTGATGTGAACCCTAACACTACACTGTGGTGGGCTTATCACTGTCATGTGAACCCTAACACTACACTGTGGTGGGCTTATCACTGTCATGTGAACCCTAACACTACACTGTGGTGGGCTTATCACTGTCATGTGAACCCTAACACTACACTGTGGTGGGCTTATCACTGTCATGTGAACCCTAACACTACACTGTGGTGGGCTTATCACTTTGATGTGAACCCTAACACTACACTGTGGTGGGCTTATCACTGTCATGTGAACCCTAACACTACACTGTGGTGGGCTTATCACTGTCATGTGAACCCTAACACTACACTGTGGTGGGCTTATCACTTTGATGTGAACCCTAACACTACACTGTGGTGGGCTTATCACTGTCATGTGAACCCTAACACTACACTGTGGTGGGCTTATCACTTTGATGTGAACCCTAACACTACACTGTGGTGGGCTTATCACTGTCATGTGAACCCTAACACTACACTGTGGTGGGCTTATCACTGTCATGTGAACCCTAACACTACACTGTGGTGGGCTTATCACTGTCATGTGAACCCTAACACTACACTGTGGTGGGCTTATCACTTTGATGTGAACCCTAACACTACACTGTGGTGGGCTTATCACTGTCATGTGAACCCTAACACTACACTGTGGTGGGCTTATCACTGTCATGTGAACCCTAACACTACACTGTGGTGGGCTTATCACTGTCATGTGAACCCTAACACTACACTGTGGTGGGCTTATCACTGTCATGTGAACCCTAACACTACACTGTGGTGGGCTTATCACTTTGATGTGAATCCTAACACTACACTGTGGTGGGCTTATCACTTTGATGTGAACCCTAACACTACACTGTGGTGGGCTTATCACTTTGATGTGAACCCTAACACTACACTGTGGTGGGCTTATCACTGTCATGTGAACCCTAACACTACACTGTGGTGGGCTTATCACTTTGATGTGAACCCTAACACTACACTGTGGTGGGCTTATCACTGTCATGTGAACCCTAACACTACACTGTGGTGGGCTTATCACTGTCATGTGAACCCTAACACTACACTGTGGCGGGCTTATCACTTTGATGTGAACCCTAACACTACACTGTGGTGGGCTTATCACTTTGATGTGAATCCTAACACTACACTGTGGTGGGCTTATCACTGTCATGTGAACCCTAACACTACACTGTGGTGGGCTTATCACTTTGATGTGAACCCTAACACTACACTGTGGTGGGCTTATCACTGTCATGTGAACCCTAACACTACACTGTGGTGGGCTTATCACTTTGATGTGAACCCTAACACTACACTGTGGCGGGCTTATCACTTTGATGTGAACCCTAACACTACACTGTGGTGGGCTTATCACTGTCATGTGAACCCTAACACTACACTGTGGTGGGCTTATCACTTTGATGTGAACCCTAACACTACACTATGGTGGGCTTATCACATTGATGTGAACCCTAACACTACACTGTGGTGGGCTTATCACTTTGATGTGAACCCTAACACTACACTGTGGTGGGCTTATCACTTTGATGTGAACCCTAACACTAGACTGTGACGGGCTTATCACTTTGATGTGAACCCTAACACTACACTGTGGCGGGCTTATCACTTTGATGTGAACCCTAACACTACACTGTGGCGGGCTTATCACTTTGCTGTCAACCCTAACACTACACTGTGACGGGCTTATCACTTTGATGTGAACCCTAACACTACACTGTGGCGGGCTTATCACTTTGATGTGAACCCTAATACTACACTGTGGCAGGCTTATCACTTTGATGTGAAAACTAAAAGAAAAACAGGATAACTCAGTTAAGAACAATCTGGAATAGATATCTAAGTCTAGGAAAACCCCACCATATAACAGGTATCTAGCAGAATTTGAAAATAAATTAGCCAATATCATTCGAGGTATAAAATTTAAGAAAGACCCATACAGAGGTCAGGAGTATCTAAAAAACCTAAGGGGCAAAATTAATGAACTCCAAAAAACCAAAAAATTCTGGTGCCAAAACCAACAACCTCTATGTTTCTAGATAAAGATGAGTATAATAAACTACTCTCTTCTTCGGCCGAGTTTACACTCGCAGATTCAGCACGCTTTCTCCAATCGTCCCAGTCGAGCATGACATTTCTCAGTTTCTCGATGTTATCAATGGGTATCAATCTCTCAACAGGGTATCAATGAATGAGACGGCCTGTCTTCCCACGCTTCTTTGTCTGACCGCCGGTTTCTAGAGTACAAGTTGTGATGTTGTCTCTTCTGGATGACGTATGCAGTGTCCAGACAGTTTCATTCGTCCGCAGACAACTTTATTTGAGACTGGTGGTAGTGATCTGTAGAGTTCTGTATTTGTCAGCTTCTGTTTCCAAGAAATGTTGGGAGCCATACTCAACATCCGTCAAGTCTCTTGCATAGCACTTTGTCAATAGTCCACGTTTCACTGCCGTAAAGCAGGACGGATTCAACAGTTGCTAGGAAGAGACGCTCCTTGATTTTGCGGTATAGGTTGGACTTCCACACCTTCAGTAGCTTGTGACATGCCGCCCATGCTCGTGCTTTTCTAACTTCAAATTCCTTGCGTGAGCTGCGCATCCATGCACCAAGATACTTAAAGTTCTCAACTGTTTTGACTGTTGTACCGTCCTTAGCAAGAACTGGAGCTGGATCAACCTGATTGTAGTGCATGATTTCGGTCTTCTTTGCATTGAGATGCAGTCCTATTTTGCCTGATTCAACCTCGACACGTGTGAGGAATTCTTTGAGCTTGGCTGATTTCCTCTTTGATCAAGGCATTGTCATCGGCAAAGTCTGTTTCAGTGACAACTTCTCCTTCAATCCAATTTGAAACCAATCTCTTCTTCCTTCCCATGAATGGCCTGTTTCATTGCATAATTGAGGACAATTGCAAATAGGAAAGGTGCAATCGTGTCACCTTGGTGAACACCTGTGAGAATCTCAAAGTAATCAGTGTTTCTGTCTTGTGTCAATATGTGAGCTCGAGTACCCTCGTACATCAGACCTATAGCTTGAACTATCTTTTCAGGCACATCATATACTCTCAGTATCTGGAGCATTCGCCCTCGGTGGATGCTGTCGAATGCCTTTTGAAAGTCTACAAATGTCAAGACAGCTTTTAGGTTGTGTGATTGGAAACCCTCGATTAATCTCCTCAATGCAAGAATATAAGCAACAGTCGACCTTCCTGGTTGGAAGCCATTCTGGTTCAGACGTAGTTGTGGATTGATTTTTGGTGGATTCTTGTTGAGAAGCATTCGATTTGCCAATTTGGCTGCAATGGAGGACAAAGCTATTCCCCTGTAGTTGTCTGTATAGCCGAGATCACCTGACTTTGGTAGAGGCTTCATATTGCTTTCTGACCATTGGTCAGGCTTCTCGCCGACCATCAGCTTTTTGACATAACCGAGCATGATGTCATCCAGGTTGCAATGCTTGAGAACTTCCGGGCCGATGCCATCAGATCTAAAGGCTTTCCCCTCCTTCAGAGACTTCTTGGCTATTGAGTATTCAGCAGGTGTGAAGATTGTGTCTGAGATTCCCAGATTTTTCAGCACTGGTGCAATTTCGCTGATCTCACCCACAACTTTAGGCTCTTTTCCAAGTAATTCCTTGAAGTGTAAGTACCACTTCTTGATGTGATCTTCCTTAGAGTTTGCTTTTGTTATGGCTTGTTTGACAGATTTCCTCCCAGTGATCTCGTTTATTAGCTTCCAGCTTTCTCCATGCTTCGATTTCACATCTGCAGATTCTACTTCAGCTATCCATTTATCAAGTTCTTCCTCGGAAATAGTGTCATATGCCTTCTGCAGTGTATTCTTGCATCGTTGACGTTTCTGGCAATTACGCTCTGTTGGATTCTCTGTGTATGCCCTAGAAGCCTTCTGAATTTTCTCTCTTGCATCGATGACTCGCGGATCACCCGAAGTTTGTTTCTTTTTGTGCTTCTTTTTTCATGGAAGAAGCTCTGTGGCTGCTCCGTCATTTGCTTGAATGAGGTGAGTGTATGTCTGTGATGGATTCGTTTTCTGTGCACAAGCTTGCATACTTGTTTCTAAAGGTAACAGTATAAAGATCGCTCAAATCAGGATCCCTTAGTGAAGCTCAATCATAGTTGACTCTGGTAGATAACGCTTTACTGGTTCTCAAGCTTAATTTAAGCTCTGCTGTTGTGATACGGTGATCCGATCCCATGCTGCTGAAGTTGTATGCTTCGCAGTTGTGTACAGAGTTTTTCCAGTTTTTGTTGACCATAATGTAGTCAACTTGAGACTTGGTGCCGCTCATATCTGATACGTAAGTCCAATAATAAACTAATAATCAGAGAACTTAGGAATAAAAACTGCCATAAAACATTGAATTTATAAATAAAGAAGCAAATAAAATTGTCACCAAACTTGGGATAGAACACCGTACTGAACCTTTCATAACTAAAACACTGAGAATAAATATGGAAGACCATAAAAATAACTTTGAATCTGAGCTACTGGGTAGACTTATAGCACCATCTAAGATTTAGGAATTATAAGAACATTCTAGACAGAATCATACCAACGTTGAAGCTATGATCCCAACTTAAATTATGGAATGGAACCAATGACGTTATTGATTGGTTTATTGAACTTCCAAATAAAAACAGAATTAAATTTATACAAATGGACATAAGTAACTACTACTCTCCAATTTCACCAACACTACTCAATAGAGCCCTAATATAGACAAAATATATTGATCTTTCGAGTGAAGTTAACATCTTTACGGCTAGGAAGATGATAATTGATTTCAACAGAGCCGACCGACCTGGGAATTTTGACATCACCATGAGATCCACAGACTCGGCTAGGTAGAATTTTTATCCTTAACCTAATTAACAGAAGGTTACCTGAACTTGGCGGTGGTTTGTACCACAATGATGCTCTTTTCATGTTAGTTAACCATAATAATAATTCTAAATAGGAAAGAAAATAATAACTGTTTTTTTAAAATAATTACAGTCTTAATGTTGAAATAGAAAATAATAATAGAATGGTCAACTTCCTCGGTATCAAAGGTGCAGGTATGGTACATAGAATAATGTACAATTGTCAGGAAAGGGAGCAGTGTATGAGTCTTTATATACACATAGACACACACACACGTGTGTGTATGCAGGGGGAATATCAGGTGTAGAGATGTGCTTTGTCCAACACAAATTGCTGCTGACAGTAATGTCCAGGTCATGTTTACAAGAAGACTTCTTGAGATTGGTGTTGTGGAGGGAGTGTGTGAAAGCTGGGTTTTTCCTCCCAGAATGCATGGTAGTACACTTGTTCACAGCTAGCTTGAGTTGCCAGTCCATGGTCCATTGCTGCATTGTGTCCAGGTCTGATTGCTGCAAGCAAGATCTATAGTGTTCAGTATCTGTCTTTTTTATCTCAAGGTACAGCTTGACGTCGTCTGCATATTTCAGTACTGTGGCATTCTTTATGTTGGCATCTATGTCATTAATATATGCCACAAACAAAAGGGGACCATGAACAGATCCCTTTGCTACACCAGATGTCATCTCATATAGTGAGGAATGCTGTCCTCGGCCCGAACTACCTCTTTTCGACTGAGAATGAAGGACTTCAACCAGTTAAAAAGATCATCTCTCACACCCATTGCAGAGAGTTTTGCCATGAGTATTTTGTGTGGCACAGAGTTAAAAGCTTTAGCAAAGTCAAGATAAACATCCACCCATGAGCCGCCATCAGTGATTTGGGTAATGTCTTCAAGAAACTCGATGAGTTGATCACAGCAGCTGGAGTTGGGGAGAAATCCAAATTGCGAGGGCTGGATAAGGCTGTGAGAGTTCCAGAGTGTTTTTCTGACACAGGACTCTATGACTTTGGCAATTTTATTACAATTTTCAATGCATTAGGCGATTTAGCGATCTCTCTTTATATTTCTTAGTCTTTCTCTTTTTAGATAGATACATAGATATAACGTTGCGCCTTTATAATATCTGTCTGAATGCCTGACTGTCTGCATATAGTCTTCCCGTTTTCCTTCGGTTTTAACGTTTTTCGAAATATTTACATCTGCGTTCACAGATTGATTTTTTTTAGTTTCAGAAGATCCCGTTAAGGGTGAAAGCAGCGATTCTTTGCTTAAACATTAATCTGTTATTTTAATATATATAATTATATATTCGTGTACAGATATTTTTGCATATACAATAGCAAAATATAAACAAACATATTTATTTCGCGAGGCTCGATAAGGATAAATATATAAGAACCCTAGAGAAAATCCCGAGCAACGCCGGGCCATTCTGCTAGTATCTAATAAAAAACAAACTTGGAAGAATTTTATAAAGTTTAATATTCTTTTTATTGATAACGTATGTAAATGACTTTTATTTATCTTTAGATACGGCTTCAAGCCGTAAAAAATGGCGAACTCTCTGTTAAGAAAGCTTACATATATACGAATCCTGTTCAGTTTATTTTGACAAAAATGAATAAAGTTTACATATTATATACGAATTGTGTTCAGTTTATTTTGACAAAGACACTAAGAATGTTTAAACAGCCTCATCAAGGTTTCAAATCCAACAGTCGCTCCAAAAATAGACAGTATCACCAATGGTTACAATCTAAGGAAAGAGAATAGAAAATATCAATAATGTGAAAAGGAAAGAAATATTAGAGAAAGAACCATCAAGGGTTCGAATGTAACAGTCGTCCAAAAGTAGTAAGTAACAGAAAGGGAATGAAAAGTATCTATCAATAAAAATCAATAATGTAAAAAGTGTCATTAAGGGTTTGAATCCAACAGTCGTCCGAAAATGTAACCATCTAAGTATCAAGAACCTTCAAGTATGTAAAGAAAGTATTGAAGGTTCGAATCCAACTGTCTTCCAAGAACCTTGAAGTATCAAAGGTTCGAATCTAAGTAAGTCAAGAATGTAGTAAGAAGTAGCTAAGGTTCTAATCTAACTGTCTTCCAAGAATGTAAAGAAAGTATCTAAGTAAGTCAAGAATGTAGTAAGAAGTAGCTAAGGTTCTAATCTAACTGTCTTCCAAGAATGTAAAGAAAGTATCTAAGTAAGTCAAGAATGTAGTAAGAAGTATCAAGGGTTAGAATCTAACTGTCTTCCAAGAATGTAAGTAACTTTCAAGGGTTCTAAGAAGACAGTTGGAAAAGAAACTTAGATACTTCTTACTACATTCTATCTTGACTTACTTAGATTCGAACCTTAAATACTTTCTTTACATTCTTGATACTTAGAACCCACGATGATTACTTACATTCTTGGAAGACTGTTGGATTCGAACTCTCGGCGTGACATATTCTATGTGTCGGAAGATCGAATCGTTGCGAGGGCACGCGGCCTCGGCAGCCAGGATTATGTGCAGGATGGTTATATGCTGGCCTGCCTCCTAGATAGCTCGAGCAATCGTTTTTTATTAGTTATTTCCCCTTTATGGAACTCTTCTGTTGCTTTATTTTCGATTGACTTCCGGTTCTTTGAAAAAGATCATCTTGGATATTACGTTCATTTAAAGAGGTATGTAATGTTTTCTTTGTATACAATATAACTCTACACACCATATCAATATGTACATTTTATTCGTAGAAACTAAACCTCTTTTTACATATATCTTCTTTATTGACATGATTCGATTTACACCTTTCCTCTTTAGAGACACACATTCTTCACTAGACACATACCTTCTCTATATACAGCTACATTTTTATTATCTTCTCTATTTCTCTTATTATCAATAAGAACATAGGGAGCTGGAGTTTTGAAGTGTGTGGTCGTCTACTGCTCTCTAAATCTGGGTACATCAATACTTGGGGTTGCATAGGGAAACGGCAATCATTTGCAAAGATTAAGCAATCACTATATATGTTTACACATTCATATATGGAAGTGTGCATGCATGTATATATATATATATATGTGTGTGTTTCAATATAGATAAGTATATATGAATATACTGGCAGAGTCACACTTTACTATCCCAAGTATCAAGTACTCATAATGTCAGCAATAATTAACCAATAGTTTTGTTTAGCTGCTGCCCCACCTCCACGTTGTGTTTAGCTGCTGCCCCACCTCCACGTGTTGTATTTCCAATGTAATGTCACCTCACATATTTCTCGGTCATATCAAATAGAATTTAGCGTATTTCTATATTATTTAAGTTGGCAAATAAGATAACATCTCTGTCTGACGACCGATCCAGACGTTTACTATTATTGTCTATGATCCAGAAACCTTTGGTAATGGAGAAGTTATATTTTGTGTTGTTCACTTTCTAATATATATATATATATCATCATCATCATCATCGTTTTACGTCTGTTCTTCCATGCTAGCATGGGTTAGACGGACTAGCATGGGTTATATATATACATACGAGAAAACTCATCGCTATACCCCCCCCCCCCCCCGACATATATGTATATAATATATATACACACACACAGACATATATACGAGAAAACTCATCGCTATATATATACACACAGACATTTATAGATATATTATATACGAGAAAACTCATCGCTATATATATACACACACAGACATTTATAGATATATTATATACGAGAAAACTCATCGCTATATATATATATATATATATATACATACACACACACACACACATATATATATATATATATATATATACACAGACACACACACATGTACACACACACACACAGACATATATATATTCACACACACTCATACATATATATATATATATATATATATACAGTTGGTAAATAATATACTTCTTCTTCTCTTCATCATATCCTCGTGTTGGAGGACTTTCTCTTTGTCAACATGTCCCAGTCAGTCGTTGGAGTGTCATACTAGATGTGCAGTCATGCTTTACAATCATGAGTTCGATTCTCGTAGCAAGCTTCTGGAGGACTTGTGCTTGATTCTGATAGTTACTTTACCATGGCAGAATCTCCTTTGGCCCTGCTAGATTCTGGTTATTAATATTAACCAGAATCTTTTGAGAACTGTCGTCTTTGGTCAGAGTGAATATTTCACCCGTCTACGTAACACACACACACTTAATATGCATTTTTAGTTTAATATTATTTTTATTGATAATGTATGTAAATGACTCTCATTTCTTTTTACAGATGTCCAGCCATCAAGGCCATATGCTGTGTTGTTTGCCGTAACAAGTGGGAATGTCGTACTTTCTTTTAATAAATATACGAGAAAACTAATCGCTATACACACACACACACACACACACGCATCTTTTAATAAAGAAAGTTTACATCATATATACGAATTATATTCAGTTTATTTTGAGAAAAATGAATAAAGAAAGTTTACATATTATATACGAATTGTGTTCACTTTATGTTGACAAAAATGAATAAAGAAATCAAGAGTCTACAAGAAACTGAGTTCGCCGTGATGTAAAGAACGTAAGTGTATATGAAGTTTCTAAATAAAGAAACTAAGAGTAAGATAAAGTTTCTTGTAAGAAACTGAGAATGAAGAAGTTTCTAAATAAAGAAACTAAGAGGTAGATAAAGTTTCTTGAAAGAAACTGAGATTTATGAAGTTTCTAAATAAAGAAACTAAGAATGTTTTTGAAATTATCGAAAAAAAAATCTATGAAATAAGACCCCCTCTTTTTAATTTTTTTTTATTAAAGGGAGGTAACTCTGTAATATTTTGAAACGAATTACCTCCCTTTGAAACACCTTCGTCACCGTCGTTACCACCGTCGGCACCTTCGTAACCGTCGTCACCATTACCGCCGCCACCTGGTGGCGGAGGAAAAGATACCGACGACGACGGGGGTGCACCGTCGTCTTCGTCGGTACTTTTACCTCCGCCACCAGGTGGCGGCGGTAAAGACACCGACGAAGACGACGGTGCACCTTCGTCTTCGTCGGTGTCTTTACCTCCGCCACCTGGTGGCGGAGGTAAAAGTACCGACGAAGACGACGGTGCACCCCCGTCGTCGTCGGTATCTTTTCCTCCGCCACCAGGTGGCGGCGGTAATGGTGACGACGGTTACGAAGGTGCCGACGGTGGTAACGACGGTGACGAAGGTGTTTCAAAGGGAGGTAATTCGTTTCAAAATATTACAGAGTTACCTCCCTTTAATAAAAAAAAATTAAAAAGAGGGTGGTCTTATTTCATAGATTTTTTTTTCGATAATTTCAAAAACATTCTTAGTTTCTTTATTTAGAAACTTCATAAATCTCAGTTTCTTTCAAGAAACTTTATCTACCTCTTAGTTTCTTTATTTAGAAACTTCTTCATTCTCAGTTTCTTACAAGAAACTTTATCTTACTCTTAGTTTCTTTATTTAGAAACTTCATAAACACTTACGTTCTTTACATCACGGCGAACTCGGTTTCTTCTAGACTCTTGATTTCTTTATTCATTTTTGTCAACATTAAGTGAACACAATTCGTATATAATATGTAAACTTTCTTTATTCATTTTTCTCAAAATAAACTGAGTACAATTCGTATATATGATGTAAACTTTCTTTATTAAAAGATGTGTGTGTGTGTGTGTGTGTGCATAGCGATTAGTTTTCTCGTATATTTATTAAAAGAAAGTACGACATTCCCACTTGTTACGGCAAACAACACAGCATATGGCCTTGATGGCTGGACATCTGTAAAAAGAAATGAAAGTCATTTACATACATTATCAATAAAAATAATATTAAACTAAAAATGCATATTAAGTGTGTGTGTGTTACGTAGACGGGTGAAATATTCACTCTGACCAAAGACAACAGTTCTCAAAAGATTCTGGTTAATATTAATAACCAGAATCTAGCAGGGCCAAAGGAGATTCTGCCATGGTAAAGTAACTATCAGAATCAAGCACAAGTCCTTCAGAAGCTTGCTACGAGAATCGAACTCATGATTGTAAAGCACGACTGCACATCTAGTATGACACTCCAACGACTGACTGGGACATGTTGACAAAGAGAAAGTCCTCCAACACGAGGATATGATGAAGAGAAGAACAAGTATATTATTTACCAACTGTATATATATATATACATAAGTGTGCGTGTGTGTGTGTATATATATATATATGTGTATATATATATATGTGTGTTTATATATATGTCTGTGTGTGTGTATATATATATATATATATGTCTGTCTCTGTGTGTGTATATATATATATATATATATATGTCTGTCTCTGTGTGTGTATATATATACATATAAATGAAGTAATTCCGTCGGACAAGTCCAGGTAAAAAGAGTGCTCTATGTAGGTAACAGAGCTTAACAGTTATAGATTGCATTTTTGTTTTTAGAATCCAATATCAATAAAGACACCAGGATTTTTTCATTCTGGTGATTGAAAGCAACATTTTTTGCTTTTAAGAAACCACTGGTAAATGGAATAATTGCTTTATGTTGTTTATTACATAACTATATATACATATATATAAATATATGTCTGTGTGTGTATATAAATAGCGACGAGTTTATATATATATTAGAAAGCGAACAACACAAACTACTCCATTACCAAAGGTTTCTGGATCATAGACAATAGTAAACGTCTGGATCGGTCGTCAGACAGAGATGTTATCTTATTTGCCAACTTAAATAATATAGAAATACGCTAAATTCTATTTGATATGACCGAGAAATGTGTGAGGTGACATTACATTGGAAATACAACACAACGTGGAGGTGGGGCAGCAGCTAAACAAAACTATTGGTTAATTATTGCTGACATTATGGAGGGAAATAAACGGAAAATGTTTAAGTGAAACTCTTCAATATAAAATAAAGATTTACTAGCGTTGTCTCACGTTTCTCTAGATCAGTCTGTAGAAATGAGTTGGACAACATCAGTGGCGTGGGGAGGGAAGACTGCTGGTCTTCCACAAACAACCTTGCCCGGTCTCGGAGGGGAACTTTTTAGATGAAAATCCCATGGTCAATCGTGAGGGTCTTTACCCTTATATATATATATGTGTGTGTGTATGTGTGTGTAAGATTGAAGAATAACATGGTCGGCTGCACAAAAAGGTTTTATTTCTAGTATTATCAAAAGTTTCATTGATCAGGTGAGTCTAAAGGCCGCTAATCACTCGACCTTAAATACAGTGTTTACCTCTGATCAGAGGTAAACACTATAAAATGTCGAGAAAGATTCTATATGAAACGTGTTTTCTGAAAAGTGTGTATCTAAGAGAATGTATGTGTATAGAAAACTATATCCGTTATTGACATAAAGTGTATCTATTAGTCCTAGTAGCAAAGAAAACATTACATACCTCTTTACATGAAAGTAATATCCAAAATGGTTCTCTTCCAAAGAACCGGAAGTCACTTAAAAAAAAAGAAGAGTTTAAAAAAAGGGAGATAAATACATTAAAATTTTAGAGCAAAAATCGAGTTAAGTTCGAATGTAGTAAGAAGTAACTAAGGTTCTATTCCAACTGTCTTCTTAGAACCCTTGAAAGTTACTTACATTCTTGGAAGACAGTTAGATTAGAACCTTAGCTACTTCTTACTACATTCTTGACTCACTTAGATTCGAACCTTTGATACTTCAAGGTTCTTGGAAGACAGTTGGATTCGAACCTTCAATACTTTCTTTACATACTTGAAGGTTCTTGATACTTAGATGGTTACATTCTTGGACGACTATTGGATTCGAACCCTTAATGATACTTTTTACATTATTGATTTTTATTGATACTTTTCATTCTCTTTCTGTTACTTACTACTTTTGGACGACTGTTACATTCGAACCCTTGATGGTTCTTTCTCTGATATTTCTTTCCTTTTCACATTATTGATATTTTCTATTCTCTTTCCTTAGATTGTAACCATTGGTGATACTGTCTATTTTTGGAGCGACTGTTGGATTTGAAACCTTGATGAGGCTGTTTAAACATTCTTAGTGTCTTTGTCAAAATAAACTGAACACAATTCGTATATAATATGTAAACTTTATTCATTTTTGTCAAAATAAACTGAACACGATTCGTATATATGTAAGCTTTCTTAACAGAGAGTTCGCCATTCTTTACGGCTTGAAGGCTGGATATCTAAAAGTAATAAAAGTCATTTACATACGTTATCAATAAAAAGAATATTAAACTTTATAGAATTCTTCCAAGTTTGTTTTTTATTAGATACTAGCAGAATGGCCCGGCGTTGTTCGGGATTTGCTCTAGGGTTCTTATATATTTATCCTTATCGAGCCTCGCGAAATAAATATGTTTGTTTATATTTTGCTATTGTATATGCAAAAATATCTGTACACGAATATATAATTATATATATTAAAATAACAGATTAATTTTTAAGCAAAGAATCGCTGCTTTTACCCTTAACAGGATCTTCTGAAACTAAAAAAATCAATCTGTGAACGCAGAAGTAAATATTTCGAAAAACGTTGCAATCGAAGGAAAACAGGAAGACTATTTGCAGACAGTTAGGCATACAGACAGATATTATAAGGGCGTGACGTTATATGTATGTATCTATCTAAAAAGAGAAAGACTAAGAATTATAGAGAGAGATCGCTAAATCGCCTAATGCATTGAAAATTTGAAATTTATTTTGCTCAAAACACCACTCACGGGACCATAAGTACTACATGTGTAAAGTTTGAATAAAACTCGGTTGGGTGGTTCTCGAGTTTTAGTAATCTTATGCTATATACTACATTTCTAGAAATGTAGATATATCATAAGATGTACTGAAGGACAATGTAAAGATAAGAATATAGTGTACATAGGTGAGACAGCTCGTAGTATAGGAGAACGGTTAAATGAACACTGGCGAGAGCTTCAAGATAAAAAAGAATCATCAATACTCCACCAACATGCTAAAATAGAACATAAGGGCAAATTAGAGAACATAGAAATAAAAATAGAATCTACACACAGAAAAGACGCAATGTTTAGTCAAATCACAGAAGCAATAAACATAAATGAACTCCAACCAAAATTAAATAGAAAACATGAATGGAATAGCAACATCACAACTTACAGTTAAGGACAAAATGAAAACACACACACACACATAGAACAAACAACCAACCAGTAGCATTTAAATAAACAAATAAAAACACACACAGACACCCGGATGTAACACATGCGCAAACTAAGTACACAACACACACAAAAACAAGATGGCGTAGGACAGAACAAAGGAGAGGCACAAAAACAAAGAAAAGAATCCCCAATCACTGAAAAGGTCACAGAATTTGTGGCGAAAGAACTTTGACAATATATGAACAACCGTCCGGTTGTGGAACCAACCAACCAGCCAACCAGAAATTTATAAAATCCTAAATTTATAAATTTAATTTATAATAAATTGGAGTGAAATCAACTGGTGCGTGTGTTTCTTATTGACAACATGACCCTCCCAAAGTATAACAAAATTAGTATACTTATAGGTAAAATTTTATTCATTTAAAAAAAAATATAGAAACGGAAAAGGAGGTAACACGTCTCAAAATATATTTCATGTGTTATCTCACATTCCGTTTCGATATTTAAATTAATTTAGAATCTACAAGTATTTTGTACATATATACAGAACAATTATTATGGAGATAAAAATATGTACACATATGTGTGGGTGTGTGTATATATATACATAAGTTTATGAATAATTATATATGTGTATATATACATATACAAAGTGTCTTGCTCAAGGAAACAACACATCACCCAATTCTCAGACCGAGTGATGTGTTGTTTCCTTGAGCAAGACACTTTATTTCACATTGCTCCAGTTTACTCAGCTGTAGAAATGAGATTATAGGGACTGGGATCCCTATCATTCCACTGTAAAGTGGTCGTGGAGGTGCCACGGCAAAAAAGCACCCAGCACTCACTGTAAATGAGGTTGGTGTTAGGAAGGGCATCCAGCTGTAGAAATCAAGCCAGAATCAGTTCCCGTCCCACCCTTGCAAGCAGGTAAAAAGCGGACGTAAAATGAAATGATGATGAAATGAAATGATACAGACATATGTATGTTTCAAGGAAGATGATAAGCTACAGGAGAGGTTCACAGTAGAAGTGAGGAACAGGTTCAGTGCTCAGAGGAGAGAGAGATTGGAGGGACTAAGGAGAGTGTGACGGGGAGGTACCGGTACTTCACCAATGCAAGTGAGACCCTGGTGCCGAGGAAAGAGAAGAAGAGGAAGCATCGTCAGCTCTGATAGAGAAGATCAGAAGTGTGGAGAGAGCGGTTGACAGGTCTAGGTGTAAGGAGAGCTGGATGATCATCAACGAGATCACAGGGAGGAAGAGAGGGGGTTCGAGTCAGATCCAGGGAACAGGGCCCGAGAATATGAAGAGGAAATAGCTGAGGGCCCTGTTCCCTGGATCTGACTCGAACCCTTTCTCTTCCTCGTTGATGATCATCCAGCTCTCCTTATATATATAGAAACTTCAAAGGTTCATTTACATATTAATAACATTTCGAAAAGAAACGCCAGCCACCTATACTGGAAGTCCGAGACGCAGTTCACATGCCACCGCGAAGGCCGCAATTCTACTGAGTAAATTAATGGTACTTATGGCTACTTGGGAAATATTTTGATAAAAAAAAAATAGTATATGCAAAGGGAACAAATATTCTTTTCATAAGACAATTATTAACGCATTGGTGGTGTTGTGAAGATGGGGTTTTCAATGTCTGCCAACGGAGTGTTTAGGGGGTTTAATTGTGGAGGTTTATCGAAGTTCGATGGTGACCGTGTTCTACAATTGAGGATCCTTTGATGACTGCAAGACCTTATGATGGAGATGCAAATTAGACATGTCTCTAAATCTTTGTTTACAGTCAAGCGATAGCCACAGAAGATTATATAGGTTAGACATGTCTTTTAACCGCTCTTTTGGCGTACATGCGTTGGCCACAAAATATTACAGGACATTGAGCCTTCGAGATGGAAAGAGACTGAGGTGGGAAAGACACTTCCACTGAAATATCTACTGCCTGTACAGTCACCAAAGGAAGTATAGACTGACATTGACAACCATAAGTGCACCCCGTAACAACACACACATATCACCAGCAATGCATCAACAATTTACAAATGAAAAATATATTAATACCTGAATTACAATCGATACAAATGTGACTAATACGTACCTTGATGTATTCCAGGTTTAAGGACACATGACCCCAGTTCTTGTGATGTTAAAATACAGGTCAACCTTTTATAAGCTTCCTTAGATGTAAACGGTAAGGAGGGACTGTATATCAGGGACACATCCTTACATGTAATTGTAGGCCGTATGGAGGTACAGCTACCATAATAGACTATAAAGGGGACGTTAGATGCAACTGTAGGCCGCGTGGAAGGACAGAATACTGTATATCAGTGACGTTAAAAGACAGACCCATCCTTAGATGTAACTGTGGACGGTAAGGAGGGACAGCTACCACAATATGCTGGAAGACAAACACAACCTTACAGCTGCCGTGTGGGGGGACAGCTACCACAGTATACTGTATAACAGGGACGTTACAAGACAGACACAAACTTATATTACGTTTAACTGTGGTTCTTATGGAGGGAGAGCTACCACAATATACTGTAAATAAAGGACGTTTAAAGGACAAACACAACCTTAGATGTAACAGTATATCACGTTAAAAGGCAGGCCCGGCTCTCTAGACTGTAAGTAAACTTAAAGATGGAGGTATTCCACCAGCCTACACCCATATCACCATTGGCGAGACTGAACTAAACAGTCCATCATATCAGCTGCCTGGGCAGCATCTTCACATCACATGCCAAGATTGAGAGGGAAATCCGCAACAGACTGGCAAAGGTGACCAGTGGATTTGATAGACTGTACTAACGTGTGGAAGATTAAACATGAAGCTGGACAGTAAGAAGTTGTGCAGTAGAAAGGTTCGTAGGTATGGCTATTTCCAGTCGAGGTGGGCTGCAGGGAATCATCGGCTTAATCAGTATGGAGGATGCTCACAATCATTGGAATGACAGGACGAGAGAAGAAGGCTGCAGTTCGCAGGATGAGGGAGGCTTTGGAGAAGGAGAGAGGGGATTGAGGGTAAATATTCCCAATGAACAAAGGACACGGACATCAACACCAAGGCTATGTCCATCGAAGGTGAATGAACCTGAGGACATAATTATGCCTATATATCATCATCAACGTTTAATGTCTATCTTCCACGCTAGAATGGATTAGACGAGTCTGTCCCATTTAGAGGCAAGTTCGGTGGGGTGACCGCTCATATATATATAAGCAGGATCGAAGTCAATTGCAGCATATATATAAACTTTATTGGCATATTGCAATCGTATCAATATCTATCATCTCAGGGTACAATCATAATTACGGACTTACGTAACATATGTGTGTGGGAGTGGCGATTGAATAACTGGAATAGTTAAAACACCCGAGAAAACCTCTCCAGAATACAAAATTAATTTACAACAGTTTCAGAAAATGTTTAGCACTGTTGAAGAATTGAATCAACAATTTAAGGTCTTTGATCTCAATCTTGAAAGAAGCATTTAAATACACTGAAATATTAACAACTAGGAAGAGTTTTAAAGAAATACACTCGACATATTTTCTGTGAATAAAAAAGAAACATGTTGAATTTTATTGTTTATTTTCAGCATGAATTGGATCACGTGGTCTGTGTATTTCATTAGGAATATGGTAAGAGACTTCCCCTGGATAGGACGCCAGTCGATTGCAAGATTAAAGTCTGTCTCAAATCCGGAGCCTCATTAGACCGGTGTTTATCCGAATCAGTTAGTCGGCTGAAAATACAGGAACCTCACCTGGACAGAACGCCAGTCTATCACAGAGTTACACCCCATGATACTACTGGTACTCATTTTCACCTAAGTATACTGGAGCCACGTGAAATGAAGTGTTTTGCTCAAGAACACAACACGATCAAGAATCGACCTTATGACATTATGATCGTAAGTCCAACACTGTAACCACTATGCGAAGAAATACTGAAGTTCCACACGGTGTGTGACAAGACTGACTCAATTACAGGTACAGGCTTCCAGAATAGATGCTGTCTACTAAATTTCCCTCATGGGTCAACTAAAGTTTATGATGACCCTTGCCCAAGATGTCATTCTCTCACCTAATGATTGAGAATTCACGTGGGGAAAGTTAATCGATATCGATCTATTAACACTGATCAATACTTCAACCATGATCACCAGAAAAACAGACGTACACTGTTCTTGGACTATTAAAGGCGAAAACAAAACTTAGGTGTATAGAACTAAATTTACGACATTACAAGACGGAAGATAAGATTCCCCCATCGACAAAGTCAAATGGGAGAAAAAGGGTTTAAAACATAGATGGTGAACAGCTGGACTTATTGTGTGTAACTCGGAAAGATCGCAAGATGTAGGCAACAATCGAAACGACCACGTTAGATTGTTAATTGGGAATGAGTTAGAATACGTAAACAAGAGAACTAGAAGGTGTAAATAGTATATCATACGAAAGAGACTAAGAGGGAAAGATTTACAAACCTCAACATAATATAGAAATCTACGTTACCTTTCGGAAAGCAGCAATTGTCCATTGTTAAACCATTTAGCAAGAGTTTTTGTAAAGCTTGTAAAATTCTACAAGCTGACGGCCATTTTTTTTCTTGTTTTGAATGCGCAAGCGCGAGATTTAGAAATCTAGTGCGCATGTTTCAATTATACTGACCATGCTGCAGCACCCTCTAAGATCCTTGGGCATGCTACAGCACCTTCTAAGATGCCTGGCCATGCTACAGCACTAGTTAATCTATAATTACATGCGTAATTCCCAGGGAAATTCAGTATTATAAGACTGGCCATTGTCAATTACAGATGACACACAGTTTCTGTTTACCCAGTTTCACATGGGGTGTGATCGAATCTGGGACTTAATGATGGCGAAATAAACCCACAAGTTAGTCGATATCGATCTTTACAAACACCGATAGACAGTTAACCAATGATTAGTATACAGCGGAAGAAAGTGATCGAAAAATGAAATGAATTTACAATTGTTTTAGTTTTACGTATGACTCAAGAGCACCAGCAATAAGTGGGGGGTTAACCCTGTGATGGACTTACGTTCGGGGGGGGGGGGAGTCTTGTACTCTCAGTCACTTTAGGGGATAAGCTTTTCGCGACAGACCAGAGAATCCGGGGCAATCTTGATTGCATGCCCCAAAGACTCAAGTATAAGGCTTCATATACTGAGAAACGAAAACATTTTCAATATATAAACGCTTTATTCGATTTTAATATAAATCAATCGAATTTATTAAGTTACTTTCCCCAAAGGATGTCCCCTCTTCACATACTTTGGAGATTCAAGACAATCGGCCCATTTTTTTTTTTAGATATCATGACCGTGTTAACTGGATCGATATCACTTTAACAGAACCATTTACATTCTTAGTTTCTTTCGTTAGTTACCTCCCTTGATGTAGGAAAAGGTTTTCTTGTTTCCTCTTTTTAAATGTATATATAATAAAAAACAAACTTGGAAGAATTTTATAAAGTTTAATATTCTTTTTATTGATAACGTATGTAAATGTCTTTTATTTTTTTTTTACAGATGTCCAGCCTTCAAGGTGATATGCTGTGTTGCCGTAACAATACATATATACGAATCGTGTTCAGTTTATTTTGACAAAGACACTAAGAATGTTTAAACAGCCTCATCAAGGTTTCGACCAAAAATAGTTGTCCAATAAACAATGTAGACAGTATCACCAATGGTTACAATCTAAGGAAAGAATAGAAAATATCAATAATGTGAAAAGGAAAGAAATATTAGAGAAAGAACCACCAAGGGTTCGAATGTAACAGTCGTCCAAAAGTAGTAAGTAACAGAAAGGGAATGAAAAGTATCTATCAATAAAAGTCAACAATGTTAAAAGTGTCATTAAGGCTTCGAATCCAACAGTCGTCAAAGAATGTAGTAACCATCAAGGGTTCTAAGTATCAAGAAACTTCAAGTATGTAAAGAAAGTATTGAAGGTTCGAATCCAACTGTCTTCCAAGAACCTCGAAGTATCAAAGGTTCGAATCTAAGTAAGTCAAGAATGTAGTAAGAAGTATCTAAGGTTCGAATCTAACTGTCTTCCAAGAATGTAAGTAACCATCGTGGGTTCCAAGTATCAAGAACCTTTAAATATGTAAAGAAAGTATTGAAGGTTCGAATCTAACTGTCTTCCAAGAATGTAGTAACCATCAAGGGTTCTAAGTATCAAGAATGTAAAGAAAGTATCAAAGGTTCGAATCAAAGTAAGTCAAGAATGTAGTAAGAAGTATCTAAGGTTCGAATCCTACTGTCTTCCAAGAATGTAAATAACCTTCAAGGGTTCTAAGAAAGTAGTAAGAAGTATCTAAGAAGACAGTTAGATACTTCTTACTACATTCTTGACTGACTTAGATTCGAACCTTCGATACTTCAAGGTTCTTGGAAGACAGTTGGATTCGAACCTTCAATACTTTCTTTACATACTTGAAGGTTCTTGATACTTAGAACCCTTGATGGTTACTACATTCTTTGACGACTGTTGGATTCGAACCCTTAATAACACTTTTTACATTGTTGACTTTTATTGATACTTACTTTTACCCTTTATGTTACTTACTATTTTAGACGACTGCTACATTCGAACCCTTGATGGTTCTTTCTCTAATTTTCTTTCCTTTTCACATTATTGATATTTTCTATTCTCTTTCCTTAGATTGGAACCATTGGTGATACTGTCTACATTGTTTATTGGACAACCATTTTCGGTCGAAACCTTGATGAGGCTGTTTAAACATTCTTAGTGTCTTTGTCATTCATTTTTATCAAAATAAACTGAGCACGATTCGTATATATGTATTGTTACGGCAACACAGCATATGACCTTGAAGGCTGGACATCTGCAAAAAGAAATAAAAGACATTTACATATGTTATCAATAAAAAGAATATTAAACTTTATAAATTCTTCCAAGTTTGTTTTTTATTATATATACATTTAAAAAGAGGAAACAAGAAAACCTTTTCCTACATCAAGGGAGGTAACTAACGAAATAAACTAAGAATGTAAATGGTTCTATGTTACGTCGGTTAAAGTGATATCGATCTAGTTAACACGATCATGATATCTATTTTTAAAAAATGGGTATAAAACCTAAGTTTTATGGCCAAAACGAGACGGGTGTAATATTCACCCTGACCAAAGACGACAGATCTTAAAAGATTCTGGTTAATATTAATAACCAGAATATAGCAACCAACAGGTCAGGAATAAGTCTCCAAAACGAATTTACAACAAAACACGAGGATATCATGAAGGGAACTAGAAATAATATTGTTGGAGGGAAACTAAGTTTCTAACGAAAGAAACTAAGAATATATAAGTAAGTATCAAAGGTTCGAATCTAAGTCAGTCAAGAATGTAGTAAGAAGTATCCAAGGTTCTAATCAAACTGTCTTCCAAGAATGTAAGTCACCTTCAAGGTTGTAGGTTTTAGAAAGAATATAAATGGTTGTAGGCTAAAAGTTAAAGCTATATCAATCTACTTATCGTATTACAAAATACGAGGATATCATGAAGGGAAATAGAAATATATTAGGTGCCAGAAAGCCACATGAACACAATATCCAAAATGTGAGTGTTATTGACATAAAGTGTATATCTAATAGAATGTACGTGTATAGAGAGAAGGTATAGTTTCTTAGATAGTCCTAGTATAGAGCAAAGAAAACATTACATACCTCCTCACATGAAAGTAATATCCAAAATGGTTCTCTTTCAAAGAAACGGAAGTCGATCTAGTTATCGTATGGGACATCCTTAGATGTAATTGGGGGTCGTCCAGACAGTCCCAGACCTCCTTGAAGTTAACTTTGCTTTAAAAAATGGGAATTATCTCCCCTTGATTCTAAGTATTCATTTTTTTCGACTCACTGTTGACAACAAAAGGGACTGTCTGGACAGTCCCAGGTCCACTTAACAATCGCACGCCACCACGAATCGAACGTCAGTCACACAGACTGGGAGTCCGAGACGCAGCTCGCAGGTCACCTCGAAGGGCGCAATTCTAGTGAATAGAATACTTATACTTATGGGTACTTTTCACATTCTTTGTTTAAAAAAAAATATAAACGAATCGAATGGAGGTGATTCGGGAGTCGGATTAGATATATTTTTACAAGAAAATTATCAGTGCATTGGTGGTATTGTGACGATGAGGGATTCGATCTCTGAATCCTTTTTTTTTAAATCTCTAAATTATGAAATTATATTCATTAAAAACATCGTCTTGAGACCAACGCACTAACAATTTTCCTATGAAAATCCATTCCGAACGAATTACCTCCATTCATTTCGTTTATATATATTTTTTTCAATAGACAGTCACTTACCTCCGTAAGGACGACAGTCCAGCTACATTAATGAAGGGCTTCTTTCGCCCTGAGACTGGGAATGTTAGAAACTGGGAATGTTAATTAATGGGAATGTTAGAAACTGGGAATGTTAATTTAGAGACTGGGAATGTTAATTAATGGAAATGTTAGAGACTGGGAATGTTAATTAATGGGAATGTTAGTTAATGGGAATGTTAGAGACTGGAAATGTTAATTAATGGGAATGTTAGAAACTGGGAATGTTAATTAATGGGAATGTTAGAAACTGGGAATGTTAATTTAGAGACTGGGAATGTTAATTAATGGAAATGTTAATTAATGGGAATGTTAGTTAATGGGAATGTTAATTAATTGGAATGTTAATAAATAGGGAAGTTAGAGACTGGGAATGTTAATTAATGGAAATGTTAGAGACTGGAGAGAATACCTTGTGATGTTTGTTCTGGTTCCTTCATTTCTGAGTTCAAATCCCACCGAGGTCAATTTATTTTTCATGTTTCCAGGATCCATAATTGACGTAGCATTCCAGGGAATGAGAAGACCTCATGGAGTTGTTAGGGCTCTGGTAATGACTTAACAGTTTCAGTTCTTAGCATTTTGAGTTTAAGTCTCTCTTCAGAGGTGGACTAGATTCAACACCACAGCTTCATCCCAGTAGACTAGGTTCAACACCACAGCTTCACCCCAGTAGACTAGATTCAACACCACAGCTTCATCCCAGTAGACTAGGTTCAACACCACAGCTTCATCCCAGTAGACTAGGTTCAACACCACAGCTTCACCCCAGTAGACTAGATTCAACACCACAGCTTCATCCCAGTAGACTAGGTTCAACACCACAGCTTCATCCCAGTAGACTAGGTTCAACACCACAGCTTCATCCCAGTAGATTAGGTTCAACACCACAGCTTCACCCCAGTAGACTAGGTTCAACACCACAGCTTCACCCCAGTAGACTAGGTTCAACACCACAGCTTCATCCCAAAAGTAGACTAGGTTCAACACCACAGCTTCACCCCAGTAGACTAGGTTCAACACCACAGCTTCACCCCAGTAGACTAGGTTCAACACCACAGCTTCACCCCAGAAGTAGACTAGGTTCAACACCACAGCTTCACCCCAGTAGACTAGGTTCAACACCACAGCTTCACCCCAGTAGACTAGGTTCAACACCACAGCTTCACCCCAGTAGACTAGGTTCAACACCACAGCTTCATCCCAGTAGACTAGGTTCAACACCACAGCTTCATCCCAGTAGACTAGGTTCAACACCACAGCTTCATCCCAGAAGTAGACTAGGTTCAACACCACAGCTTCATCCCAGTAGACTAGGTTCAACACCACAGCTTCACCCCAGAAGTAGACTAGGTTCAACACCACAGCTTCACCCCAGTAGACTAGGTTCAACACCACAGCTTCACCCCAGTAGACTAGGTTCAACACCACAGCTTCACCCCAGAAGTAGACTAGGTTCAACACCACAGCTTCAGCCCAGTAGACTAGGTTCAACACCACAGCTTCACCCCAGAAGTAGACTAGGTTCAACACCACAGCTTCACCCCAGTAGACTAGGTTCAACACCACAGCTTCACCCCAGTAGACTAGGTTCAACACCACAGCTTCACCCCAGAAGTAGACTAGGTTCAACACCACAGCTTCACCCCAGAAGTAGACTAGGTTCAACACCACAGCTTCATCCCAGTAGACTAGGTTCAACACCACAGCTTCATCCCAGAAGTAGACTAGGTTCAACACCACAGCTTCACCCCAGTAGACTAGGTTCAACACCACAGCTTCACCCAAGAAGTAGACTAGGTTCAACACCACAGCTTCACCCCAGTAGACTAGGTTCAACACCACAGCTTCACCCCAGTAGACTAGGTTCAACACCACAGCTTCACCCCAGTAGACTAGGTTCAACACCACAGATTCATCCCAGTAGACTAGGTTCAACACCACAGCTTCATCCCAGTAGTAGACTAGGTTCAACACCACAGCTTCACCCCAGTAGACTAGGTTCAACACCACAGATTCACCCCAGTAGACTAGGTTCAACACCACAGCTTCACCCAAGAAGTAGACTAGGTTCAACACCACAGCTTCACCCCAGTAGACTAGGTTCAACACCACAGCTTCACCCCAGTAGACTAGGTTCAACACCACAGCTTCACCCCAGTAGACTAGGTTCAACACCACAGCTTCATCCCAGTAGACTAGGTTCAACACCACAGCTTCATCCCAGTAGTAGACTAGGTTCAACACCACAGCTTCACCCCAGTAGACTAGGTTCAACACCACAGCTTCACCCCAGTAGACTAGGTTCAACACCACAGCTTCACCCCAGTAGACTAGGTTCAACACCACAGCTTCACCCCAGTAGACTAGGTTCAACACCACAGCTTCATCCCAGTAGACTAGGTTCAACACCACAGCTTCACCCCAGTAGACTAGGTTCAACACCACAGCTTCACCCCAGTAGACTAGGTTCAACACCACAGCTTCACCCCAGTAGACTAGGTTCAACACCACAGCTTCACCCCAGTAGACTAGGTTCAACACCACAGCTTCACCCCAGTAGACTAGGTTCAACACCACAGCTTCACCCCAGTAGACTAGGTTCAACACCACAGCTTCACCCCAGTAGACTAGGTTCAACACCACAGCTTCACCCCAGTAGACTAGGTTCAACACCACAGCTTCATCCCAGTAGACTAGGTTCAACACCACAGCTTCATCCCAGTAGACTAGGTTCAACACCACAGCTTCACCCCAGAAGTAGACTAGGTTCAACACCACAGCTTCATCCCAGTAGACTAGGTTCAACACCACAGCTTCACCCCAGTAGACTAGGTTCAACACCACAGCTTCACCCCCGTAGACTAGGTTCAACACCACAGCTTCACCCCAGTAGACTAGGTTCAACACCACAGCTTCACCCCAGTAGACTAGGTTCAACACCACAGCTTCACCCCAGTAGACTAGGTTCAACACCACAGCTTCACCCCAGTAGACTAGGTTCAACACCACAGCTTCATCCCAGTAGACTAGGTTCAACACCACAGCTTCACCCCAGTAGACTAGGTTCAACACCACAGCTTCACCCCAGTAGACTAGGTTCAACACCACAGCTTCACCCCAGTAGACTAGGTTCAACACCACAGCTTCACCCCAGTAGACTAGGTTCAACACCACAGCTTCACCCCAGTAGACTAGGTTCAACACCACAGCTTCACCCCAGTAGACTAGGTTCAACACCACAGCTTCATCCCAGTAGACTAGGTTCAACACCACAGCTTCACCCCAGAAGACTAGGTTCAACACCACAGCTTCACCCCAGTAGACTAGGTTCAACACCACAGCTTCACCCCAGAAGTAGACTAGGTTCAACACCACAGCTTCACCCCAGTAGACTAGGTTCAACACCACAGCTTCACCCCAGTAGACTAGGTTCAACACCACAGCTTCATCCCAGTAGACTAGGTTCAACACCACAGCTTCACCCCAGTAGACTAGGTTCAACACCACAGCTTCACCCCAGAAGTAGACTAGGTTCAACACCACAGCTTCACCCCAGTAGACTAGGTTCAACACCACAGCTTCACCCCAGTAGACTAGGTTCAACACCACAGCTTCATCCCAGTAGACTAGGTTCAACACCACAGCTTCACCCCAGTAGACTAGGTTCAACACCACAGCTTCACCCCAGTAGACTAGGTTCAACACCACAGCTTCACCCCAGTAGACTAGGTTCAACACCACAGCTTCACCCCAGTAGACTAGGTTCAACACCACAGCTTCACCCCAGTAGACTAGGTTCAACACCACAGCTTCATCCCAGTAGACTAGGTTCAACACCACAGCTTCACCCCAGTAGACTAGGTTCAACACCACAGCTTCACCCCAGTAGACTAGATTCAACACCACAGCTTCACCCCAGAAGTAGACTAGGTTCAACACCACAGCTTCACCCCAGAAGTAGACTAGGTTCAACACCACAGCTTCACCCCAGTAGACTAGGTTCAACACCACAGCTTCATCCCAGAAGTAGACTAGGTTCAACACCACAGCTTCACCCCAGTAGACTAGGTTCAACACCACAGCTTCACCCCAGTAGACTAGGTTCAACACCACAGCTTCACCCCAGTAGACTAGGTTCAACACCACAGCTTCACCCCAGTAGACTAGGTTCAACACCACAGCTTCACCCCAGTAGACTAGGTTCAACACCACAGCTTCATCCCAGAAGTAGACTAGGTTCAACACCACAGCTTCATCCCAGTAGACTAGGTTCAACACCACAACTTCACCCCAGTAGACTAGGTTCAACACCACAGCTTCACCCCAGTAGACTAGGTTCAACACCACAGCTTCACCCCAGTAGACTAGGTTCAACACCACAGCTTCACCCCAGTAGACTAGGTTCAACACCACAGCTTCACCCCAGTAGACTAGGTTCAACACCACAGCTTCACCCCAGAAGACTAGGTTCAACACCACAGCTTCATCCCAGTAGACTAGGTTCAACACCACAGCTTCATCCCAGTAGACTAGGTTCAACACCACAGCTTCATCCCAGTAGACTAGGTTCAACACCACAGCTTCACCCCAGAAGACTAGGTTCAACACCACAGCTTCATCCCAGTAGACTAGGTTCAACACCACAGCTTCATCCCAGAAGTAGACTAGGTTCAACACCACAGCTTCATCCCAGTAGACTAGGTTCAACACCACAGCTTCATCCCAGTAGACTAGGTTCAACACCACAGCTTCATCCCAGTAGACTAGGTTCAACACCACAGCTTCACCCCAGAAGACTAGGTTCAACACCACAGCTTCATCCCAGTAGACTAGGTTCAACACCACAGCTTCATCCCAGTAGACTAGGTTCAACACCACAGCTTCACCCCAGTAGACTAGGTTCAACACCACAGCTTCACCCCAGTAGACTAGGTTCAACACCACAGCTTCATCCCAGTAGACTAGGTTCAACACCACAGCTTCACCCCAGTAGACTAGGTTCAACACCACAGCTTCACCCCAGTAGACTAGGTTCAACACCACAGCTTCACCCCAGTAGACTAGGTTCAACACCACAGCTTCACCCCAGTAGACTAGGTTCAACACCACAGCTTCACCCCAGTAGACTAGGTTCAACACCACAGCTTCACCCCAGTAGACTAGGTTCAACACCACAGCTTCACCCCAGTAGACTAGGTTCAACACCACAGCTTCACCCCAGTAGACTAGGTTCAACACCACAGCTTCACCCCAGAAGTAGACTAGGTTCAACACCACAGCTTCATCCCAGTAGACTAGGTTCAACACCACAGCTTCACCCCAGTAGACTAGGTTCAACACCACAGCTTCACCCCAGTAGACTAGGTTCAACACCACAGCTTCACCCCAGTAGACTAGGTTCAACACCACAGCTTCACCCCAGAAGTAGACTAGGTTCAACACCACAGCTTCACCCCAGTAGACTAGGTTCAACACCACAGCTTCACCCCAGTAGACTAGGTTCAACACCACAGCTTCACCCCAGTAGACTAGGTTCAACACCACAGCTTCACCCCAGTAGACTAGGTTCAACACCACAGCTTCACCCCAGAAGTAGACTAGGTTCAACACCACAGCTTCATCCCAGTAGACTAGGTTCAACACCACAGCTTCACCCCAGTAGACTAGGTTCAACACCACAGCTTCATCCCAGTAGACTAGGTTCAACACCACAGCTTCACCCCAGTAGACTAGGTTCAACACCACAGCTTCATCCCAGTAGACTAGGTTCAACACCACAGCTTCATCCCAGAAGTAGACTAGGTTCAACACCACAGCTTCACCCCAGTAGACTAGGTTCAACACCACAGCTTCATCCCAGAAGTAGACTAGGTTCAACACCACAGCTTCACCCCAGTAGACTAGATTCAACACCACAGCTTCACCCCAGTAGACTAGGTTCAACACCACAGCTTCACCCCAGTAGACTAGGTTCAACACCACAGCTTCACCCCAGAAGTAGACTAGGTTCAACACCACAGCTTCATCCCAGTAGACTAGGTTCAACACCACAGCTTCACCCCAGTAGACTAGGTTCAACACCACAGCTTCACCCCAGGAGACTAGGTTCAACACCACAGCTTCATCCCAGAAGTAGACTAGGTTCAACACCACAGCTTCATCCCAGTAGACTAGGTTCAACACCACAGCTTCACCCCAGTAGACTAGGTTCAACACCACAGCTTCACCCCAGAAGTAGACTAGGTTCAACACCACAGCTTCACCCCAGTAGACTAGGTTCAACACCACAGCTTCACCCCAGAAGTAGACTAGGTTCAACACCACAGCTTCATCCCAGTAGACTAGGTTCAACACCACAGCTTCACCCCAGTAGACTAGGTTCAACACCACAGCTTCATCCCAGTAGACTAGGTTCAACACCACAGCTTCACCCCAGTAGACTAGGTTCAACACCACAGCTTCATCCCAGTAGACTAGGTTCAACACCACAGCTTCATCCCAGTAGACTAGGTTCAACACCACAGCTTCATCCCAGTAGACTAGGTTCAACACCACAGCTTCACCCCAGTAGACTAGGTTCAACACCACAGCTTCACCCCAGTAGACTAGGTTCAACACCACAGCTTCATCCCAGAAGTAGACTAGGTTCAACACCACAGCTTCACCCCAGTAGACTAGGTTCAACACCACAGCTTCATCCCAGAAGTAGACTAGGTTCAACACCACAGCTTCACCCCAGTAGACTAGATTCAACACCACAGCTTCACCCCAGTAGACTAGGTTCAACACCACAGCTTCACCCCAGTAGACTAGGTTCAACACCACAGCTTCACCCCAGAAGTAGACTAGGTTCAACACCACAGCTTCATCCCAGTAGACTAGGTTCAACACCACAGCTTCACCCCAGTAGACTAGGTTCAACACCACAGCTTCACCCCAGTAGACTAGGTTCAACACCACAGCTTCACCCCAGTAGACTAGGTTCAACACCACAGCTTCACCCAAGAAGTAGACTAGGTTCAACACCACAGCTTCACCCCAGTAGACTAGGTTCAACACCACAGCTTCACCCCAGAAGTAGACTAGGTTCAACACCACAGCTTCACCCCAGTAGACTAGGTTCAACACCACAGCTTCACCCCAGAAGTAGACTAGGTTCAACACCACAGCTTCATCCCAGTAGACTAGGTTCAACACCACAGCTTCACCCCAGTAGACTAGGTTCAACACCACAGCGTCACCCCAGTAGACTAGGTTCAACACCACAGCTTCATCCCAGAAGTAGACTAGGTTCAACACCACAGCTTCATCCCAGTAGACTAGGTTCAACACCACAGCTTCACCCCAGAAGTAGACTAGGTTCAACACCACAGCTTCACCCCAGTAGACTAGGTTCAACACCACAGCTTCACCCCAGTAGACTAGGTTCAACACCACAGCTTCATCCCAGTAGACTAGGTTCAACACCACAGCTTCACCCCAGTAGACATGGTTCAACACCACAGCTTCACCCCAGAAGTAGACTAGGTTCAACACCACAGCTTCACCCCAGTAGACTAGGTTCAACACCACAGCTTCACCCCAGAAGTAGACTAGGTTCAACACCACAGCTTCACCCATCCAGTGGATTCCTTTCTCTCTCTTGTAAATATTCAGGCCAGGTCTCCAATTTAAGAAATCCTTCCTGTCTGATTGAACATCACAATGTGCTGCCTGGGTGCCTTTAGCAAAGTTCTCTCTGTAGTGCAAGTATTCAGGCCTAGTCTCTGATTTAAGAACACTTTAGTAACATTATGAAATACCAGTTCAGGGCAGTAGATTGATAGAATTGTTAGCATTGAACAGAACATCCAATAATTGTTTCTACTTTTGGCACAAGGCCAGCAAATACTCCAGTGCATTACTGGTACTTTATTTTATCGACCCCCGTAAGGATATTTTATTGACCCACCACAAGAGAAACCAACTAAAAGAGCCTCTTCTACTCTCCCACCATCCCCACAGTTGCCACCATAACTGCAACAACAATGATTTCTACTACAGGAACAAGGCCAGCAATGTTTGGGGGAGGGGGAAGTCGATTAAATCGACCCCAGTGCATCACTGGTGCTTTATTTTATCGACCCCGTAAGGATGAAATGTAAAGTTAACCTCAGCAGTATTTGAACTCAGACCGCAAAGGGCTGTAACTCTATGCTGCAAAGCAGGGTGTCCGGCCCTCTACCGATACTGCCACTCCATCACCCTATAATATCTCTTCAGATGGTGGATTGGCAGAATTAGTAATGTCCGATAAAATTACTATTGTAATATTTGTTATTGCCATTTACATTCTCAGTTCAGATGCTGCCAAGGTCAACTTTGCCGTTCATCCTTCCAAAGGTCAATATAATGAAGTACCAGTAATGTACTGAGTTGGATTTTATTGACTTTGTTCTTCCGGCATATTTGTTGGCCTTTTGCCTGAATTAGAAACTATATTTGGTGGCTATAATGGAGGCACATGGCTTAGTGGTTAGAGCATTGGGCTTGCAATCGAAAGGTTGTGAGTTCAATCCTCAGACCGGGTGATGTGTTGTTTCCTTGAGCAAGACACTTTATTTCACATTGCTCCAGTTTACTCAGCTGTAGAAATGAGATGATAGGGACTGGGGTCCCTATCATTCCACTGTAAAGTGGTTGTGGAGGTGCCACGGCAAAAAAGCACCCAGCACTCACTGTAAATGAGGTTGGTGTTAGGAAGGGCATCCAGCTGTAGAAATCAAGCCAGAATCAGTTCCTGTCCCACCCTTGTAAGCAGGGAAAAGCGGACGTAAAATGAAATGATGATGAAATGAAATGATACAGACATATGTATATGTTTCAAGGAAGATGATAAGCTACAGGAGAGGTTCACAGTAGAAGTGAGGAACAGGTTCAGTGCTCAGAGGAGAGAGACATCGGAGGGACTAAGGAGAGTGTGACGGGGAGGTACCGGTACTTCACGAATGCAAGTGAGACCCTGGTGCCGAGGAAAGAGAAGAAGAGGAAGCACGTCAGCTCTGATAAAGAAGATCAGAAGTGTGGAGAGAGCGGTTGACAGGTCTAGGTGTAAGGAGAGCTGGATGATCATCAACGAGATCACAGGGAGGAAGAGAAGGGGTTCGAGTCAGATCCAGGGAACAGGGCCCGAGAATAGGAAGAGGAAATAGCTGAGGGCCCTGTTTCCTGGATCTGACTCGAACCCCTTCTCTTCCTCGTTGATGATCATCCAGCTCTCCTTATATATATAGAAACTTCAAAGGGCATCCAGCTGTAGAAATCAAGCCAGAATCAGTTCCCGTCCCACCCTTGCAAGCAGGGAAAAAGCAGACGTAAAAATGAAATGAAATGAAATGAAACTATATTTCTTGTGGCTCTTTGTAATCTAACTTCACTGACACCAACACTGGAGTCTGTGTTGGTCTTCATCTTTTCTTTGGGTTCACCATGTAGAGAAGGGAGACTGCTTGCAGGGGGGGGCAGCTGCCAGCCATTCGACACAAATTCTTGATCAATGTTTTACAGCTGGGTGCCCTTCCAGCTAAATCCACACAGATATAAACCACAACAACAGAAGAGAACTGAGATTCCTTGGTATGCTACCTCATAGACAGTGGCCAGCTAAATCAACAACAACAACAGCAGCAGCAACAGCAACAACACCAACAACAAGGGCAACGACACCCCTCCCCCATTTCTGAAAGAATTCTGAATTGTTTTTCTATTTTTTTCTATTGGCAATATTTTACAAAGGGAGGGGGGAGGAGGCGTAGTGGTTGGAGTAGAGACAACAGATGGGAGGGGTAGTGGTTGGAGTAGAGACAACAAGGGTGGGTGGGGTGGGGGTGGGGGTAGTGAGTGGAATAAACACAACTTTTGTAATTTTAATAAATTATCAAAACAATTTACTGTTTATTGAACAAGAAAATAATAAAGATGAAAACTGTACAAGACAATTGGTAAATACAAGAATAAAAGGCCGACATGGCACATTAGCAACACCCACTTGCTCAGTCTAGCATCAATATCTCAATACACACCTTTAACCAAACTTTTTGTTTTTACTTGATACTACAGCAGTTGAAACAGTCCAGTCTAACAGATGTAGTAAGAACAACAATTTCTGTCTTAACAGTCCAGTCTAACAGATGTAGTAAGAACAACAATTTCTGTCTTAACAGTCCAGTCTAACAGATGAAGTAAGAACAGCAATTTCTGTCTTAACAGTCCAGTCTAACAGATGAAGTAACAACAGCAATTTCTGTCTTAACAGTCCAGTCTAACAGATGAAGTAAGAACAACAATTTCTGTCTTAACAGTCCAGTCTAACAGATGTAGTAAGAACAACAATTTCTGTCTTAATCGAGAACTTTTACTTGTTTTTTTATATCCTTATGAAAAATACTTTTTTGAAAATAAAAAAACAACAAAAAAAAAACAACACAATATTCAACAAAAACTAGGTCACATAAATTAACATAAAAATTAACCTATTTAAAATAATTTTGTTACTTAATGAGAAGATTAAATAATTATAAAACTTTCATGAAGAAGGAAGCTAAGCCTCACTTTTATACAATAACATATCATATGGGGTCGATAAAATAAAGTACCAGTAATGCACTGATTTAATTGCTGGCCTTGTGCCAAAAGTAGAAACAATTATTATTATCATTATTATTAATACTTTTAATACAAACTTGGCTAAGACCTGTTCAGATTCTATGAAACAACCACACATTTTAAATTCATATCTTCCAACATAATTTTATATAAGAAACCCTATGTTAAATTAATATTTAGTAAATCAAGATTCTTCATTAACTTATTTGATACCAGCCTGACTATGATATTATGAAACAAAACCACCAAACAGTTCCTTATTTAAATATCTTCCAATATTATTTTATACAAGACCCTTAAATAATAGTTAATGAATTTAGTAAATCTCTCTCTAAATTCTTCATTAACTATTTTGACACCAGCCTGGTGACAACTCTGGTCCAATCAAACTAAATAAGCCTCTAATTTTAAAGAGTTCCTATTTAAATTAAAATCTTCCAACATTACTTTATATAAGAATAATATAAATAATAATAAAAGAGAATTTAATTTTTCAAACATTATTAAATATTTGAAAGATTAAATACTGATTATAATTTACATTGTATTTCAGCTCTGTATTACACTTGTTATCTTATATCTAGCTATGTTATATTGTTATACTGTATTACACTTGTTATCTTATATCAAGCTATGTTATATTGTTATACTGTATTACACTTATCTTATATCTAGCTATGTTATATTGTTATACTGTATTATACTTATCTTATATCTAGCTATGTTATATTGTTATACTGTATTACACTTATCTTATATCAAACTATGTTATATTGTTATACTGTATTATACTTATCTTATATCTAGCTATGTTATATTGTTATACTGTATTACACTTATCTTATATCTAGCTATGTTATATTGTTATACTGTATTACACTTATCTTATATCTAGCTATGTTATATTGTTATACTGTATTACACTTATCTTATATCTAGCTATGTTATAT
>OZ024759.1:12012667-12025167 GCA_964016885.1 Eledone cirrhosa | reverse complement strand
TGTGTATGTATATGTGTGTGTGTGTCTGCCTCTGTATGTATATGTGTGAGTGTCTGCCTCTCTATGTATATATGTGTGTGTTTCTGTGTATGTATATGTGTGTGTGTGTCTGCCTCTGTATGTATATGTGTGTGTGTTTCTGTGTATGTATATGTGTGTGTGTGTCTGCCTCTGTATGTATATGTGTGAGTGTCTGCCTCTCTATGTATATGTGTGTGTGTGTCTGCCTGTGTATGTATATGTGTGTGTCTGCCTGTGTATGTATATGTGTGTGAGTGTCTGCCTCTGTATGTATATGTGTGTGTGTATCTGCCTCTGTATGTACATGAGTGTGTATCTGCCTCTGTGTGTATACGTGTGTGTGTATATGTGTGTGTATGTATATGTGTGTGTGCCTGTGTATGTATATGTGTGTGTGTATATGCCTGTGTATGTATATGAGTGTGTATCTGCCTCTGTGTGTATATGTGTGTGTATGTATATGTGTGTGTGCCTGTGTATGTATATGTGTGTGTGTGTATGTATATGTGTGTGTATCTGCCTCTGTGTGTATATATGTGTGTGTGTATATGTGTGTGTATGTATATGTGTGTGTGTATCTGCCTCTATGTATATGTGTGTGAGTGTCTCCCTCTCTATGTATATGTGTGTACATAGAAGTAGTTTTATAAAGAATGTTGTTCCCACTCAAAACTTCATATAAATCACAGTCAATAAATAACAATTTAAGAGTTGGAGAGACTTGACTTTTGGTAGAAATAATTTGTCGTGGTGTCAGTGAATAAAATTGTGTATTTATGTGTGTGTGTGTGTGTGTGAACTTTATGTAGAATAATATAATATAATATATATGATATCTGAATGTGTATGACAATGTACATATATATAATACATATATATATATATATATATATATATATATATACATGCTCATATATATATATATATATACATACACACATTTATATATACATATATATATATATATACACACATTTATATATACATGCTTACACATATACATACATATATACACATTTATATATACATACCACACGCATATATATGTATATATACATATATATATATATACATGGTCATATATATATATACACATTTATATATATATACATACGCATACATACACAGTATAACAATATATATATATACATGCTCATATATATATATACATATACATACACACATATATACATATATATACACATATTTATATATACATACATACACATACGTGTATACACATTTATATATACATACACACACACACATATATGTATATATGTATATATACATATATACACACACATATATATATGCACATATATATATATATATATGCACATATATATATATATGCACATATATATATATATATGCACATATATATATATATATGCACATATATATATATATATGCACATATATATATATATATGTGCATATATATATATATATATATATATATATATATATATATATATATATATATATATATGCACATATATATATATATATATATATATATATATGCACATATCTATATATATATATGCACACACACACATATATATATATATATGCACATATATATATATATATATATATATATATATATATATATATATATGCACATATATATATATATATATATGCACACACATATATATATATATATCATTTGACACATAAGAGCTGGTCCCAAGAAACAACTGTAATATGTCAGATCTTTGTCAGTGTCAACAACAAATGTTCGAGTTGAAACAGAATAACATGCAGGTGCCTGAGCATTCTATATTGTGTGATAAGGCTAGAGCTTTGAGTTACATGTACAACTCAATTTTGTCCAGCTGAGTGATTTGGAATATTAAATAGAGTGTCTTGATCAAGGAAACAATGCCTCACAGTCCTTAAGTGAAACTCAGGGCCTGAAGGCAATCTTGCCTCAATTTCTGTCAGGGGCCATACCTGATCTGCTAAAAATAGTAGCAATATTACCTCTAATACACTTCACTATCTCTTTTCATCATCAGATTTCTATTGAAAGACACTGTCTATGGCTTTCACAGAATTTGGAAAATAATAAAAAATTTGAAGGGATTTAATAATTGTTTTTACTTTAGGCACAAGGCCAGCAATTACCCAGTGCATTACTGGTACTTTATTTTATCGACCCCGTAAGGATGAAAGGCAAAGTCAACCTCGGTGGGATTTGAACTCAGATCGTAAAGGGACGTAACTATGCTGGAAAGCATGGCGTCCGACCCTCTACCGATACTGCCAATCCACCTTATCATTGAAGGGATTTAATAATATAACTTTTTCATTATTATACTAGTGTTCGGGACATAACTTAATAAAGATTCTTATATAAAATTATGACAGAAAGTTTTTATATAAATATAAACACTTTAAAACCAACTGTTTTGCATTGTAGAACCAGGAGTTTGGTATGAGAAAGGTTTAAAATGAAAAGATACGCTGCATAGTGTTGAATTTTGGCTGGTTATACTGAGTATTCCAGGTGTTTGAACAATGGAATAGACTGCTCATCAAATTAACGAGCAAGTGGCTGAGCATTCTACATATATGGGTGTCCTTAATGTGGCTCTCAGGAATATACAGCATGATACAGTATGTGACAAGATTGGCTCCTTTGAATTGCAGGTACCAACTCCTTATATTTACCAGATGTGTGGACTGGAGCCACGTGAAATAAAGTGTCTTGCTCAAGGACACAGTGGACTGGAGCAACGTGAAATAAAGTGTCTTGCTCAAGGACACAGTGGACTGGAGCAACGTGAAATAAAGTGTCTTGCTCAAGGACACAGTGGACTGGAGCAATGTGAAATAAAGTGTCTTGCTCAAGGACACAGTGGACTGGAGCAATGTGAAATAAAGTGTCTTGCTCAAGGACACAGTGGTCTGGAGCAATGTGAAATAAAGTGTCTTGCTCAAGGACACAGTGGACTGGAGCAACGGGAAATAAAGTGTCTTGCTCAAGGACCCAACACACCAAACATCCTAACCACATGACTTCACACATTTCATAATGTATTCTCTTATATGCTGGAAGTCATTGTAAGAAAACCTTTGATCTTAGGTCCCAGGGTGGACACTTCTAACAGCCAGGTTTACATACACTAGCTATATATATTAATATGATCACATGTCAATATTGATATGTCATAGTACTACCACATGTAGATAGTGATATGTCTTAATGCATGTAGATACACGTGTTATAATACTACCACATGTAGGTAGTGCCATGTCATATCACATGTAGGTAGTGCTATGTCATATCACATGTAGGTAGTGCTATGTCATATCACATGTAGGCAGTGCTGTGTCATATCACATGTAGGTAGTGCCATGTCATATCACATGTAGGTAGTGCCATGTCATATCACATGTAGGTAGTGCTGTGTCATATCACATGTAGATAGTGATATGTCATCTCACATGTAGGTAGTGCTATGTCATCTCACATGTAGGTAGTGCTATGTCATCTCACATGTAGGTAGTGCTATGTCATCTCACATGTAGGTAGTGCTATGTCATACCACATGTGGGTAGTGCTATGTCATACCACATGTAAGTAGTGCTATGTCATATCACATGTAGGCAGTGCTATGTCATATCACATGTGGGTAGTGCTATGTCATACCACATGTAGGTAGTGCTGTGTCATACCACATGTAGCTAGTGATATGTCATCTCACATGTAGGTAGTGCTGTGTCATATCACATGTAGGTAGTGCCATGTCATATCACATGTAGGCAGTGCTATGTCATATCACATGTGGGTAGTGCTATGTCATACCACATGTAGGTAGTGCTGTGTCATATCACATGTAGGTAGTGCTGTGTCATACCACATGTAGCTAGTGCTATGTCATATCACATGTAGGTAGTGCTATGTCATCTCACATGTAGGTAGTGCTATGTTATACCACATGTAGGTAGTGCTATGTCATATCACATGTGGGTAGTGCTATGTCATACCACATGTAGGTAGTGCTATGTCATATCACATGTAGGCAGTGCTATGTCATATCATATGTAGGTAGTGCCATGTCATATCACATGTAGATAGTGATATGTCATATCACTACCACATGTGATATGACATATCACATGTGATAATGATATGTCATATCACTACCACATGTAAATACTTCTGTCATAATATTGGTGCCTAATTTAGGCACCGTAAACAGGAAGGGGAAATTGTAATGACCTCAGTATTTTACTGGTATTTCATTGACCATCCCTCCCTGGCATGATGAACGGTAAAGTTGACTTCAGTAGGATTTGAACTCAGAAGTTAAAGGGCCAGAACACTCCTGCTTCTACAAAACTTCTTGCTTTAGAACATTTTTAGTTATCTAAAAAAATTTCAATCATAATTTCATATAAGAACCTCTGTTAAGTTATGTTCCAAACAGCAGCTCAATAATGAGAAAGTAATGAAAGGACTCAAGAGTTTAGTAATGTGAAATCCCTCCAAATTCTTGATTATTTTTCAATGAAACAGTATCAAATTATTAGAGTGCAGTCTCACGATGACTAGAATTCATACACCACTTCTCCTTTTTTAGGGGTCAGAGACCTGTTTCATTTATGGTACAATTGTTTCAGAAAACCTTCAGTTTGACAAATGTGTCCAAATACGGAAGTCCCAAACTCCCACTATCATTGCCTCCATCTCTCTCTCCCTCCCCATCTTGTAGGCAATGTCTTTAGAAATATGTTAACAATAGAGTTAAAAGGAACACCCCTAAAGGATATAATGGACTGTCCCATCAAGAACAATATATGAATGTCTAGTTGTTCAATGGACTGAATGACCTATTCATTGAATTAGCATGTAAAGTGGCTGAGTATTCCACAAACATGGCTACCCTCAAGTGGAATTAGCATGACACTGTGACATGAGTACAGTTGGCAGGCTTCCATACATTACGGTATGGAATAGAATGATTAGTGGGCTTCCATAGAATTATTAGGGTAGAATAAAATGATGTGGGTTTCCATAGAATTATTAGGGTCTAGAATAAAATGATTTGTGGGCTTCCATAGAATTATTAGGGTCTAGAATAAAATGATTTGTGGGCTTCCATAGAATTACTAGATTATAAGATACAATGCTTTATGATAATCTCTTGGGCTCTCAAAACTCAGGGTTCAAATCCCACCAAGGTAAACTTTGCTTTTCATCTTTTTAGGAGCGATAAATAAAGTACCAATCATACACTAGGGTCAATTTCTCATCCCCCTCTCTCTCTGTGGAAGAAACTGGCTGTGGTCAGACATGGAGAGGGTTAAGATGCCACACAACATCATCAAATATCACCCCACCCCCACCGACACCCACTACTATGACACTAAATATCACCCCACCCCCCACCGACACCCACTACTATGACACTAAATATATATATATATATATCTAAAATTAAATTAAGGGTGTCATGTCCGAGAGACATGCGCCATATCCACTGTAGAATATGCTCAAAGATTCCAATGAATAGATCCAAGCATTTTATATCAACTAGAAATTGATTGACATATATATATGTATATATATTTATATATATATATATACAAATAAAATTATCGAGAATCGAAACTTCGGCCCACGAAATAACGAAAAACAATCTCAGAAATGTGCGGCAAAGTGCTCAATGGTTCGGATGAACCAGAGCTATAACTAACGTTTAATACCAAACACACTGAGACGATGTTTAAACAATCATTCGCACAGCCAAAAAATACGATCAAGTAATTCGGGTCAAACAAATAAAAATATACATGATTGAAAAATTTATATATATATATATATATATATATATATATATATATATATATATATATATATATATATATTTATATATATATAAAATAAACATATGAAACAATCACAGGGAATAATTTGTAGAGTGTGTAAGCACACACAGCTAGGTAGGTAACTAATTAAAGTTTAACTAGAACTTCAAATATAGATACCTTTTAAAATGATTAATCTATATATATATGTGTCACTGGATTGAGACCTTTGGCGCTACGCAGTAATACAGAAGACCCACGTGCCCTACATACAAAGTTAACCTACAGTCAGTAGGCACCTCTTAACCAAATATACACCCCAACCCACTACTCCACTCCATCCTCCCACCAACACCACCCCTTTCTCTATAAAGTTATGTTAGTACCACAACATCTAGTCCAAACTAATGAGGTTGTGTAGGTGTCACAACAAAAAAAACACACAGTCCACGCTGTAATGTGGCCGTGTAGGTAACACGGTAAAAAGCTCCCAGTCCACACTGTAAACGTGGTTGGTTAGGAAGGGCATCCAGCCGTAGAAAACTTGCCAGATAGTCTTATATGAGCGAGACATGGTCACCCGACCAATCTTACCTCAAGTGGGACAACTCCCGTCTAACCCATGCTAGCGTGGAAGATGGACGTTAAACGATGGTGATGATGATGATGATATATACACACATGCACACATAAAACATACACAAACACATATACATATATATTGAGAAGGACTCGTCCAACTCATGCAAGCGTGGAATAAAATTATATATATATATATATATATAGGAACGAGTAGGACCCCGATGGCAGAGCTCAAGCCGTTTCGATGGCTAATTCTGGACGCAGTTTTCCAGAATTAGCCGTCGAAACGGCTTGAGCTTAGCCGTCGGGGTCCTACTCATTCCTATTACCCACTCTACTACCCTAAGTATTGAGTACTTTGGTGCGTTATGGTCCACCTGGTTCCTTACCACATTTCCTTCGTTATATATATATATATATATAACGAAGGAGGTGTGGTAAGGAACCAGATGGACCATAACTCACCAGAGTACTCAATACTTAGGGTAGTAGAGTGGGTAATAGGAAAATGTTTGACCCCGACGGCAGAGCTCAAGCCGTTTCGACGGCTATTTCTGGACTATTCCAGAAATAGCCGTTGAAATGGCTTGAGCTCTGCAGTCGGGGTCCTACTCGTTCCTATATATATATATATATAAAACAAAATTTGTCATGGTGGATAGCTAAATGTATTTGTGAGGGAATAACAATATTATTAATATTTGGTCGGCCAGCAAACAGCCTCATAAACCCCATGTGTTAATATGACCAACATCATCCTTTCGTTATAGTGGAACACGTGCTGTTAATGAGGCTGTTAGCTTACAGACCAAATATTAATAATACTATGATATTATATTATTATTAATTATAGTTGTACGCACACAGTAAACAAACGAAGGCCATGTGTTGTCGCTCTCCGACAAAATTTTTTTCCCCTTGAAAAACCCCGTTGATGGATGTGAAATCCGAAATATAGGGACAATTAAATCACTTCCCAGGTAACTCTATCTTGTGTTATTATATTTTACACATTTCCTATGTTCCTTGACGCCCTCTACGTCTCTTTCTACACTTCCTCTTACATCTTTCCCCCATTGCCACCTAATTCTGTTACCTGGAGATTTACCCACCTGCATTGTTGAGGCTTCCAGAACCACTATTTATAATATTATTGTTATTCACTCATGACTATATATATATATATATGTGTATATATATATATGTGTATATATATATATTAAAATAACAGATTAAAGTTTAAGCAAAGAATCGCTGCTTTTACCCTTTAACGGGATCTTCTGAAACTATTTGTCTTTGCGCGTAATTGTTCTCATCGCTCCACATAACGATGTATTATCTTCGCTTTTTTCCGTTCATTGCCAGGGAACGTCTTCACAAACCAAAGTATCATCTTCCTGTTTTCCTTCGGCTGCAACGTTTTTCGAAATATTTACTTCTGCGTTCACAGATTGATTTTTTTAGTTTCAGAAGATCCCGTTAAGGGTGAAAGCAGCGATTCTTTGCTTAAACTTTAATCTGTAATTTTAATAAATATTTGGGTTCTTATTTGATATATATTTATCCTTATCGAGCCCTCTTTGGATTTTAGTCTTCACATTTATTATTATTACTATATATATATATATATATATGTATATTACTATATATATATATATGTATAATACTATATATATGTATGTATGTATACACTATGTTGATTACTAGGATCAGCATAAGGCCTGATAAGACTCAGGAGGACTGTTGAATACATGATAACCTCTCTTGTCCTGGTGCCATGATAAAATGTAAAAATGCACCCAGTGCACTCTGCAGAATGTGGGAACATATGATAAACAGGCTCCTGGCCTGTTTGAGATATCAGTAGTTCCGACTAAATACTTGACGTGAACCGTTTGACCCTCGTCTGACAATGAACTGTTTGACCCTCGCTAGCAGGGGAAGACCCTTGCTAGCAGGGGAAGACTCTTGCTAGCAAGAGAAGACCCTTGCTAGCAAGAGAAGACCCTTGTTAGCAGGGGAAGACTCTTGCTAGCAGGGGAAGACCCTTGCTAGCAAGGGAAGACTCTTGCTAGCAGGAGAAGACCCTTGCTAGCAGGAGAAGACCCTTGTTAGCAGGGGAAGACTCTTGCTAGCAGGGGAAGACCCTTGCTAGCAAGAGAAGACCCTTGCTAGCAAGAGAAGACCCTTGCTAGCAGGGGAAGACCCTTGCTAGCAGAGGAAAACAACGGGTGTTAAATATTGATGATGAACTATATCAACCCCACTATATATGATGCTGATGATGATTTTTAAGGTAGCCCTAAGGCCACGTATTTGGTGGAGTGCTAAAGTGAACTATATCAACCCCAGTACACCACGGGTAGTTGCTCTTTGTTTTTTGTTTTTGTTTTTTTTAAATGGAAGAATGAAATAAGTTTACTTCAGCAAGATTTGAACTCAGAATGTAAAGAGGTGAAATCAGTCCATTAACCTTTTTGCATTTAAACCAGCTGTATCTAGTCAGCATTTTCTCACCTCTTTCTGTTCAAACCAGCTGTAACTAGCAGCTCACACTTATGTTAAGGTATTGTTCTCAAAATAAATAATATCAAAATCTCATAGATTCAATATTATGTGAGATAAAGTGTTTACCGTGAAAAAACAATAGTAAATATAGAGTAAATGCTAAAGAGTTAAATGGTATTTTGTCCTCTACTCTACCAAATTCAGCTACTGTATGACCCCCTACAAAACATTCTCCCCATAATCAGCCCCTTAAATGGTATTTTGTCCTCTACTCTACCAAATTCAGCTAATGTATGACCCCCTACAAAACATTCTCCCCATAATCAGTCCCTTAAATGGTATTTTGTCCTCTACTCTACCAAATTCAGCTAATGTATGACCCCCTACAAAACATTCTCCCCATAACCAGTCCCACAAAGCTACCATGTCAGTGCAGTTATGTGTGAATTACAACACAAAGTGCCACAAAATATAAGAACAGAAACCTTGTTACTGGGTCAAGTATTAATTCCTCACAGTGAGTACTTTGAGACCTTTTGATACCAGTACACCAGAAATTGACCCCTTAATCTATGACTGAAACCTTTTGATACCAGTACACTAGAAATTGACCCCTCATTCTATGACTGAAACCTTTTGATACCAGTACACCAGAAATTGACCCCTCATTCTATGACAAACCTTTTGATACCAGTACACCAGAAATTGACCCCTCATTCTATGACAAACCTTTTGATACCAGTACACCAGAAATTGACCCCTCATTCTAGGACTGAAACCTCTTTATTCTAAACAGTTTATATTTATCTCAAAATGTTCCAACATAATTTTATGTTAAAATCATTTGAAAATCGAATTAGAAATATAAGGGTTCTCCATATCATTTGACTAGATAACACAGTCATAATAAAGGGCCATATAAACCCAACGCAGGGAAAAGATGGGTAGTAGCATACATGGGAGTCAAACCCACATCTCTCGTTTGCTGCATGAGTACCCTACCATTACAAAATCCTTTGTTATGTTCCGAACACTGGCTTAAAAATGGGAAAGTTAGTTATATTTCTAACAGTCCACAACAGCATCAAGGGTTCTAATGAAACTTGTTAAAAATTAACACAGTCTCTGATGTTGCATAATACACCTAAAACTGAAGGTGAAAAATTAGTCAGACTATGAACTTTGCAGCAAGCTCCATCGATTTCTTGGGCAATGATTGGTCAGTGAGAAAATTGAAAAGTACCCTCTATGCTGTTGTGGACTGTAAATCTTTTTAAATAAGGAACATTTAAATCCCCTCCATAGTAAATATACTTATAATGTAACAATTATATGCCATGTCTTTCCTTAAAGATATGTGTTCCCACTGATAAACTGGGTAAAATGGGTAAATGGGGGGATTTGAAGAAATAAGGTACGCTGAGAATCAGAGAGGTGTAAATGTCAGCATTTTCTTTGATCTTTTTACAGTCAGAACTGATTATCAATAGTTTAATGTTAGCTGTATTAATTTGTGTTGATGACCATAATTGATTGATTTGTGGGATATATCAATAATTTTGATGTCTTTATTGGATGATTTGATGATCACTAAGTCGTATTGAACTATTATTGATTGCCCTGGTGAATTTGTTCAATTTTTGCCACCTCACTACCGAACTCTGTAGAGATATACTCTGCAACTGATTAACCCCAGTTATCATTGAGTGGGACAATGATTGGTACAATACTGCAGTACCATGTGAAGCCCCATGGAGGTATCAATATCGAAACACTGCCATAATACGGAGTGGATTACAGCCAGAGGTTGTTGAAATAAATTCAGTGATTTTCATATACTATATATATCTTTACTCTTCAGAGACACTACATGTGTATTTCCATGTTTCCAATTCCTTTCTGCAGTTCAGGATAGTGTTCAGTTACTTAATGAAGTGTGACTCTCTAATCTGAAGGTTTACCTTGCTCAGTGTGTCTCATTAAGACCTGAATCTTTTAATATTTCCATGGCAAATATCTGCCAATATGAAAATATATATCTATCACTTCGATGAAACAGAAGTTATACTGAATAATATCAGAGAACTTCTATACAATGCAGTCTTTGAACACAGATTACGATACTAAAGGAAATATATAATATATAAAAATCAGTATTAGCAAGACACAGGGATACTGTAAACCTTTCAATTATAGAGATATATTTCATTAACTCTTAACATTCTGTAATCATTTACGAGACAATATCTAAAGCACAGGTTTGTTAATTCAAATGTTTATAGTATCTTTACTAGCAGATAAATCATTGTAAAGATTTGCAGTATTTGAGTAATGACTTACATTTTTAATGTGATAGTCATAACACTGTTTTATACTTTTAAAGAATGTCTTCATAATGTCATTTCATGAGGTAGATGTGACGTTAAAAGTTCAAGTAGCAGAATGCTACCCCAACCAGCAGAAATAAACTGGATATATGGAATTACATATTTACTATTTCTCAACTAGAAAGATATATATGGAAATAGAAATTTAATATCTCTCAGCTATGACAATCCTCATCAGCGTTCATTTTTCCATGCTAGCATGGGTTAGACGAGTTGTCCTATTGACACAAGCCAGTTCAGAGCTATGGAGCTATGCTGATACATATGGCATTACATATTTAATATCTCTGAGCTATGATAATATATATATATATATATATATATATATATATATAAAGATTATCCTGGGTTTAATCAGGGGTTACCACAGTAAGTAAGGTACTCAATACAAAGCAGAGTATAAATATTTAATATAGAAATGGCTTCTACGGGACTAGAACTGTTTCTTTTAGGAGAAATCATCATGAAGCCAACTGTCCAAATAAGGACCTCCACCTATCCCAATCACCACCCTCTCCTACCACCAGAAAAGATATAAATACCACCACATTACTTGGACAGTCGGCTCCCTAATGAAACAGTTCTAGTCCTGTAGAAGCCATTTCTATATTAAATATATATATATATATATGGTCTGGTCCCGTAACTGCTGATAGAGTCGTAGGGGTACCGTATTGATATACAGCCCTTATTGGGCATTTTAAGCCCATCCCTCCCCATATATATATTTATATATATGTATATATATATATATATATATATGTATATATATGGCATTACATATTTACTATCTCTGAGCTATGATGAACACATATGTGTCTCTAACTTCCAAAACACCCGACTTCTCCCTGTCCCCCAATTTACCAAGTTTATCGATAAGATCACAGACCTGTGTGTCAGACAAAGAAGGGTTATGGTATTAAAAGTACTGCAAGTGAAGTATTAAAGCCCAAACTAGCAACAATGTTTCCAGTCGACTATTAGTTGGATATTTTGTCATTTTGTCGCAGATTTCTCAGAACTGAACCAACACATAAGAAGAATGTATAAATATATTACATGTAATGACCCCTTACATACATATACATACAAAGATGCGCACATATACACACAGGTAGAAACACACAAACATATGTATATGTGCATATATATATATTTTGAGTATATGTTGGT
>OZ024759.1:11992667-11997667 GCA_964016885.1 Eledone cirrhosa | reverse complement strand
GAAGTACAGTGGTGGGGGAGGAATTATTTACTGAAGTACAGTGGTGGGGGAGGAGTTATTTACTGAAGTACAGTGGTGGGGGAGGAGTTATTTACTGAAGTACAGTGGAGGAGGAGTTATTTACTGAAGTACAGTGGAGGGGGAGGAGTTATTTACTGAAGTACAGTGGTGGGGGAGGAGTTATTTACTGAAGTACAGTGGTGGGGGAGGAGTTATTTACTGAAGTACAGTGGAGGAGGGGGAGTTATTTACTGAAGTATGGTGGAGGGGGAGGAGTTATTTACTGAAGTACAGTGGAGGGGGAGGAGTTATTTACTGAAGTACAGTGGTGGGGGAGGAGTTATTTACTGAAGTACAGTGGAGGGGGAGGAGTTATTTACTGAAGTACAGAGGGGGAGGAGTTATTTACTGAAGTACAGTGGAGGGGGAGGAGTTATTTACTGAAGTACAGTGGTGGGGGAGGAGTTATTTACTGAAGTACAGTGGAGGAGGGGGAGTTATTTACTGAAGTATGGTGGAGGGGGAGGAACTATTTACTGAAGTACAGTGGAGGAGGAGTTATTTACTGAAGTACAGTGGAGGGGGAGGAGTTATTTACTGAAGTACAGTGGTGGGGGAGGAGTTATTTACTGAAGTACAGTGGTGGGGGAGGAGTTATTTACTGAAGTACAGTGGAGGGGGAGGAGTTATTTACTGAAGTATGGTGGAGGGGGAGGAACTATTTACTGAAGTACAGTGGAGGAGGAGTTATTTACTGAAGTACAGTGGAGGAGGAGTTATTTACTGAAGTACAGTGGAGGGGGAGGAGTTATTTACTGAAGTACGGTGGAGGGGGAGGAGTTATTTACTGAAGTACAGTGGTGGGGGAGGAGTTATTTACTGAAGTACAGTGGTGGGGGAGGAGTTATTTACTGAAGTACAGTGGTGGGGGAGGAGTTATTTACTGAAGTACAGTGGTGGGGGAGGAGTTATTTACTGAAGTATGGTGGAGGGGGAGGAACTATTTACTGAAGTACAGTGGAGGAGGAGTTATTTACTGAAGTACAGTGGAGGAGGAGTTATTTACTGAAGTACAGTGGAGGGGGAGGAGTTATTTACTGAAGTACGGTGGAGGGGGAGGAGTTATTTACTGAAGTACAGTGGTGGGGGAGGAGTTATTTACTGAAGTACAGTGGTGGGGGAGGAGTTATTTACTGAAGTACAGTGGTGGGGGAGGAGTTATTTACTGAAGTACAGTGGAGGGGGAGGAGTTATTTACTGAAGTACAGTGGTGGGGGAGGAGTTATTTACTGAAGTACAGTGGTGGGGGAGGAGTTATTTACTGAAGTACAGTGGTGGGGGAGGAGTTATTTACTGAAGTACAGTGAGGAAAAAAAAATTAAATTTAAAAAAAAAAGAATTATTTTCTTTCACAATTCAAATATTTTTTTCTTTATTTCGTTCTTTTGTTTTTGTTTTTTTCAAGCGCAAGTTTTATTATTTTGAAAGAGGAAGAAAAAATTATTTTAATTTAAAAAAATGTTTAAACCAAACTGTCTTAGCTATTGAGTAGACCAGAGAAAGGTTACCACAGACACAAATAGTTTCACATCTTTCTCCATGAGTTTCATTTAAACAAGTTAACATGATTCCATGCGACTGTCGCTCCACCGACTTTCAAATTTAGAAGAATTTCTTACCTTTTTTTTGTTTTTTTTTGTTTTTTTTTCCAAAGACAAAAAATACATTTAAAGTTTGAGTTAGAAAACATATGAGAGAGAAAGAATATAAATTGTTAAGAATTGAAGAAATTAACAGTCTACTCTACAATAATTAAAAAAAAATTAATATTATAGTGTTTTATTTCTGAAGTTTTTAGATTGATACTTTTTCAAGGATTAAAAAAAACCCCAATGGTAACCATAATCAATAATGAACAACAAATCGAAATTATTTATAGATCGTATGTACAAAAATATTCAGTTGAAAAAATCTTAAACTTTTTAAGGAAACAGAACAAGGAAAAAAAAAACAACAAAAAACTCCATCTTTTCCTCTTAAGTTTAGTTTTTGTTATTTAAAAAAATAATTAGGAAAGGAACAGGAAAGGGCCCTTAGCTTCTGGTGAAGACCTAGGGGTGCCATCCTGACATATAGTGTGTGTCTTGGGTATTTTAAACCTGGTAGAGCCCATCCCTCTCCAGGTCAGAACACAGCTAATTTCCTCCAGGGAAAGAGAGAGAGAGAGAGAGTGATAGAGAGGAAATAGTAAAGAGAACTAGTGAAATAATTGACCCCATTACATGACAGGTACTTTATTTATCAACCTCAAAGGAGGAGGAAAAGCAAAGTTAGCCTTGGCAGGATTTGAACTGAGAGTGCAGAGAGGCAGAAGAAATATTAAAATATTTAATGTGACTCCCTGACAACTATGTCAATTCACTGCCTTAAAATATAATTTGATAAGAAGAGGAGTTTGAGAAAGTTTGGAGAAGATGACTTAAAACACTTAAAGAGGAGAGTATGTTGAAGTCTCACTGACTACATTATGGTAAATAGATGATGATGATGATGTTGTCACCAATGTTTTGAGAGAAAGAAATGTTTTAGCTAAATAGTTTGAAATGTTTTAGTCAAGATAGAACTGATTGTAAAAAAAGAAGCTGATCATCAGATCAGACCAAAGGAACAATGTTTCCATTGGTGACTCCATTGCTGTTATTACCTGTGAGTTGTGATTCCCAGCAGATGAAACGAAAAGAGCTGATCATCAGATCAGACCAAGGAAACAATGTTTCCATTGGTTTTTCCGTTGCTGATACTGTCTGTCAGTCACAACTCCTGGTATAAGAAAAGAGCTGATCATCAGATCAGACCAAGGAAACAATGTTTCCATTAGTCTTTCCATTGCTAATACTGTCTGTCAGTCACAACTCCTGGCAGAGGAAAGGAGCTGATCATCAGATCAGACCAAGGAAACAATGTTTCCATTGGTCTTTCCATTGCTAATACTGTCTGTCAGTCACAACTCCTGGCAGAGGAAAGGAGCTGATCATCAGATCAGACCAAGGAAACTATGTTTCCATTAGTCTTTCCATTGCTAATACTGTCTGTCAGTCACAACTCCTGGCAGAAGAAAAGAGCTGATCATCAGATCAGACCAAGGAAACAATGTTTCCATTAGTCTTTCCATTGCTAATACTGTCTGTCAGTCACAACTCCTGACAGAGGAAAGGAGCTGATCATCAGATCAGACCAAGGAAACAATGTTTCCATTAGTCTTTCCATTGCTAATACTATCTGTCAGTCACAACTCCTGGCAGAGGAAAGGAGCTGATGATCAGATCAGACCAAGGAAACAATGTTTCCATTAGTCTTTCCATTGCTAATACTGTCTGTCAGTCACAACTCCTGGCAGAGGAAAGGAGCTGATGATCAGATCAGACCAAGGAAACAATGTTTCCATTAGTCTTTCCATTGCTAATACTGTCTGTCAGTCACAACTCCTGGCAGAGGAAAGGAGCTGATGATCAGATCAGACCAAGGAAACTATGTTTCCATTAGTCTTTCCATTGCTAATACTGTCTGTCAGTCACAACTCCTGGCAGAAGAAAGGAGCTGATCATCAGATCAGACCAAGGAAACTATGTTTCCATTAGTCTTTCCATTGCTAATAATATCAGTCACAATTGATACATTTTAGTTATTAAACAATTCTAATTACATTTAATGGTGACATCATATCCAAATTGCTTCTATTTGTCCAAATGTACGTGTAACTTCCACCTCTTTACAGTTTTAGTCATCATTTTATTATATTTTCTTTTTAAAATCAATTCACAAAATGTTTTGGTAAAAAAACAAACAACAACAAAAAACAAATAACAATATTTAAACATTTCTTTAAATATTACAGAATATTTTTGTTCTGTTTTTAACAGTTTTTACAAAATTAAGAGAGAGAAATATGGCTGGGATGGTGAGATAATCCCCCAAATTATAATTCCCCCACTCCACCTAAATGAAAAAAAACAACAACAGATCTAATTTATTAATCTATGGTGTATATAGAATCTTGTTCTTTATGTCCCACATTTAGTTGTATGCAGCCATGTTGGATGGTTTCATTTCATTTCTTTCAGAAAATTGTATTTTTCTTGATTAAACAAGAGGTCTTCTCCCTATGTTCCCTCCCAGGGGCTGTGTGGGTGGGGGGATGGAGGAAGAGGTGGAGGATGAGGTGGAAATAGAAGGTGGGGGGAAAGAAGAGGAAGAGGTGGAAATAGGTGGGGGAAAGAAGAGGAAGGAATAGAAGGTGGGGGGGGGGAGAGAAAGGAATAGAAGGTGGGGAAAGAAGAGGAGGAGGCAGAAAAGGAAGGAGGAGGGTGATGGTGATGATGAGAGGGGGGGAGAAGAAGAACCTCTTTATTTGCTCACTTTTTTATTACCTCAATGGCAGGATTGCATCTGGTTCCCAGCTGACACACCAGACTGCCCTTCTAACTCCGAAAAGAGAAACTTTTATCATCGAAATACATAAACTAAATAAACCCAACAAATGCCTTCAATTAGCACAAGAAATTGCCAGAGCAAGTCTTTTTTTTCCCTCTTTAATAAAAAGAAGAAATAAATATAGGAGGAAAGATTGAAGTCCTAAATATCTCTAACAGTATATCACAGAGGGGGGGGGGGGGTATAATGATTCCTTTGGCACAACTGTCAAAACACTGCTCACAAACACTGACATTTATGAATCATAAATATGCAACAAGATCAGAGACATAATTGAGATGGTAAACAAATGGATTTAAACATCAAAACTGTTTATTTTGTAAAACACTTTTGATGTTTCTATATGTTAAACAATTCTCAGTTTCTTGTTTCTTGGTTACTACACTCAATGGCTTATGGTTAGCTTGTGTACCTATATATATATCATCATTTTACGTCCGCTTTTCTCTGCTTGCAAGGGTGGGATATATATATATATATATATATAATATATAAGATCAAAAGATGGT
>OZ024759.1:11962667-11975167 GCA_964016885.1 Eledone cirrhosa | reverse complement strand
CTGCTAGAAACCGATCTATAAAACCAAAGTTTGACTTTAACTATTTCAAAGAATTTCTCCTTTAAAACCGATATTAATTTAATAATTGATAAAAATGGCAAATTTGACCGATAAATTCACAAATATTGAAAGAGAACTGAAAATATCCAATACCTTATTTATATACAACATCAACAAGATAAAGAGAGTATTAAATATCTTAACTTTTCCTTTATGAAAAAATTACGAGGATAAAAAAAATTATGAGATAATTAATTCATGAATGAATTAGTTTTCTTTATTAGACTTTAGCAAATAATTTTAATGCTTAAATAATTCAATTTTGACATCATTGGAGTTCACGGCAGAGAGGTTGTCAGCTGACCAGCAGTCCATGATTAAACACAACAGAAAGAGATAAACGTGTTTAATTAAACACAACAGAATGAGGGGAACATGTTTAATTAAACACAATGGAATGAGGGTAACGTGTTTAATTAAACAGAACAGAACAAGGGTAACATGTTTAATTAAACACAATGGAATGAGGGTAACATGTTTAATTAAACAACAGAATGAGGGTAACATGTTTAATTAAACAACAGAATGAGGATAACATGTTTAATTAAACACAACAAAACGAGGGTAATATGTTTAATTAAACACAACAGAACGAGGGTAACATGTTTAATTAAACACAACGAAAATCGAAAAAAAAATTTGTTTCATTAAAAAAACAACCTTTAATTAATTATTGTAATTTATATTTTAAGTGTTTGTAATTTATAAACACTGTTTATTTTTCTTTATATATTTATTTGTTTGGTTTGGTTTTTCTTTTTTGTTTGTTTCTATTTTTGTTTTTTAAAGTATATTTTTGTTGTCACACTCATTTCTGAAATCTTAACGAATGCCACCATTAAATGATTCATCAACGATCCAATCATGATTAGCATTGGTTCAACCAATTTGAAGTTTCTCAAGGAATACTTTCTCGTACTAGATCAACATTTTTAAAAACAATTTTCCAAAGTTAGATTTTAATTTATTTAAAAAATAATCCCAAAAGAAATAAATAACGAATTAATATCATTATTATTATTATCATTATCATTATTATTATTAATATTATTATTACATTAGTAGTAGTATTAGTAGTATTATCATTAGTAGTATTAGTAATTAGAATCGTACAAAGCTGCATATATATATATATATTTATATATATATATATATATATATATATATATATATATATATATATATGTATCACACTGCCATGAAATTGTATGTAGTAAGGTTGTTTTTTTTATATTTTGTTTATCTGTTTATGAAGATTGAACACTTATTTTTCTTTTTCTTTGTTTTTTGAGCATAATCAATGAATTATATTTATATCATTAGTCAACTTTGGCAGTAAAATTTATATCAAATTATATTTTTTTAAATAAATAAAGATTATTGGAGTTAGGTAACATGCAAAATAATAATTAATTGACTTGTACTCACTAATTATGTCATAAACGATTATCTGGAAGTTCTGCATTCATTTCTTTATTTTCTTTCTTTTCTTTTGTTCTTTTGTTTTAAATATGAATTGTTTCATAAATTACCCCAGCTTTCAATAAACTGGAGAAACTCATACAACAATCCCCAAAGAACTCTATGAGAAATTAACATTAGCATATTATTGTATTATTTGCTTTAAAAAAAAGTACACCTTTCTCCTTGTACCCGGGTATCATGGTAATTTTAGTGACTGAAAAGTACAACATAATAAAGATGAACGAGATATACCTCTGATAAATCAATCATCGTTATTAAGTCAATTAATACCTACCAAGGTAATAATTAGCAAAATTAAAATTTCCACATATGTACCCCAGATATTTTCATCGTTAAGAGGCATATGGTTTTTTGGAGAGAAAAAAAAAAACAGACACAAAAAAAAACATATGCCAAGATTTAGATGAAATAATTGGTTGGTTTGTTTTTTTTTAGAAAAAAAAAATTTCGGTATACTTCTCTTTTTAAACTTATTTTAGGAATCAGATAATAATTGACAACTGAGAGAAAAAAACGCTTCAAAAAATGTATTTCGTATTTCATCCTACTTCTTCTTGGTGTCGGCATTCCGATTTCAACTTGACAAACTCCTTAGCAACTTCATCGTTAGTTCTCTGAGACAGAATTCTCAGAATAGTCCAGCCTGTTTCATCTAAATTGAGGCGTTTACCTAAGGCGCACCAACATGCACAGCTACCTTGTTCAACAATGTCACGTAGCTGCATCACAGCCACTCCAATTTGACGATCTTCACGGGCAAAGCAATAATCTTTGACGCAAATATGGAGCTCGTAGGCATCAGGTTCGTCCTCGTTACCAATTATGCTGAAAAATTAATAATAATTATAATAATGATGAGGGTTGATGATCAACATAAAATGATTTCCTTTATATTAGCTCCACGGGGCTATATATATATATATAACTTAAAAATGAGGAGTGTTACCCCATTTTGAACTTGTTTATAGAATTCTTTCTGCCTTTGTCACTCTAAATATAAATTATAGCCTCAAAGAATTAGCTTTTAATGAATTCCCTTTTCTTTCAACCAATGACCTCCACCCATCCCACTCCCCACCCTCTCCTACCACCAGAAAAGATATAAATACCACAACATTTATTTTGGAAAGCCAGATTCCTGATGATTTCTAAAGAATGAAACAGTTCTAGTCCTGTAGAATCTCATCTATATTAAAACTTTTATACTCTGCTATGTATTGAGTACCTTACTTACTGTGGTTACCTCCGATTCAACCCGGAATAACTTACCTTATATATATATATAATTAAATTGTTTAGAGCTACAAGTAAACTTATTCTTTTCCTTTTTTCAAATATATCATCATCATCATCATCATTTTACGTCCGCTTTTCCCTGCCTGCAAGGGTGGGACGGGTCCTATACAGCACAGCATCTCTCCACTTGCCACGGTCTTCATCATATATGTACAGCATGTAAGGAAAACAAACATTAAATGATACACAGTGTATCCATGGCATTCGTAGTCCCAGCACTCCCAGTTATTTGCGGAGTTTTCTGTAGAACCTAACTAATAATTGTTTGGGGAAACCATAAATATCTTCCATGATTTTTTAATGGCTTTTTTCGTGGCAATATATATTTCTCTAACACTAAATTATTAACAACAATATACTGTATTTGCTGGCCCCTATTTTACATTATTTTCTGATGTTTATAGGTATTTCTATGAACCATGTCCAATATTCACGGTTTTTCACTCTTCGAGGGTATACATATTGCTAGCGTGGAAAGACAGACGTAAAACGGTGATGATGATGATGATAATGATGATGATGATGATGATGATGATGATGATGCATATATATATATATATATATATATATATATATATATATATATATATATATATATACACATATATACACGTTATATATACACATGTATATATATATATATATATACACATTATATATACACATGTATATATATATACGCATTATATATACAAGTTATATATACACATATATATATGCATATATATATACAAGTTATATATACACATATATATATATGTGTATATATAACTTGTATATATATGCATATATATATTTGTGTATATATAACTTGTATATATAATGTGTATATATATAACTTGTATATATATATATATATATATATATCTATATATAAGTATATGTATATATATATGTATATATATATATGTACACACACATATATATATATATGTACATATATATATATATGTACATATATATATATGCATATATATGTATATATACATATATATGTATATTTATATATATATGTATGTATATACATGTGTATATATATATATATATGTATATATTTATAAAAAATAACAGATTAACTCTATGGTTTTATATATTTTGATATATATATATTATCCTTATCGAGGCCTCTTCGGATTTTAGTCTTCACATTTATTATTATTACTATATATATATATCTATCTATCTATCTAAGGCGGGTAAAATTCCCGAGATCCATGGACGAGTTCTCTCCAGCGGTCTCTGTCCCTCATTATCGCTGCCATGTCCTGCATCTCCAACAGACCAGTGTCTGTCCTTAGGGCATCAACATACGTTAACTTATATATAGGTCGTAGAGACCTGAAAATATATATATATATATATATATATTAAAATAACAGATTCAAGCTTAAGCAAAGAATCTCTGCTTTCACTCTTAACGGGATCTTCTGAAACTAAAAAAGAAATCAATCTGTGAACGCAGAAGTAAATATTTCGAAAAACGTTGCAGCTGAAGGAAGACAGGAAGACGATACTTTGGTTTGTGGAGATGTTCCCTGGCAATGAACGGAAAAAAGCGAAGATAATACGTTGTTATGTGGAGCGATGAGAACAATTACGCGCAAAGAGAAAACCACGTTTATGGTATAAATAGAGTCGTAGACTAATATTCTATAACGTTTTTCGAAATATTTACTTCTGCGTTGACAGAGTGATTTCTTTTAGTCTCAGAAGATCCTGTTAAGGGTGAAAGCAGTGATTCTTTGCTTAAACTTTAATCTGTTATTTTAATAAATACATATATATATATATATATGTATATATGTATCTATATATATATGTGTGTATATCATCATCATCATCATCATCAACGTTTAACGTCCGTGTTCCACGCTTGCATGGGTTTGGACGGGGGTTTTCCCACTTGAGGCAAGAGTGGTTGTCATTGCTCGCATAGGACTGTCTGGCAGGTTTTCTACAGCTGGATGCCCTTCCTAACACCAACCACATTTACAGTGTGGGTCTGGGAGGTTTTTACCGTGTTGCCTACACGGCCACATTACAGCGTGGACTGTGCGTTTTTTTTTTTTTGTCGTGATACCTACACGATCTCATTTGTTTCGGCCTGGATGGTGTGGCACCAACATAACTTTACATAGAAGGGGGCGGTGTGGATGGGGTGGGGGTGGTGGGACAGGGGTGTATTTTGTTAGAGATGCCTACTGACTGTAGTAGGTTTTACTTTGTATTTAGGTAAGGCGGGTCTATATATATATTTATATATATATATGTGTTTGTGTGTATATATATATATTTATATATATATATATTTGTATGTATATATATACACACAAAACAGACATTGAATGTCTATCATTATTATTATGATGTTGTTTAGATTAAATTCAAAGTGAATAAAAATAATAATGGTTTCTGATTAAGGCAGAAAATCGATTAAATTGACCCCAGTGCATTACTGGTACTTTATTTTATTGAACTTGGAAGGATGAAAGGCAAAGCTATCCTTGGCAGGATTTGATCTCAGAACGTAAAGGGCCACAACTCTATACCGCAAAGCATGCTGCTCAATGCTTTACTTACTCAGCCAATCCCAGCCCTAATAATTGTTTCTACTTTTGGCACAAGGCCAGCAATTACCCAGTGAATTACTGGTACTTTATTTTATCGACCCCGTAAGGATGAAAGGCAAAGCTAACCTCGGCGGGATTTGAACTCAGAATGGCAAGGGCCGTAACTCTATGCATGAAAGCATGGCGTCCGACCCTCTGCTGATACTGCCAATCCACTCCCATTACCCCACCCTAATAATAATTGTTTCTACTTTTGGCACAAGGCCAGCAATTACCCAGTACATTACTGGTACTTTATTTTATCGACCTCTGTATGGATGAAAGGCAAAGTTAACCTCGGCGGGATTTGAACTCAGATCGTAAAGGGACGTAACTAAGCAGGAAAGCATATCCGACCCTCTACCGATACTGCCAATTCAAATAAAATACAATATACTTACAATTGGAAAGTTTCATTTAACTTAGGAGACCAGTTGTTGCTCTTTGATTTTGTGGAATGTTTCCTTTTCTTGTCACTGAGGTGAGGCCCGATCAGGTGCACCTCAACAAACGGACGAAACATACTGGCCGTCTGCCATTTGAGGTCATTGCAAGCAACCACTGGTAAATACAGAAAACAAACATTATTTCAGGAATACTTTTATTTCATTCTTTTTATAGCATAATCAGTAACAAGATTAGTCATTGGTGAGGTCACAGGATGTGTGACAAAAGAGCTTTGACAATTAACGCACACACATAGACAGTCAATCGATCTTTTGTCAAATCGGACTGAGGAAACGATGTTTCCATTGGACTTTCTAATTGCTAATACTCTCTATCAGTCGCAACTCCAGGTAGAAGGAGCAATATGAAATAAAATGTCTTGCCCAAGGACACAACGCATCGCCTGGTCTGGGAATCGAACTCACAAACTCATGATTGCAAATCCAATTCTCTAACCACTCAGCTACATGCCTTCAGACACATATACACTATATATACTCGCGTAAATGTGGAATTTTTAGACTATTATTTAAGGTTAAATTTATCGGGTTGACTATTATATAGTTAGTACTTTTGAAGGGGTTAAAATTCAAGCTAGAATCGAAAGTACCATATCAGTAGCAGAAGCCCAACTGATCTTTAAACAGATAAAAAGAAACACAATAAATTACAGTAATATTACCAATTCTATGCATCAAAACACACGTCCTAGTAAATAAAAACCTCCATAAACAAGACTGCGTAGCTCTTATAAATATTTACACTTGCTTTTTTACTCGTTACTGCAGTCTTTCTCTTTTCAAAGTTGGTAAGTGCACACAACTTCTTCCTCACGTTTTAAGCCACAGTGTTGCTTACTGACGTACCACCAGACCCTTACTTCTTTACCAGCCGTGGTTGTGGCAATACTAAGCTTAGCTAAGGTGGTTATATATTTCACAATACCTTATCCCGTGCAATGCTGGGTACCACTGCTAGTATTATATACAGAGTCTGCCAATAAAATGTATACACACTTCAGGAAAAGGAAAATTCGTATAAATATTTTAATACTAATTTATTACAGTACATTGTGTTATTGCAATTTGATCAAATTTTGTATATATAATATACACACAACCCCAGTGCATTACTGCTACTTTATTTTATCAACCTCCGAAAGGACGAAAGGCAAAGCTAACGTTGGTGGGTTTTGAACTCAGAACGTAAAGGGCCGTAACTCTGTGTATTTCATTTTCTCAGTAGAAATAAGTCAGTAATTTTAAGTTTCAGCTTGATTTCTGCTTCATCTAACACAAGAAGAAGAAAAAGAAGAAGAAGAAGAAGAAGAAGAAGAAGAAGAAGAAGAAGAAGAAGAAGAAGAAGAAGAAGAAGAAGAAGAAGAAATCAAAGAGAAACTTCGAAGTCACTAACATCTCTTAACCACACAGCTATCAACTAGCGGACCTTATAGTTAACATAGGCAACTGTGCCTCTGGTGAAATATAAAACATACCCTTAACAGTAACTTTATGTTCTCCAGTTCCGGGATGGGTAAATAAATCTACTTGTATAGAAACTTCTCCAACGGGATCTTCAGAGCTTGGTTGGTCTGGGAAAGACAAATATCACATATTTATTGTATAACATAAAAATATCACATATATATTGTATAGCATAAAAACAAAAATTTAACATCCTGTACCATATGAAACCACATTATCAAGATATTCTTGAAAAATATAAAACAACAATATGACTTCATCACATTTAATATTAAGGTCTTTACTATATTACTGTAAATTTTCACAACGATCTGTCCTCTAGTAAAGATACTATAAACATTGGAATTAACATCCCACATTAACAAGACCCAGTTAAGAATCATCCTGTTGAGGGTCTTTGCCTCAAGTGATGTCAGTGAGATTCCTCTGTAGTTGTTAGAGAGACTCCCTTCTATGGTACAGGGACGATGTTACTGATCCTTCACTGATCCAGAATGGAAAAGAAGCTCAGGGAAAACCAGAACAGCTTCAGAGAGGGAAGATCAACCACCAGTCACATCCTGATGCTGAGGAGGATATTAGAGGGAGCTAGAGCAAAGAGCCTTCCTGCTGTCATGGTTTTGATTGACTTCAGGAAGGCCTTTGATTCATCTGAATCAAAGGCCTTGATGAAGATCTTACAGGCTTATGGAATCCTCAAGAAGACAGTGGACCTTATATCACTGCTCTACACCAATACCAGCGTCCAAGTCATTACACCTGACGGGATGAAGGAGTTCTTTGAGATACTGGCTGGAGTGCTACAGGGAGATACATTGGCTCCCTACCTTTTCATCATCGCAGTGGACTATTGTATGTGCCTTGCACTAGTGAAGCACCAAGACGCTGGCTTTACTGTAACACCGGCTCAGAGAAACACCAGGACTCTGGCTTTACTGTAACACTGGCTCAGAGAAACACCAGGACTCTGGCTTTACTGTAACACCGGCTCAGAGAAACACCAGGACTCTGGCTTTACTGTAACACCGGCTCAGAGAAATACCAGGACTCTGGCTTTACTGTAACACCGGCTCAGAGAAACACCAGGACTCTGGCTCTACTGTAACACCGGCTCAGAGAAACACCAGGACTCTGGCTTTACTGTAACACCGGCTCAGAGAAACACCAGGACTCTGGCTCTACTGTAACACCGGCTCAGAGAAACACCAGGACTCTGGCTTTACTGTAAAACCGGCTCAGAGAAACACCAGGACTCTGGCTTTACTGTAACACCGGCTCAGAGAAACACCAAGACTCTGGCTTTACTGTAACACCGGCTCAGAGAAACACCAGGACTCTGGCTTTACTGTAACACTGGCTCAGAGAAACACCAGGACTCTGGCTTTACTGTAACACTGGCTCAGAGAAATACCAGGACTCTGGCTTTACTGTAACACTGGCTCAGAGAAACACCAGGACTCTGGCTTTACTGTAACACTGGCTCAGAGAAATACCAGGACTCTGGCTTTACTGTAACACTGGCTCAGAGAAACACCAGGACTCTGGCTTTACTGTAACACTGGCTCAGAGAAATACCAGGACTCTGGCTTTACTGTAACACTGGCTCAGAGAAACACCAGGACTCTGGCTTTACTGTAACACCGGCTCAGATCAGGAGAGTTCAGGTGAAAAAGATATCAAATGGTGAATTTGCTGATGAAATGAGAATGAATGAGATTAAGACGACGAAGTATCTAGTAGAGAACATTAAGGAGCCACAGAAGATAATGAATGTGGGCGGGAAGCCACTAGAGCTGGTTGAGGATTTCCTGTGCCTGGGAGCAGAGATTGGGAACACAGAGGATGATGTGGTGGAGCGGAAGAGCAAACCCTGGGCAGCGTGCCACAGTTTGAGGTCAGTGTGGAAGTTGGACCTTCATAAAGACCTGAAGATTTGTCTCTTCATCAATACAGTGGAGTCTGTGCTGTTGTACGGGTCTGAGTCTTGGACACTGACCAAGGGACTCACTCAGATGGTGGATGGGTGCTACACTAGGATGCTGAGGATGGCTCTGAACATTAGTCAGTATACACTGAGGATGAAGAACTCAGAGCTGTACGGGAGCCTCCCAAAAGTCTGCTTGAAAGTGACACAGAGGAGACTGAGGTTAGCTGGGCATGCTCACTGACATTCAGAGTTGACACTGCACTCTGTGGTCCTGTGGGAGTCCTTACACGGACACACTAGAAGAGGGAGACCAAGGATGACATATGTTGATGCCCTAAGGCCAGACGCAGGTCTCTGGGAGATGTGGGACATAGTGGCGATGATGAAAGACAGAGACCGCTGGAGAGAACTCATCCATGGATCTCATATATAGTGGTAGAACACTGGGAGGTAATATCCGTAGTGGTAGAGCACTCAGTCCATGGGACGAGTTAGGTAGAAGTTAGTTCTACAACATGGTTTATTAACTGTTGTGGAACTCACTTCTCTCTCTCACATCTGCGAGACTAACCACAACAGAAACACAAACCCTCCATCTCAGTTTTACTTTTGAAAATCATAAGAACTGTGAAACCGGTAAAGTAAATAAATATTCTTAAAAGACTCCAATTGCATTTTCAAATTCTTTTCCTTATATATATATATATATATATATATATATATATAATTGTTTCTACGTTAGGCACAAGGCCAGCAATTACCCAGTACATTACTGGTACTTTATTTTATCGACCCCGTAAGGATGAAAGGCAAAGTTAACCTTGGCGGGATTTGAACTCAGAATGGCAAGGGTCGTAACTCTATACGTCAAAGCATGGCGTCCGACCCTCTACCAATACAACCTTATATATATATATATATATATATATATATATATATATATATATATATATATATAATATAAGATCAAAAGATGGTTAAAAGAGTTCCATGTATTTTATTATGCGCATTTCAAAAATAAATATCATCATGTGATGACATGTGCGTTTTCGTCAGATAAAATAGGGAGACATGATATGAAGGTTAAAAAACACTTGTGAATAGTGCAGTTTTAAATCAACATATCAATGTTAAATCAACATAGCATTGATATGTTGATTTAAAACTGCACTATTCACAAGTGTGTTTTAACCTTCATATCATGTCTCCCTATTTTATCTGACGAAAACGCACATGTCATCACATGATGATATTTATTTTTGAAATGCGCATAATAAAATACATGGAGCTCTTTTAACCATCTTTTGATCTTATATTATTTATACTCCAGTCCTACAAACTGTAGAGTGCTACTTATCCGATATCTGCATTGCTTTATTGTACTACAATAAAACTCACCTGCTATATTATATATATATATATATATATATATATATATATATTAGTTATGTAAGAAACAACATAAGATAATTATTTCATTTACCAGTGGTTTCTTGAAAGCAACCAAAATTGCTTTCATTCATCAGAATGAAAAAACCCTGGTGTCTTTATTGACTGGATATGAAAAACCATTTTTTTTTCATATCCTCTGTCAATAAAAGACACCAGGATTTTTTCATTCTGATGAATGAAAGCAATTTTGGTTGCTTTCAAGAAACCACTGGTAAATGAAATAATTATCTTATGTTGTTTATTACATAACTAATAAGCTCTGTAACTTACATAGAGCACTCTTTTTTCATGGATATTTCCAATGGAATTACTTCACACACACACACACATATATATATATATATATATATATATATATATATATATATATATATATATGCTAGCATGGGAAGATGGATGTTAAACGATGATGATGATGATGATGAAATGAAACAAAACAAACACAAGAATGCAAAAATACACAGTTATATTAGGATCACGCTTGGTGAAAATGGAGGAGGGTTCAACATTTCAGACAGAAGTCCTTATATGTGTATGTATGTGTGTGTATATATTAACTATATATATATCAAATTTAATATAGAAATGCTTCTACAGGACTAGAACTGTTTCATTTGGAAGAAATCATCAGGAAAAAAAAAATATATATTTCAAGATCATACCTTGTTGTGTTTCAGTATTAACAAATGTTTTAATGAGTGTATCAGTTGTTTGAGTATATAATGAAAGTGCATAGCGTAATGATTGAAGTTCTGCACTTTTGTCCAGGAACGCTTTCTTAAGCCCTTGCCCACCAGCATGGAAATAGTTCTTTATTGTGTCCAGTGCCAAATCAAGAGCAGCGCACTGCTTCGGTGTAAGATTCTTTTCGATCTCTTTCGAAATATCCTGAAAAAATAAAAGCATATTTTTTTTAATGTGATAAAAATTATTTGAATATTTTTCAAAATTGCTCTCAAATTTCATCCCCCCACCCCCCCAAAAATAAAAAGGAAAACTGATAAAATTATATATGAATCTTTTTCAAAATTTGGCCTTAAATAGTTGAGATTTAAAAACAACTACAAAAAATCAACATCTTAACCCTTTTGTTATCATATTTCTAATGAAACACTGACAATAAGATTACAATGTCACATTAAAAAATGATGAAGTTAGTAATATATTTTAACTTTTGCATGAATTTGTTGATGTTTGGAGCTTTACTTTAAAAACATTTAAATAATATTATGATGGAAGGTTTTAATATAAATATTAAAGTAAGAACAAACTGGGCAGTTTTGTATTATACAAGCAGGGGTATTGGTATGAAAAAGGTTAAGTCTTTGAATGCCAAAAATGTGCCGGTATGTTTTCATTTAAGACAGTCAATAAATCAGATTTGCTACTAAAATATCTCCTTTATTTTATTATTTTATTTTAAACAAAAAACTGAACAGGTTATCTCCACCCTGGGGGAATTAGCTACAGAATAAAAAACAAAAAAAGAAAAGAAAAGAAAAAAATGAATACACCTGGCATTCAAAGAGTTAACAAAAATTAATTAACAAAAAATTAATGAAATAATTACAGAATGATTACAGAGAATTAGTTTCCATGGAGATGGACAATAAATGACAAAATGATAAAAAAAATGTATATATATATATATATGTAAAAATATAGATATATGTGTGTGTGTGTATATATATATATATATATACACATACATATATATACACACACACACTCCGGCAGAGT
>OZ024759.1:11955167-11957667 GCA_964016885.1 Eledone cirrhosa | reverse complement strand
ATGCAGGCTGGAGCACTCGACGAAGTGCGCAGGTTGGTTTGGTTACTCCGGAGTAGTGTAAAATAAATATATATATATATATATATATACGATATTAAACAAATGGAAACTATATTTATAAAACCATATTTATTTCATTATACATATTTCGGGGATACCATATTAAAAATATGGCATGCCTTCGTCAGATAAAATACAATATATAAACAGTTTTATAAATAATTTTGACGTACCATAAATATGAGCGACCATTATATATATATTGAAACACAAATTTAAATTTTGAAAACCAACACAATGCGTTATGAAGATTGTTAAATTGCCAAGATAACAAAACAATCTTACCTTAGCAAATTTAACAATCTCAAATATTTTGGGGTTTAAAAACCCATTATGAGAGACTTAAAAATCGATCCCATACAAACAAGCATCTGATCGATTTTTAAGTCTCTTATAGGGTTTCTCCCTTGATAATGGGTTTTTAAACCCAAAAATATTTGGGATCATTAAATTTGCTAAGGCAAGATTCTATTGCTATCTTGGCAGTTTAACATTCTTCATAACACATTGTTTGGTTTTCAAAATTTAAATTTGTGTTCCCTATTAAACAATGCTTCAAGAAAGCTACAAAACTCTGATATATATATACATATATATATGGATGTATATATAATGTATTTTGCAATACACTTTATGCTTAATTAAAAGCATTTTGAAGACCGTAAGCTATTGTTTTAAAGTAGTGACAAATTCACTCACTTTGATCTCAGCAAACAGGCGGGGTAGTTGGCCTTGATAAGCTTCAACCAAAGCGAAACATGTTATGTCGGCTTATCTCCCCTGTTTGCTGAGATCAAAGTGAGTGAATTTGTCACTACTTTAAAACAATAGCTTACGGTCTTCAAAATGCTTTTAATTAAGCATAAAGTGTATTGCAAAATACATTATATACACATCCATATATATATTGCTATTTCAGAGCTCCAATTCTAATACATATATATATATATGTTATAAGAATCAAAGTTCTGATCAAATCATTTATATGCTTACAATTGTTTCCTCCAAACTGAGGTTTGGATTCTTCGGAGCAATTTATTAATGGATGATCACATATATGACCTCCTTTTCAACCCAAGAGACATACAGAAACATATGCAAACATTGTTGCTTGGTAGGTCGACAACCAATATAATATTTAGTGTGGCAGTATACATTTAATATGAATGTAACCTTTAAATGTATACTGCCACACTAAATATTATAATGGTTGTCGACCTACCAAGCAACAATGTTTGCATATGTTTCTGTATGTCTCTTGGGTTGAAAAGGAGGTCATATATGTGATCATTCATTAATAAATTGCTCCGAAGAATCCAAACCTCGGTTTGGAGGAAACAATTGTAAGCATATAAATGATTTGATCAAAACTTTGATTCTTATAACTTATATATAACTGCTCTGTAAAACATCTGATGTTATTACATTGAGCTATTTAACTTACTGGTAATAAGGTAGTAATATATTACTGCCTATCACTATTTAGGATTTGAAAAAATATATATAACTACAAAAGGTTCTTGTATTTGCATAACCATAAATAGTATCCTTAATACATATATATATATATATCAACTAGAAATAGATTGACATATATATATATATAAAATAAATACATGGAACAATCACAGGGAATAATTTGTAAAGAATGTAAGCACACATAGCCAGGTAGGTAACCAATTAAAGTTGAACTAGAACTTCAAATATAGATACCTTTTAAAATGATTAATCTCCTTTGTATATATTTCTTTAAGTAAAAAATATATTTCACCAATTAATCAGTAAATTTATTTACTGATTATTCCATGTGCTTGTTCCATGTATTTATTTTATATATATATATATATATATATATATATATATATATATATATATATATATATATATATATGTCAATCTATTTCTAGTTGATATGAAATGCTCGGATCTATTCATTGGAATCTTTGAACTTATTCTACAGTGAATATGGCTCATGTCTCTAAGACATGACAACCCTTAATTTAATTTTGGATATATATATATATATATATATACACATACATATATATAAATAAAGGATAAAGATCACATAACTTCTTGTGGAGTCATAGAATCACCGTTATACAGCGTGTCTAGGGCAAATTTAAACCTGGCGAAGCTTAACCCTCACCAGGTTGATTTTTTCTATAGAGGTAGAATCGACCCCAATACTGGACTGGTACTTTTTTATCGACCTCGTAAGGATGAAAGGCAAAGTTGACCATGGCGGGATTTAAACTCCGAGCGGGAAATGAAGTGGGAAGAATACGTAAAGCATTATATCTGACGTTTTAATGACTCTGCCAATTCGCCATCTATATATATATATGTGTGGTTGACGGTATATTTAATCGATTTCCACGTGCTGTTGAAATGTTGGGTAAATATTCTATAGCTGTTGGTCACGAAGATATTGCTGTCG
>OZ024759.1:11947667-11950167 GCA_964016885.1 Eledone cirrhosa | reverse complement strand
CAAGGTACAGCAGTTAAGCCGAATGTGATTTTCTGAAGCCATTCTGTTTTTTCTTTTAGTAAAAACCTGCAACTTATCTACAAGTGTATACAGTAATTTTAAAACAAACTGTATTTCCATAAATGAGATTTACAACCAGAAATTAAGATCCTTTTTCCTTTCTAGATTCCAGTGAAACAAAAATTGTCAAAATATCAAAATACCAAACAATGAGTTGTTTTATCCAACTGTTTGGTGCTACAAACTTAGCAGCTGTCATTTAACCCTTTAGCATTTAAACCAGCCAATCTGGCCAGAATTCTCTCACCTCTTTCTGTTCACACCAGCTGTATCTGGCCAGAATTGTCTCACCTCTTTCTGTTCACACCAGCTGTATCTGGCCAGAATTCTCTCACCTCTTTCTGTTCATACCAGCTGTATCTGGCCAGAATTCTCTCACCTCTTTCTGTTCACACCAGCTGTATCTGGCTAGAATTCTCTCACCTCTTTCTGTTCATACCAGCTGTATCTGGCCAGAATTCTCTCACCTCTTTCTGTTCACACCAGCTGTATCTGGCCAGAATTCTCTCACCTCTTTCTGTTCACACCAGCTGTATCTGGCCAGAATTCTCTCACCTCTTTCTGTTCACACCAGCTGTATCTGGCCAGAATTCTCTCACCTCTTTCTGTTCACACCAGCTGTATCTGGCCAGAATTCTCTCACCTCTTTCTGTTCACACCAGCTGTATCTGGCCAGAATTCTCTCACCTCTTTCTGTTCACACCAGCTGTATCTGGCCAGAATTCTCTCACCTCTTTCTGTTCACACCAGCCCTATCTGACCAGATTTCTCTCACCTCTTTCTGTTCAAAATGGCCGTAACTGCCACTCCTATTGATGTTAAGGTATTGTTCTCAAAATAGATAATATCAAAATCTCATAGATTCGATATTATGTGAACTAAAGCCTTTACCATGAAAATATAATAGTATATATAGAGTAATGTAAATGCTAAAGGGTTAAATGTACGTGGTTATTTATATGCTTTTGGATACATACACACACACATCTACATATACACACAGACATATATATATTTATATTAATAGTTTGATTTCACTATGGACCACCAGAGAGAGAATTTGTTCATATATATATATATATATATATATATATATATATAGTTTAATAAATATATATATATATGAACAGACATCCATTTAAAATAAATTTTCATTCTGATGAGCGAAGTCAGACGTCTGTGTGAAGCTCATCTGTCTTCGTGAAACCTTTGGTAAATGAAATAATTATCTTATGTTGTTTATTACATAACTATATATATATATATATATATATTCATATGAGCAAACTCTCCCTAAAACAATTTTTGTTTCCTTATCTGAACATAAAATATTTATAAATGATTTTATTCTTCCCTCAACTGACTTAACTGATACTTCAGTTATTTTTAAACACATGTAAACACATTTTTGTTAAACAGCAGAAATAATGATAAACAATAGCCTTACCTGGATCATTTGCACACCTTTCGGCATCTGGCTTACGTGGGTCAGTAGAGCACTGGACATAGCTTCAATTTTGGCTTGAGCGTTTCCTGGGAGAAGCAGTAACTGGACAAAGGAAAACAACAAAAAGGTTGAAACTTAAAATGAATTTATCAATTGATTTGGTATAATTTATCAATTGATTATAATTTATCAATTGATTTGGTATAATTTATCAATTGATTATAATTTATCAATTGATTTGGTATAATTTATCAATTGATTATAATTTATCAATTGATTTGGTATAATTTATCAATTGATTATAATTTATCAATTGATTTGGTATAATTTATCAATTGATTTGGTATAATTTATCAATTGATTTGGTATAATCTATTAATTGATCTGAGATATTTCATCTATTGATCTGGGATATTTCAACAATTGATTTGGATATTTAAAAAAAAAAATAAGATGATGGAGTAGTTTAAAATATTTGCTACTATTTCTGTGGTCTGGACTGATGTTGGGCCTCTGCCTCCCTGCTTATGTTTCAAGTAGCAGGGTCTATACCACTGTTGATGTGGAAGTTTCTGGTGTTGTTTAGGATTTTTCGAGTTTTAACATCAATTGCTCAGATTTCATCTATCATCCAATCAAGTATTCCAAACGTTGGTGTTAGGACAGGCACAGCAAACACATTGTGAGCCACTGTTTTATTGTGTGCAGAGAGTTCCAATAACCATATTTTTCTTAATCGGGTGTAATATGCCCTGGTTACGTGCTCCTTATTACAGATACCATTATAGGATATGTTCTCATCTATCACCAGGTATATGTTGCTAGATTGGGTTGTTGTTTTCCCCTGCTGTATGTGTGCATGTATGTTTGTATAGCAGGTTATGTATGTGGCACATACAGCAGTAAATAACACATGATCACACAAAACAGACATCAATTATAAATTATTGATGGGAAAACATTTCTAGTTTCTTTTGAGATTTTTAAAGAAGA
>OZ024759.1:11932667-11940167 GCA_964016885.1 Eledone cirrhosa | reverse complement strand
TAATAGTCCTTTCTTTATTAACCACAAGGGTTTACACAAAGTATACATTAAGGACAGTACGGGACGGTACAAATGGGCATTTCTGCGTGTAAAAAAACCCCCCAAAACAGAGGATGTAATAAAAAGAACAATGAAAAATTCCCCAATAGGGGGGAGACTTCCGAGGGCCATCGTGGAGAAAGCCCATTAAAAAGCCACGGTGACTCTGACCACCAGGGCAATTGTCCTCTCCCAGTTTTCCACCTTTAATTTACAGACACTACAGGCACATACTCAGAGTAGGTCCACTCACTCGGGCCATTCTTGCCTCTCTCAACCATCTTTCAACAAAAAGCTGGGAAGAGAGCACTTCCCTCTTTACCCTGATTTTCCTTTTCAAATGAAATTTTCATTTATTGGCCACAAGGGCTGACTTGTAGGGGACAATACAGAGACAGGCACAGTAGGGGACAATACAAAGACAGGCACAGTAGGGGACAATACAAAGACAGGCACAGTAGGGGTTTACAATAAGGTCGACTAAAAGTGCACAATGGCTAAACCAATTTAACAATAAAAATATAAGATAAGCTATGTATAAACATAACAAAATAAATTCCCCAATAGGGGTGGGGGGTGGGGGTGGATGACCCAGGGGTGACTGAGGTACCCCACCAATCCTGAACCACCTGACGCTTCTAGGGCACCCAGGGAGAATATAATAATTGTTTCTACTTTAGGCACAAGGCCAGCAATTACCCAGTACATTACTGGTACTTTATTTTATCGACCCCGTAAGGATGAAAGGCAAAGTCAACCTCGGCGGGATTTGAACTCAGTCCGCAAAGGGACGTAACTCTATGCTGCAAAGCATGGCGTCCGACCCTCTACGGATACTGCCAATCCACCGCCCGGGGAGAATATAATAATAATGATGATTATGATTTCTTCTATAGGCACAACTGCCAGCAATTTGAAGGGGAGGGGAAATCGACCCCAGTACATTACTGGTACTTTATTTTATCGACCCTGTAAGGATGAAAGGCAAAGTTAACCTCAGCGGGATTTGGACTCAGAACGTAAAGGGCCGTAACTCTATGCTGCAAAGCATGGTGTCTGACACTCTAACGATACTGTTAAGCCACCCCTCTTAAAAAATAACGATAATAATAATAAATATATTATCAGCAAGAATATTTTAACATTTAGTGTCCTGTACCACACGAAACGACATTAGCAAGACATTCTTGAAAATTAATATTACACCACATTAAATATTAAAGTCTTTACTTTAACATTCCAAATGTTCACAACAATCTGTCCACCAGTAAAGATATTATAAACATTTGAATTAACAAACCACATTAGCAAAATATTCTTGAAAAGTACAAAACAACCCTATGACTGCATCACATTAACCCTTTAGCATTTAAGCCGGCCATATCCAGCCAGAATTTCCTCACCTCTTTCTGTTCAAACTGGCTGTAACTGGCCACTCATAGTAGGTTAAGATATTGTTCTCAAAATAAATAATACCAAAATCTCATAGATTCAATGTTATGTGAGATATTATGTAAGATAAAGCCTTTACAGAGAAAATACAATAGTATATATAGAGTAATGTAAATGCTAAAGGGTTAAATAATGCGTTTACTGCGAATTTCACTCTCTGTCCACTGGTGGAGATACAATAAATACTTGAGTAAAATACAAACATGATTCTTTGTTAAATCATTACAGCATCTTTAGAATTAAGTTAAAAAAAAATGTCTTATACAATTTTTATAATACAGTGAAACCTCGGCTCAAGAACACCTCTCATCATAAATCTTCCAAACACAAACCATCTTAGTTCAGTAACGGTTGAGTAATACATAAGAGGGTGACAACGGTCGATGACAAGCTGGCAGTATCAGTGGGAAAGCGATACTATGGCAATAGCTATCTGTCTCTTAAACACAATCTCTCTCACTATATTTCTCAATATTTCGTTTGGGAAAAATAGTTTTCATTTATGAATATTTCAGGTGATGAACAGCCTTGAGGACGAATTAACTTTCTGAACCGGGTTTCAACAGTACTTTAACCCTTTAGCATTTAAACCAACTGTATCCAGCCCCGGGTTTCAACAGTACTTTAACCCTTTAGCATTTAAACCAACTGTATCCAGCCCCGGGTTTCAACAATACTTTAACCCTTTAGCATTTAAACCAACTGTATCCAGCCCCGAGTTTCAACAATACTTTAACCCTTTAGCATTTAAACCAACTGTATCCAGCCCCGGGTTTCAACAATACTTTAACCCTTTAGCATTTAAACCAACTGTATCCAGCCCCGGGTTTCAACAATACTTTAACCCTTTAGCATTTAAACCAACTGTATCCAGCCCCGGGTTTCAACAGTACTTTAACCCTTTAGCATTTAAACCAACTGTATCCAGCCCCGGGTTTCAACAATACTTTAACCCTTTAGCATTTAAACCAACTGTATGCAGCCCCGGGTTTCAACAATACTTTAACCCTTTAGCATTTAAACCAACTGTATCCAGCCCCGGGTTTCAACAGTACTTTAACCCTTTAGCATTTAAACCAACTGTATCCAGCCCCGGGTTTCAACAGTACTTTAACCCTTTAGCATTTAAACCAACTGTATCCAGCCCCGAGTTTCAACAGTACTTTAACCCTTTAGCATTTAAACCAACTGTATCCAGCCCCGAGTTTCAACAGTACTTTAACCCTTTAGCATTTAAACCAACTGTATCCAGCCCCGAGTTTCAACAGTACTTTAACCCTTTAGCATTTAAACCAACTGTATCCAGCCCCGAGTTTCAACAGTACTTTAACCCTTTAGCATTTAAACCAACTGTATCCAGCCCCGGGTTTCAACAATACTTTAACCCTTTAGCATTTAAACCAACTGTATCCAGCCCCGAGTTTCAACAGTACTTTAACCCTTTAGCATTTAAACCAACTGTATCCAGCCCCGGGTTTCAACAATACTTTAACCCTTTAGCATTTAAACCAACTGTATCCAGCCCCGAGTTTCAACAGTACTTTAACCCTTTAGCATTTAAACCAACTGTATCCAGCCCCGAGTTTCAACAGTACTTTAACCCTTTAGCATTTAAACCAACTGTATCCAGCCCCGAGTTTCAACAGTACTTTAACCCTTTAGCATTTAAACCAACTGTATCCAGCCCCGAGTTTCAACAGTACTTTAACCCTTTAGCATTTAAACCAACTGTATCCAGCCCCGGGTTTCAACAATACTTTAACCCTTTAGCATTTAAACCAACTGTATCCAGCCCCGAGTTTCAACAGTACTTTAACCCTTTAGCATTTAAACCAACTGTATCCAGCCCCGGGTTTCAACAATACTTTAACCCTTTAGCATTTAAACCAACTGTATCCAGCCCCGAGTTTCAACAGTACTTTAACCCTTTAGCATTTAAACCAACTGTATCCAGCCCCGAGTTTCAACAGTACTTTAACCCTTTAGCATTTAAACCAACTGTATCCAGCCCCGGGTTTCAACAATACTTTAACCCTTTAGCATTTAAACCAACTGTATCCAGCCCCGAGTTTCAACAGTACTTTAACCCTTTAGCATTTAAACCAACTGTATCCAGCCCCGGGTTTCAACAATACTTTAACCCTTTAGCATTTAAACCAACTGTATCCAGCCCCGAGTTTCAACAGTACTTTAACCCTTTAGCATTTAAACCAACTGTATCCAGCCCCGAGTTTCAACAGTACTTTAACCCTTTAGCATTTAAACCAACTGTATCCAGCCCCGAGTTTCAACAGTACTTTAACCCTTTAGCATTTAAACCAACTGTATCCAGCCCCGGGTTTCAACAATACTTTAACCCTTTAGCATTTAAACCAACTGTATCCAGCCCCGAGTTTCAACAGTACTTTAACCCTTTAGCATTTAAACCAACTGTATCCAGCCCCGGGTTTCAACAATACTTTAACCCTTTAGCATTTAAACCAACTGTATCCAGCCCCGAGTTTCAACAGTACTTTAACCCTTTAGCATTTAAACCAACTGTATCCAGCCCCGAGTTTCAACAGTACTTTAACCCTTTAGCATTTAAACCAACTGTATCCAGCCCCGAGTTTCAACAGTACTTTAACCCTTTAGCATTTAAACCAACTGTATCCAGCCCCGGGTTTCAACAATACTTTAACCCTTTAGCATTTAAACCAACTGTATCCAGCCCCGAGTTTCAACAGTACTTTAACCCTTTAGCATTTAAACCAACTGTATCCAGCCCCGAGTTTCAACAGTACTTTAACCCTTTAGCATTTAAACCAACTGTATCCAGCCCCGGGTTTCAACAATACTTTAACCCTTTAGCATTTAAACCAACTGTATCCAGCCCCGAGTTTCAACAGTACTTTAACCCTTTAGCATTTAAACCAACTGTATCCAGCCCCGGGTTTCAACAATACTTTAACCCTTTAGCATTTAAATCAACTGTATCCAGCCCCGGGTCTCAACAGTACTTTAACCCTTTAGCATTTAAACCAACTGTATCCAGCCCCGGGTTTCAACAATACTTTAACCCTTTAGCATTTAAACCAACCATATCCGGTCAGAATTCTCTCACCTCTTTCTGTTCAAACCAACTGTAACCGCCCACTCATACTTATGTTAAGATATTGTTCTCAAAATAAATAATACCAAAATCTCACAGATAGCTATGTGAGATAAAGTGTTTACCATGAAAATATGAGAGTAAATATAGAGTAATGTCAATGTTAAAGGGTTAAATATAGATTTTATATTGTTTATACTAGATGCAAAAAATAAAATAAATAAAAATAACAATAATGTTTTCTAATTTTAGCACAAGGCCAGAAATTTGTGGCGGGGGGTGGGGGGTGGAGTGGGTGGGGGGGTGGGGGCAAAGTCAAATATATCGATTCCAGTAATTGACTGGTTCTTTATTTTATCAACCCCGGAAGAATGAAAGGCTAACCTTGGTGGGATTTCACCTCAGTATGTAAAGGGATGTAACTTTATGCCGCAAAGCATATTGTCCAACCGTCCAATCCACCGCCCAATAATAACAACAACAATAATAATAATTGTTTCTACTTTAGGCACAAGGCCAGCAATAACCCAGTGTATTACTGGTACCTTATTTTATCGACCCCGTAAGGATGAAAGGCAAAGTTAACAACAATAATAATAATTGTTTCTACTTTAGGCACAAGGCCAGCAATAACCCAGTACATTACTGGTACCTTATTTTATCGACCCCGTAAGGATGAAAGGCAAAGTTAACAATAATAATAATTGTTTCTACTTTAGGCACAAGGCCAGCAATTACCCAGTGTATTACTGGTACCTTATTTTATCGACCCCGTAAGGATGAAAGGCAAAGTTAACAACAATAATAACAATAAGTATAAAAAAGGTAGATAATATGTTACCTCTTGGTAAGTAATAATAATAACAACAATAATAATAAGTAATAAAAGAGAGTTGTCTCTGAGACGAAGCAAGAGTGTATTGGAAGACATATAGCAATGAGGAACCTCATTGTTATATGTCTCTGATTGAGATGAAGCAAGAGTGTATTGGAAGACATATAGCAATGAGGAACCTCATTGTTATATGTCTCTGACTGAGACGAAGCAAGAGTGTATTGGAAGACATATAACAATGAGGAACCTCATTGCTATATGTCTCTGACCGAGACGAAGCAAGAGTGTATTGGAAGACATATAACAATGAGGAACCTCATTGCTATATGTCTCTGACCGAGACGAAGCAAGAGTGTATTGGAAGACATATAGCAATGAGGAACCTCATTGCTAGAACAGCCATTAAAACAGCCAAATGCTGTCAAAGACAGCAATGGGCAAAAATGCCTGAGAAGGCCGAGACCAGTGGCCAGTGGTCAACAGAGGGACAATCCACAGTAACAATTGTTTCTACTTTTGGCACAAGGCCAGCAATTTCCCCCCAGCGCATTACTGGTACTTAATTTTATCAACCCTGTAAGGATGAAAGGCAAAGTTAACAATAATAATAATTGTTTCTACTTTAGGCACAAGGCCAGCAATAACCCAGTGTATTACTGGTACTTTATTTTATCAACCCTGTAAGGATGAAAGGCAAAGTTAACCTTAACCTCGGCGGGGGTTTGAACTCAGGACGTGAAGGGACACAACTCTGTGCTGCAAAGCATCGTGTCTGACACTCTCCACAATAATAACAATAAGTTTAAGGAAGGTATATGTTACCTCTTGGCAAATATTTGTGCTAACTCATCAAGAACTCCATTAAGTTTTTGTTGGAGTTCTTTGAGAATATCAGCTGCTTCCGTGTCCAACTGCAATAAAGGTAAAAAACAAAAACCCATGGAGCAACATTGACAGCTTAATATATCACATGTACATCACATGACCATCTTAGATACAGAGCAGGACATGATATATCACATGACCATCTTAGGTCATTACTATATCATTACCACCTTGTATCATTACTATGTTATATCATTACCATGTTATATCATTACTATATTATATCATTACCATGTTATATCATTACTATATTATATCATTACCACCTTGTATCATTACCATATTATATCATTACCATGTTATATCATTACTATATTATATCATTACCATGTTATATCATTACTATATTATATCATTACCATGTTATATCATTACCACCTTGTATCATTACTATATTATATCATTACTATGTTATATCATTACCACCTTGTATCATTACTATATTATATCATTACCATGTTATATCATTACCACCTTGTATCATTACTATATTATATCATTACTATGTTATATCATTACCACCTTGTATCATTACTATATTATATCATTACCATGTTATATCATTACTATATTATATCATTACTATGTTATATCATTACCACCTTGTATCATTACTATGTTATATCATTACTATATTATATCATTACCATGTTATATCATTACTATATTATATCATTACCACCTTGTATCATTACCATGTTATATCATTACCATGTTATATCATTACCACCTTGTATCATTACTATATTATATCATTACTATATTATATCATTACCACCTTGTATCATTACTATATTATATCATTACCATGTTATATCATTACTATATTATATCATTACCACCTTGTATCATTACTATGTTATATCATTACCACCTTGTATCATTACTATGTTATATCATTACTATATTATATCATTACCATGTTATATCCTTACTATGATATATCATTACCATGTTATATTATTACTATATTATATCATTACTATGTTATATCATTACCATGTTATATCATTACCATGTTATATCATCATTACTATATTATATCATTACTATGGTATATCATTACTACAATATATCATTACCATGTTATATTACCACGATATATCATTACTATGATTATTTTTAGAATTTGAAAATTGTAGGTTGTGACATTTATTAGAAATATAATAATGAAACGGTTAATTAAAAATGAATGCAA
>OZ024759.1:11892667-11927667 GCA_964016885.1 Eledone cirrhosa | reverse complement strand
CTGTCTATGTCATTAACCCTTTCATTACCATATTTCTAATGAAAGACACTGTCTATGTCATTAACCCTTTCATTACCATATTTCTAATGAAAGACACTGTCTATGTCATTAACCCTTTCATTACCATATTTCTAATGAAAGACACTGTCTATGTCATTAACCCTTTCATTACCATATTTCTAATGAAAGACACTGTCTATGTCATTAACTCTTTCATTACCATATTTCTAATGAAAGACACTGTCTATGTCTTTAACCCTTTCATTGCCATATTTCTAATGAAAGAGTCTACCTATGTCTTTAACCCTTTCATTACCATATTTCTAATGAAAGACACTGTCTATGTCTTTAACCCTTTCATTACCATATTTCTAATGAAAGACACTGTCTATGTCATTAACCCTTTCATTACCATATTTCTAATGAAAGACACTGTCTATGTCATTAACTCTTTCATTACCATATTTCTAATGAAAGACACTGTCTATGTCTTTAACCCTTTCATTGCCATATTTCTAATGAAAGAGTCTACCTATGTCTTTAACCCTTTCATTACCATATTTCTAATGAAAGACACTGTCTATGTCTTTAACCCTTTCATTACCATATTTCTAATGAAAGACACTGTCTATGTCATTAACCCTTTCATTACCATATTTCTAATGAAAGACACTGTCTATGTCATTAACCCTTCCATTACCATATTTCTAATGAAAGACACTGTCTATGTCATTAACCCTTCCATTACCATATTTCTAATGAAAGACACTGCCGGTGGTAGAGCCAAGTAGATTTGCTACGTCTCCAGTTTAAGAGACCACAGCTCTGAGACTACAGGCATGTGGTCAAAATGTCTCAGGAAAGAATCGCTGGACAGATTATATGGGCAAAACCAACTGGTAGGAGGCCCTGGGATAACCCTGAGCAAGATGGTTGGATATAACATTTATGAACTGGATCAACTGGAGAAGGTTGCTTCTGACAGGACCCACTGGAAGGTGTGCTTGAGGACTCTACCCTAATGAAGCCCCTTCTCCACCAGGAATAAGAGAGCAGAAAAGAAAAATAAGAAGAAGAAGAATGTTTTAAGAACTTACTTTAGCAAAACGTGCCATATAATGTTTAACAATTTCTGGATCAGGACATTCTAATTTCTTTATTACATCGAAACACTGATTCAATTGAGTGAAAATATCAACCACGGAAGTTGAGAAGAGGGCGTGTTCTGAACTTTTCACAAACTGAAATAAAAAAATAATTGAAAGTTTCAGGACGTAGACATAAAAACCTGTTGAAAAAAACAAAATTGAAAATTGAAGAAAAATATTTTGAAGATGAAAAACACTTTTAAGAATAGGAAAAAACTGTGTAGCTGATATCGCAGATTCTTACAAAGCAATGAAAATATAAAGTTGATATAAAAATAAAAAGTGTGTTTATGTGTGGAGATACTATAAAATAACTTATAAAATAGGGTGAACACCCTTAAAATATGGAATAAGAAGTTGTAGCTGATAGCAACTGTCTGTCTTTAGCCTCTTCAGTGCCGTAGACGAGATAACTCATCCTAACACGTTTGAACTTGTTTCCAGCAGTTCATAACTTCAAAGTTGTGAACTTGTTTCCAATAGTTCATAACTTCAAAGTTATGAACTTGTTTCCAACAGTTCATAACTTCAAAGCTAGATGGGGTTACTAGTTTATTAATGTAATGTTTGTCAATCATTCAGATATGTGTTGTTAATAAATGTTTGTTTAAAAAAAAGTCATTTTACTGAAAAAAACAAGCAGAGCAACTGTAGCTGTGTAAAATATATGCAGCAGTCAACAGGTTAAGGGTTTTCACGCTATCTTATAGTGGTGAAGGTGCATGGCTGAGTGGTTAGAGAATTAGATTCACAATCATGAGGTTGTGATTTCAATTCCCAGACTGGGCGATGCGTTATGTCCTTGAACAAACACTTTATTTCACGTTGCTCCTTCTGCCTGGAGTTGCGACCAGTAGATAGTATTGGCAATTGGAAAACCCAATGGAAAACTTGTTTCCTTGGTCCACTTGGACAAGCTCCACCCCACTCGTGAAGCGAATGAGGTCTGGGATCTTGTTGATTGACTGTTTTTTATAGCATTTCTGCACATGAACACTTCATTTTTTATAAGAATAGAATTAAAAGCAAATGTGGTGTTAGGAATGTTTTTCAGTGAGACAAACTATACTAAAAAAGGTTGAGAAGAGCCTTCAGTCATGACACAGCAACCTCTCTAGTGCTGGGGCCATGAAAGATGCACCAACTACACACTGTAGAATGGTTACAGGTAGGAAAGAGACTTCACTTGTACGAAGGGCATGACAACGATCTTGTTACTATAATAAAATGCACCAGGTACACTCTGTAAAAAAGTTGTAGGAAAGACATTTAGCTGTAGAAAATATAGTAAATGTGAGTTGAGAAAACTCTTCAGTTGTGTCAAGGATATTATGTTGCTACCATAATAAAATGCACCCAGTACACTCTGTAAAGTGGTTGAGGATTAGGAGGACATTCAGCTGTAGAAACCATACCAAAAAAAGGGTCAAGAAGACACGCAGCTATGTCAAAGACACGAGGAGCTTTGTAGTGCTGAGCCTACAATAAAATGAATCCAGTACACTCTGTAAAGTATGGAAATGTAGTGGTGGTGATGGTGGTGATGGTTGTAGTGATGGTTGTAGTGAAGACGATGATGGTAATGGTGATGACGATGGTGTATTGTTATAATCTACAAGATAAAGAGCGGTACGTTGGCCGAGGTGTTAGAGTGTCAGCCAATCACAGTATTTGTTCAGACTCTCTACATTCGGAGTTCTGCTGGCGTCAACTTTCACTTTCATCCTTTCGGGGTCAATAAAATAAAGTACCAGTAACACATTGGGGTCGATACAATCGACTTTGCCTTTCCCCTAAATTACTGGCCTTGAGCCTAAATCATCATCATCACTGTTTTACGTCCGTTCTTTCCATGCTAGCATGGGTTAGACCGGTTGTCCTGTTGTGGGCAGTGTCCGGTCAGCTGACCTTGTCTTGCTCATACGGGAACTGATTCTGGCTTGATTTCTACAGCTGGATGCCCTTCCTAACACCAACCTCATTTACAGTGAGTGCTGGGTGCTTTTTTGCCGTGACACCTCCACGACCACTTTACAGTGGAATGATAGGGACCCCAGTCCCTATCATCTCATTTCTACAGCTGAGTAAACTGGAGCAATGTGAAATAAAGTGTCTTGCTCAAGGAAACAACACATCACCCTGTCTGAGAATTGAACTCACAACCTTTCAATTGCAAGGCCAATGCTCTAACCACTAAGCCATGTGCCTTCATATATATATATATATAAGTTTCTGTGATTCTGTCACAACATGTAAAGAGAGGGGAGTAGTTTGACTACCTCATACTATTCCTCTCTCTTTACATCTGCTGCCTGCGTGAATGTACGTGTGTGTTTGTGTGAATGTATGTGTGTGTTTGTGTGAATGCATGTATGTATGTGTTTGTGTGTTTGTGTGAATGTGTTTGTGTGAATGTATGTGTGAATGTGTTTGTGTGAATGTATGTGTGAATGTATGTGTGTATGTATGTGTGAATGTATGTGTGTGTACGTTTGCGTGAATGTGTATGTTTGTATGAATGTATGTGTATTTGTGTGAATGTGTATGTGTGTGTAAATGTATGTGTGTGTGTGTGTAAATGTATGTGTGTGTTTGTGTAAATGTATGTGAGTGCTTGTGTAAATGTATGTGTGTTTTTGTGTGAATGTATGTGTGTGTTTGTGTGAATGTATGTATGTGTCTGTGAATGTATGTGTGGGTTTGTGTGAATGTATGTGTGAGTTTGTGTGAATGTATGTATGTGTGAGTTTGTGTGAATGTATGTATGTGTGTGTTTGTGTGAATGTGTTTGTGTTTGTGTGAATGTATGTGTTTGTGTGAATGGATGTGTGGGTTTGTGTGAATGTATGTGAGTGTTTGTGTGAATGTATGTGAGTGTTTGTATAAATGTATGAGTGTTTGTATAAATGTATGTGAGTGTTTGTATAAATGTATGTGAGTGTTTGTATAAATGTATGAGTGTTTGTATAAATGTATGAGTGTTTGTATAAATGTATGTGAGTGTTTGTATAAATGTATGAGTGTTTGTATAAATGTATGTGAGTGTTTGTATAAATGTATGTGAGTGTTTGTATAAATGTATGAGTGTTTGTATAAATGTATGTGAGTGTTTGTATAAATGTATGTGTGTGTTTGTGTAAATGTATGTATGTGAGTGTGTAAATGTATGTGAGTGTTTGTGTGAATGTATATGTGTGTGTGTTTGTGTATTTTTGTAAGTGTGTCCTGTGTGTTTATAGTTATATATTCATACATATAAATGTATGAACACACATACACACACGTACACGTCAGTGTGTTGAAATCTATCCTAGTTTCAGACAATTCTAAAGTGTGAAACAACAAAACTACACTCACCCCATCTTTTTTGTCTCTCTCATAAGCTCCTCGTAAATAATCCATAGATACTACATCATTTTCGTTTAACCACTGCATGACGTAAGATTCAAACCACCTACAAAATAGAGAAATAAATATATCTTATATACAGACATATACACATGTTATATGCATATACAAATACACGCAAGGTATATACTCATCATCATCATCATTTTACGTCCGCTTTTCCCTGCTTGCAAGGGTGGGATGGGTCCTATTCAGCATAGTATCTCTGAATATATAATATATACATACATACATACATGAATATATGTATGTATGTATATATTAATATATATATATCATCATCACCGTTTTACGTCCATTCTTCCACGCTAGCATGGGTTAGACGGGTTGTCCTGTTGTGGGCAGTGTCTGGTCGGCTGACCTTTTCTTGCTCATACGGGAACTGATTCTGGCTTGATTTCTACAGCTGGATGCCCTTCCTAACACCAACCTCATTTACAGTGAGTGCTGCGTGCTTTTTTTCCGTGGCATCTACACGTCCACTTTACAGTGTGGGCTGGGTGCTTTTTTGCCCTGGCACCTCCATGACCACTTTGCAGTGGGAGGGTGTGGGGGCATATTGTCTATATGTTTCAGCTTGTACCCGTGGGAGGGGGTCGGGTCTTCTGTATTACTGCGTGACGCCAGAGAATGTTGGCCAAAGACTTCAATGTGGGCCATTCGACCATCGTTCGTCGTCTCAAAAAGCTCGGAAAAGTATGGAAATTGGCTGGGTGGGTTGGGCCCCCCACGAACTCTCCGATAACAACAAAGCCGAACGTGTCCGAATTTTTACCGATTTGCCGCAATAATTATGCACCAACCCAATAGAAATATAGTCATGAAAGAGTTAATCTTTTCAGTACCGCTGATGATGATGATGGTGATTTCTCATGAAAAACAATGTCCATGTGTTTCAATTAAGTTTTTAGATAATCGAGAATTTGGAGGAATTTAGAAATATAATTAACTTTCTCGTGAATATTAAGCTGGTTTTGGAACATAACATAACAAAGGTTTTTACATAAGATTATGAAGGAGGGTGTTTATAGTTACATGTCAAGGAATCAGGGGGAGTGGTGTTCAGTAAGTGAAATACTATTTTGAGTGAGATAGCTTAACAAAGGTTCTCACATGAAATTATTGTAGAATGTTTTTAGTTAAATAGTTTTGTATCATAGAACTAGGGGTAATACCATTCTAGATGAGATCACATAACAAAGGCTCTTATATAAAATTATAATAGAAGGGTTTTAGTTAGATATAAACATTTAAAAATAAATAGTTTGGTATGATAGAGCCAGGGGTGATTCTGGACAGTAAATGAAATACTATTTTAGGTGAGATAGCTTAACAAAGGTTCTTACATGAAATTATGATAGGTTTTTTGATAAATTTAAACGCTTTAAAATAAATACTGTATATACTGAAATATAAGCCGAGGAATATGTGACCAAAAAAAAAAGGAAGAAATATCGATAGTAGAAGAGAGATCTGCTTATATTCAGGGCTTAGTGGTTAGAGCATTGGGCTTGCAATCGAAAGGTTGTGAGTTCAATTCTCGGACCAGGTGATGTGTTGTTTCCTTGAGCAAGACACTTTATTTCACATTGCTCCAGTTTACTCAGCTGTAGAAATGAGATGATAGGACTGGGGTCCCTATCATTCCACTGAAAAGTGGTTGTGGAGGTGCCATGGTAAAAAATCACCCAGCCCACACTGTAAAGTGGACGTGTAGGTGCCACAGAAAAAAAGCACCCAGCACTCACTGTAAATGAGGTTGGTGTTAGGAAGGGCATCGAGCTGTAGAAATCAAGCCAGAATCAGTTCCCGTATCAGCAAAACAAGGTCAGCCGACCGGACACTGCCCACAACAGGACAACCCGTCTAACCCATGCTAGCGTAGAAGAACGGACGTAAAACGGTGATGTTGATGATGATGATGATGATTATATTTGGGGTCAATATTTTGACCATTTTCACCAACTTCAAATTCTATGTAAATAAGGTTCAGATTTTTGCCCAATTCTCAGACATAAAACAGTTGGGTCAGCTTATAGTCATATTGGGTTATGATTGAGTATATACAGTAGTTATGTAGCACAGAACCAGAGATTATTTGGGGCAGTTAATGAAATATTTTAGATAACTTAACAAAGGTTCTTACATAAATTTACAGTAGAAGGTTTTTAGTTAAATATAAGCACTTTAAAATAAACAGTTTACTATCACTGAACAATGGATGTTTGGAACATAACTTAACCAAGGTTAGTACGTAAAATTATGATGGAAGGTTTTTAGATAAATACAAACCCTTTAAAATAAATAGTTGTGTCACAGAACCAGGGGTGTTTGGAAAATAACTTAACCAAGGTTAGTACGTAAAATTATGATGGAAGGTTTTTAGATAAATATAAACACTTTAAAATAAATAGTTGTGTCACAGAACCAGGGGTGTTTGGAAAATAACTTAACCAAGGTTAGTACGTAAAATTATGATGGAAGGTTTTTAGATAAATATAAACACTTTAAAATAAATAGTTGTGTCACAGAACCAGGGGTGTTTGGAACATAACTTAACCAAGGTTAGTACGTAAAATTATGATGGAAGGTTTTTAGATAAATATAAACACTTTAAAATAAATAGTTGTGTCACAGAACCAGGGGTGTTTGGAACATAACTTAAACAAGGTTAGTATGTAAAATTATGATGGAAGGTTTTTAGATAAATATAAACACTTTAAAATAAATAGTTGTGTCACAGAACCAGGGGTGTTTGGAACATAACTTAAACAAGGTTAGTATGTAAAATTATGATGGAAGGTTTTTAGATAAATATAAACACTTTAAAATAAATAGTTGTGTCACAGAACCAGGGGTGTTTGGAACATAACTTAACCAAGGTTAGTACGTAAAATTATGATGGAAGGTTTTTAGATAAATACAAACCCTTTAAAATAAATAGTTGTGTCACAGAACCAGGGGTGTTTGGAACATAACTTAAACAAGGTTAGTATGTAAAATTATGATGGAAGGTTTTTAGATAAATATAAACACTTTAAAATAAATAGTTGTGTCACAGAACCAGGGGTGTTTGGAACATAACTTAAACAAGGTTAGTATGTAAAATTATGATGGAAGGTTTTTAGATAAATATAAACACTTTAAAATAAATAGTTGTGTCACAGAACCAGGGGTGTTTGGAACATAACTTAACCAAGGTTAGTACGTAAAATTATGATGGAAGGTTTTTAGATAAATACAAACCCTTTAAAATAAATAGTTGTGTCACAGAACCAGGGGTGTTTGGAACATAACTTAAACAAGGTTAGTACGTAAAATTATGATGGAAGGTTTTTAGATAAATACAAACCCTTTAAAATAAATAGTTGTGTCACAGAACCAGGGGTGTTTGGAACATATCTTAAACAAGGTTAGTATGTAAAATTATGATGGAAGGTTTTTAGATAAATATAAAGACTTTAAAATAAATAGTTGTGTCACAGAACCAGGGGTGTTTGGAACATAACTTAAACAAGGTTAGTATGTAAAATTATGATGGAAGGTTTTTAGATAAATATAAACACTTTAAAATAAATAGTTGTGTCACAGTACTAGGGGTGTTTGGAACATAACTTAACCATGGTTCGTATGTAAAATTATGATGGAAGGTTTTTAGATAAATATAAACACTTTAAAATAAATAGTTGTGTCACAGAACCAGGGGTGTTTGGAACATAACTTAACCAAGGTTCGTACGTAAAATTATGATGGAAGGTTTTTAGATAAATATAAACACTTTAAAATAAATAGTTGTGTCACAGAACCAGGGGTGTTTGGAAAATAACTTAACCAAGGTTAGTACGTAAAATTATGATGGAAGGTTTTTAGATAAATATAAACACTTTAAAATAAATAGTTGTGTCACAGAACCAGGGGTGTTTGGAACATAACTTAACCAAGGTTAGTACGTAAAATTATGATGGAAGGTTTTTAGATAAATATAAACACTTTAAAATAAATAGTTGTGTCACAGAACCAGGGGTGTTTGGAACATAACTTAACCAAGGTTAGTACGTAAAATTATGATGGAAGGTTTTTAGATAAATACAAACCCTTTAAAATAAATAGTTGTGTCACAGAACCAGGGGTGTTTGGAACATAACTTAACCAAGGTTAGTACGTAAAATTATGATGGAAGGTTTTTAGATAAATACAAACCCTTTAAAATAAATAGTTGTGTCACAGAACCAGGGGTGTTTGGAACATAACTTAAACAAGGTTAGTATGTAAAATTATGATGGAAGGTTTTTAGATAAATATAAACACTTTAAAATAAATAGTTGTGTCACAGAACCAGGGGTGTTTGGAACATAACTTAACCAAGGTTAGTACGTAAAATTATGATGGAAGGTTTTTAGATAAATATAAACACTTTAAAATAAATAGTTGTGTCACAGAACCAGGGGTGTTTGGAACATAACTTAACCAAGGTTAGTACGTAAAATTATGATGGAAGGTTTTTAGATAAATATAAACACTTTAAAATAAATAGTTGTGTCACAGAACCAGGGGTGTTTGGAACATAACTTAACCAAGGTTCGTACGTAAAATTATGATGGAAGGTTTTTAGATAAATACAAACCCTTTAAAATAAATAGTTGTGTCACAGAACCAGGGGTGTTTGGAACATATCTTAAACAAGGTTAGTATGTAAAATTATGATGGAAGGTTTTTAGATAAATATAAACACTTTAAAATAAATAGTTGTGTCACAGAACCAGGGGTGTTTGGAACATAACTTAACCAAGGTTCGTACGTAAAATTATGATGGAAGGTTTTTAGATAAATACAAACCCTTTAAAATAAATAGTTGTGTCACAGAACCAGGGGTGTTTGGAACATAACTTAACCAAGGTTCGTACGTAAAATTATGATGGAAGGTTTTTAGATAAATACAAACCCTTTAAAATAAATAGTTGTGTCACAGAACCAGGGGTGTTTGGAACATAACTTAAACAAGGTTAGTATGTAAAATTATGATGGAAGGTTTTTAGATAAATATAAACACTTTAAAATAAATAGTTGTGTCACAGAACCAGGGGTGTTTGGAACATAACTTTACCATGGTTCATATGTAAAATTATGATGGAAGGTTTTTAGATAAATATAAATATTTTAAAATAAATAGTTGTGTCACAGAACCAGGGGTGTTTGGAACATAACTTAACCAAGGTTAGTACGTAAAATTATGATGGAAGGTTTTTAGATAAATATAAACACTTTAAAATAAATAGTTGTGTCACAGAACCAGGGGTGTTTGGAAAATAACTTAACCAAGGTTCGTACGTAAAATTATGATGGAAGGTTTTTAGATAAATATAAACACTTTAAAATAAATAGTTGTGTCACAGAACCAGGGGTGTTTGGAACATAACTTAACCAAGGTTAGTACGTAAAATTATGATGGAAGGTTTTTAGATAAATACAAACCCTTTAAAATAAATAGTTGTGTCACAGAACCAGGGGTGTTTGGAACATAACTTAAACAAGGTTAGTATGTAAAATTATGATGGAAGGTTTTTAGATAAATATAAACACTTTAAAATAAATAGTTGTGTCACAGAACCAGGGGTGTTTGGAACATAACTTAACCAAGGTTCGTACGTAAAATTATGATGGAAGGTTTTTAGATAAATATAAACACTTTAAAATAAATAGTTGTGTCACAGAACCAGGGGTGTTTGGAACATAACTTAAACAAGGTTAGTATGTAAAATTATGATGGAAGGTTTTTAGATAAATATAAACATTTTAAATTAAACAGTTTTAAATGTGAACTAGAGGTAAATTTTGGGCAGTAAATGAAATAGTGTTTTAGATGAGTTTAAAGATACTGACGCTGGGTAGTCTGGGACAGTTCCCTTATATTGAGGCACATCAGCAACATATTTAGTGTATAACCACTTCACTTTAAAGTGAAGATTCATATATTCAGAACTCTTGCATGGCTTTTCAGCTTCATCCTCTGTTGATATAGAAAAGAAAGAAAATATTTATATATTATAACATGAAGCCCTAGTGGGGTTGATAATGGGAAAATATTTATATATTACAACATGAAGTCCTAGTGGGGTTGATAATGGGAAAATATTTATATATTACAACATAAATTATTGTAGTCCTAGTGGGGTTGATAATGGGAACATATTTATATATTATAACATGAAGTCCTAGTGGGGTTGATAATGCGAAAATATTTATATATTATAACATGAAGACCTAGTGGGGTTGATAATGGGAACATATTTATATATTATAACATGAAGACCTAGTGGGGTTGATAATGGGAACATATTTATATATTATAACATGAAGTCCTAGTGGGGTTGATAATGGGAAAATATTTATATATTATAACATAAATTATTGTAGTCCTAGTGGGGTTGATAATGGGAAAATATTTATATATTATAACATGAAGCCCTAGTGGGGTTGATAATGGGAAAATATTTATATATTATAACATGAAGCCCTAGTGGGGTTGATAATGGGAAAATATTTATATATTATAACATGAAGCTCCAGTGGGGTTGATAATGGGAAAATATTTATATATTATAACATGAAGACCTAGTGGGGTTGATAATGGGAAAATATTTATATATTATAACATGAAGACCTAGTGGGGTTGATAATGGGAAAATATTTATATATTATAACATAAATTATTGTAGTCCTAGTGGTGTTGATAATGGGAAAATATTTATATATTATAACATGAAGACCTAGTGGGGTTGATAATGGGAAAATATTTATATATTATAACATAAATTATTGTAGTCCTAGTGGTGTTGATAATGGGAAAATATTTATATATTATAACATGAAGCCCTAGTGGGGTTGATAATGGGAAAATATTTATATATTATAACATAAATTATTGTAGTCCTAGTGGGGTTGATAATGGGAAAATATTTATATATTATAACATAAATTATTGTAGTCCTAGTGGGGTTGATAATGGGAAAATATTTATATATTACAACATGAAGTCCTAGTGGGGTTGATAATGGGAAAATATTTATATATTATAACATGAAGCCCTAGTGGGGTTGATAATGGGAAAATATTTATATATTACAACATGAAGCCCCAGTGGGGTTGATAATGGGAAAATATTTATATATTATAACATGAAGTCCTAGTGGGGTTGATAATGGGAAAATATTTATATACTATAACATGAAGTCCTAGTGGGGTTGATAATGGGAAAATATTTATATATTACAACATGAAGTCCTAGTGGGGTTGATAATGGGAAAATATTTATATATTACAACATAAATTATTGTAGTCCTAGTGGGGTTGATAATGGGAAAATATTTATATATTATAACATGAAGCCCTAGTGGGGTTGATAATGGGAAAATATTTATATATTATAACATGAAGTCCTAGTGGGGTTGATAATGGGAAAATATTTATATACTATAACATGAAGCTCTAGTGGGGTTGATAATGGGAAAATATTTATATACTATAACATGAAGCTCTAGTGGGGTTGATAATGGGAAAATATTTATATATTATAACATGAAGTCCTAGTGGGGTTGATAATGGGAAAATATTTATATATTATAACATAAATTATTGTAGTCCTAGTGAGGTTGATAATGGGAAAATATTTATATATTACAACATGAAGCCCTAGTGGGGTTGATAATGGGAAAATATTTATATATTACAACATGAAGCCCCAGTGGGGTTGATAATGGGAAAATATTTATATATTATAACATGAAGTCCTAGTGGGGTTGATAATGGGAAAATATTTATATATTATAACATGAAGCCCTAGTGGGGTTGATAATGGGAAAATATTTATATATTACAACATGAAGCCCCAGTGGGGTTGATAATGGGAAAATATTTATATATTATAACATGAAGCCCTAGTGGGGTTGATAATGGGAAAATATTTATATATTATAACATGAAGCCCTAGTGGGGTTGATAATGGGAAAATATTTATATATTATAACATGAAGCCCTAGTGGGGTTGATAATGGGAAAATATTTATATATTATAACATGAAGCCCTAGTGGGGTTGATAATGGGAAAATATTTATATATTATAACATGAAGTCCTAGTGGGGTTGATAATGGGAAAATATTTATATATTACAACATGAAGCCCTAGTGGGGTTGATAATGGGAAAATATTTATATATTATAACATGAAGTCCTAGTGGGGTTGATAATGGGAAAATATTTATATATTATAACATGAAGTCCTAGTGGGGTTGATAATGGGAAAATATTTATATATTATAACATGAAGTCCTAGTGGGGTTGATAATGGGAAAATATTTATATATTATAACACTAAGCCCTAGTGGGGTTGATAATGGGAAAATATTTATATATTATAACATGAAGTCCTAGTGGGGTTGATAATGGGAAAATATTTATATATTACAACATGAAGCCCTAGTGGGGTTGATAATGGGAAAATATTTATATATTATAACATGAAGTCCTAGTGGGGTTGATAATGGGAAAATATTTATATATTATAACATGAAGCCCTAGTGGGGTTGATAATGGGAAAATATTTATATATTATAACATGAAGTCCTAGTGGGGTTGATAATGGGAAAATATTTATATATTATAACATAAATTATTGTAGTCCTAGTGGGGTTGATAATGGGAAAATATTTATATACTATAACATGAAGCCCTAGTGGGGTTGATAATGGGAAAATATTTATATATTATAACATGAAGCCCTAGTGGGGTTGATAATGGGAAAATATTTATATATTACAACATGAAGTCCTAGTGGGGTTGATAATGGGAAAATATTTATATACTATAACATGAAGTCCTAGTGGGGTTGATAATGGGAAAATATTTATATATTACAACATAAATTATTGTAGTCCTAGTGGGGTTGATAATGGGAAAATATTTATATACTATAACATGAAGTCCTAGTGGGGTTGATAATGGGAAAATATTTATATATTACAACATAAATTATTGTAGTCCTAGTGGGGTTGATAATGGGAAAATATTTATATATTATAACATGAAGTCCTAGTGGGGTTGATAATGGGAAAATATTTATATATTATAACATGAAGCCCTAGTGGGGTTGATAATGGGAAAATATTTATATATTACAACATAAATTATTGTAGTCCTAGTGGGGTTGATAATGGGAAAATATTTATATATTATAACATGAAGCCCTAGTGGGGTTGATAATGGGAAAATATTTATATATTATAACATGAAGTCCTAGTGGGGTTGATAATGGGAAAATATTTATATATTATAACATGAAGCCCTAGTGGGGTTGATAATGGGAAAATATTTATATATTATAACATGAAGCCCTAGTGGGGTTGATAATGGAAAAATATTTATATATTATAACATGAAGCCCTAGTGGGGTTGATAATGGGAAAATATTTATATATTATAACATGAAGTCCTAGTGGGGTTGATAATGGGAAAATATTTATATATTATAACATGAAGTCCTAGTGGGGTTGATAATGGGAAAATATTTATATATTATAACATGAAGCCCTAGTGGGGTTGATAATGGGAAAATATTTATATATTACAACATAAATTATTGTAGTCCTAGTGGGGTTGATAATGGGAAAATATTTATATATTATAACATGAAGTCCTAGTGGGGTTGATAATGGGAAAATCTCAAATGTAGAAAAGAATAGAAGTCTCTCACTATAGATAACAGTTGAGAAAATTATGTAAGTTTCCTTTAGAGATGGTAAAAAGGGGTCAGAGGTACGATAAGGAATGAAACTCATATTCTTTGAATACTGTGCAAGTGTGTTACCATTAAGAACCTCTATTCACTTTTTTTCCACCGTTAACAGTAATTTGCCATCTTCTTCTTCTTCTTCTTGAGAGGGTTGTGGGGGCAAAGTCCTCAAAAACTCTTTACAGCGGGTCACATCAGAAGCAACTGTCTCCAACTTATCCAGCTGGATCCCCAAGTGAAAGCAGCCAATTTCATGGATGTTATCCAACCATCTTGCTCGGGGTCTACTCCTGGGTCTTCTACCTGTTGGTTTTGCCTGTAAAATCTGTCTGGTGGTACTTTCCTGAGGCATTCTAACCCATTCTAGCCCATAGTATTGGATATGTCATCTCTCAATTCGGCACACTGCAGTAATTTGCCCAATTTTCTCAACTATTATCTAGAATGCTTGGCTGTTATTACAGTTATTTTTCCCCGTTTGGGAGTTTCATATTTTCAAATACATACACACATATACATATATATACATATGGTGTGGTGGCTGCCAACTCGTTTTCGAGTACGGCCTCTACTTTATATCCATGTAGGAGAACCCCTACCGATGCGCTCAACGAGTGTGACTTTTTAGTCCAGCCAGCGACTTGAAAACTCTGGTACAAACACTACACTTGTGACAATTATTGACACATAGTGCTGGGCCCATGGTACCATGTGACGACAAGTGCAGAGAGATCTCCAGATATAAAGCAATGCCTGTGCCGTGAAGCTTTTATAGTGAGCAAAGGCACTGCACAAAGCCAGTCCCACTCTCTTAACCAAGATGATATTTACCAAAAAGAAGAACAAGTCAACATCATTGGATACCATCAGAGTTGCAGGTGTTATATCAGAGTTTTCCTTCTCCTAGAATTCTGACTTGACAAATACATATACATATATATATACATACATATATATATATATATATTTATATGAATCAATTTGAAAGAATGATCCGTGCAGCTAAGATCTTATAAAATTAATTTTTAAAACCTGGGCAAAGACAATGGAAAATGGACAATACACAGGACAGCCCCTTCTCAATAGTCAACATCTGGAGGTCCTTGTGACCTCAGTGCTTTAACTGAGATCACAAGGACCTCCAGAGGCCAACTGATGTGAAGGGATTGTCCTGTGTAGTGTCCATTTTTCCGTTGTCTCCACTCACTTTTTTAAAATTAATTGTATAAATATTTCTTCTGATGACTGAAGACAGACATAAGTATCTGTCTTCAAGAAACCATTGGTAAATGAAATAATTATCTTATGTTGTTTATTCCATAATTACATATATATATATTTAAAATGAACAGCTTTGAATGAGAGAAGCAGGAGTCTGTTCCTGGTTGGGTTATAAGAATGGTTAATTAAAATATTCCTTACCAGACATTGCTTCACACAAGTCTAAAGACAGGGAACTCCACATATTAGCAGCACTAACTTGTCCAACATTTAAATCTTGAGGAAATCTAGAATAAAGCAAAATATAAAGAAAATAATAATCACGTGCTTGTATTGTTGTGGTATGGCCACTGCTTTTGGTCCCCTTGGTGTCACACTTTAACTCATGTGTTTACTCTGGACAATAATGTATTAACTTCTCACTCCATTGAGTGAGAAGTTACTGCCTCAAACTGATTAGTACCTGCTACAACGTCACTTCATACCCAATGTATATATATATGTATATATATATATATATATATATATATATAGTAATAATAATATTTTAATAAATATATATATATATATAGTAATAATAATATTTTAATATATGCGCAGACTGAGCACACAACACACACACAGAAACAAAGGAGAGGCACAGAAACAAAGAAAGGAATCCCCAGTCACTGAACTATGACTATATATAAACAACTATCTTGTTGTGGAACCAACCAACCAACCAGAAATTTATAAATTTATAATAAATTTATTATAATAAATTGAAGTGAAAGCAACTGGTGCGTGTGTTTCTTATTGGCAACATGACCCTCCCAAAGTATAACAATATCGGTTTCAACACACGATTTCAGATAAAGAATCTTGCTAAACAAATTCAGAAACGAAATATATCTATATATATATATATATATATATATATATATATATAAAAACAAATAACGAAACAAAATTAAATTTTGTTTCGTTTGTAACTCACTTTTGTATGACTGACGCTTAAACAATTAAGTTAAAGATGTACATCCATATATGTATACTGAAATACTAGTATGTATATGAATACACACACGTATACATATGTAGATGTACCAAGTTTTTTCACTGGTCACTTTACTGTGAGTGGCCAGCTATTCTGTATGTAAACACACAGACAAACCGGTTTTTAGAGTCATACTGGTTTTTGAGGAAACACCTTTCCTCTATTCTCCTGGCTTTCTGGAGAATAGAGGAAAGGTGTTTCCTCAAAAACCAGTATGACTCTAAAAACCGGTTTGTCTGTGTGTTTACATACAGAATAGCTGGCCACTCACAGTAAAGTGACCAGTGAAAAAACTTGGTACATCTACATATGTATACGTGTGTGTATTCATATACATACTAGTATTTCAGTATACATATATGGATGTACATCTTTAACTTAATTATATATATATATATATATATACAAAATTAAGATAAATCAAACGAATTTAATCTAAATCAAAATTATGGGTGTCATGCCAGAAAGACATGCGCCATATCACCCGTAAAATAAGCTCTCAGATTCTAATGAGTAGGTCCGAGCATTTTATAATAACTAGAGATTGATTAACATATAAATAAACATGAATAATCACAGGAAATAATTTTTACAAGTGTGTAACCACATATAGCTAGGTAGGTAACTAAATAAAGTTGACTAGAACTTCAAAAATAGATACCATATAATATGATTAATCATATTATAAGGTATCTATTTTTGAAGTTCTAGTTAAACTTTAATTGGTTACCTACCTAGCTATGTGTGCTTACATTCTTTACAAATTATTCCCTGTGATTGTTCCATGTATTTATTTTATATATATATATATGTCAATCTATTTATATATATATATATATATATAATTAGAAAGTGAACAACACAAAATATAAGCTTCCCGAAATACGCCAAAACTACACCTGATGTACCCCTTCCATACACATGCACACATGTGTGTATCATGACTCGTGCACTGTTCATTTTCCTGATGTTTGTGCATTGCCCTATGTACTGTACATGCACTTTTTGATGAGTTGTGGTGCACCTGGGCACTGTACACAATATTTCATTATTATTATTATTATTATTATTATATCATGACTCATACACTGTTCATTTTCCTGACATTTGTACATTATTCTATGTACTATACATGCACCTTTGATGAGTTGTAGTGCACCTGAGCACTGTACACAATAATTTCATTATTTATAACTACTCCATTACCAAATCTGTCTGGATCACAGACAATGATAATAATATATATCTGGGTTGGTCGTCAGATAGAGATGTTATAGATAAAAGATATGAAATGAGATTATTTCCTATCTTTTATCTGTAACATCTCTGTCTGACGACCAATCCAGACGTATATTATTATTGTCTGGAATCCAGAAACCTTTGGTAATGGAGTAGTTATATTTTGTGTTGTTTACTTTCTAATTAAATAGCTCTGTTCTATACATAGAGCACTCTTTTTTCCTTTGCTTTTCCTTTGGAATTACCTAACACACACACACACACACATATATATATATATATATATATATATGGAGGCACATGGCTTAGTGGTTAGAGCATTGGCCTTGCAATCGAAAGGTTGTGAATTCAATTCTCAGACTGGGTGATGTGTTGTTTCCTTGAGCAAGACACTTTATTTCACATTGCTCCAGTTTACTCAGCTGAAGAAATGAGATGATAGGGACTGGGGTCCCTATCATTCCACTGCAAAGTGGTCGTGGAGGTGCCACGGCAAAAAAGGCACCCAGCACCCACTGTAAATGAGGTTGGTGTTAGGAAGGGCATCCAGCTGTAGAAATCAAGCCAGAATCAGTTCCCGTCCCACCCTTGCAAGCAGGGAAAAAGCGGACGTAAAATGAAATGATGATGATGATGATGATGATGATATAATAATAATAATAATGAAATTATTGTGTACAGTGCTCAGGTGCACTACAACTCATCAAAGGTGCATGTATAGTACATAGAATAATGTACAAATGTCAGGAAAATAAACAGTGTATGAGTCATGATATAATAATAATAATAACAATAACAATAATGAAATATTGTGTACAGTGCCCAGGTGCACCACAACTCATCAAAAAGTGCATGTACAGTACATAGGGCAATGCACAAACATCAGTAAAATGAACAGTGCAGGAGTCATGATACACACATGTGTGCATGTGTATGGAAGGGGTACATCAGGTGTAGTTTTGGCGTATTTCGGGAAGCATGAGTGTATATATATATATATTTTCTTTTCACCCTATGAATATTTCTACACACACACACACACATATCATCAGCATCATCATCATCATTTAATGTCCACTTCCCCTGCTAGCAAGGGTTGGACAGGTCTATATAGACCACGTCAGTACTGAAGCAGGGCTACTGACCTCCCACACATGTCAAGGGGTCCGTATCCGGTTTACGTAGTCATATTGAGTGTAGAGAAGAAGAAGAAGGTGTCATGACTTCTGACACAAACTGAAGGGTCTCCCTAACTCCTTGTGGGGCCAGCTTTCTATGGCTCGATCCCTGCCCTAACTCCTTGTGGGGCCAGCTTTCTATGGCTCGATCCCTGCCCTAACTCCTTGTGGGGCCAGCTTTCTATGGCTCGATCCCTGCCCTAACTCCTTGTGGGGCCAGCTTTCTATGGCTCGATCCCTGCCCTAACTCCTTGTGGGGCCAGCTTTCTATGGCTCGATCCCTGCCCTAACTCCTTGTGGGGCCAGCTTTCTATGGCTCGATCCCTGCCCTAACTCCTTGTGGGGCCAGCTTTCTATGGCTCGATCCCTGCCCTAACTCCTTGTGGGGCCAGCTTTCTATGGCTCGATCCCTGCCCTAACACTGGGGCCAGCTTTCTATGGCTCGATCCCTGCCCTAACACTGGGGCCAGCTTTCTATGGCTCGATCCCTGCCCTAACACTGGGGCCAGCTTTCTATGGCTCGATCCCTGCCCTAACACTGGGGCCAGCTTTCTATGGCTCGATCCCTGCCCTAACTCCTTGTGGGGCCAGCTTTCTATGGCTCGATCCCTGCCCTAACACTGGGGCCAGCTTTCTATGGCTCGATCCCTGCCCTAACTCCTTGTGGGGCCAGCTTTCTATGGCTCGATCCCTGCCCTAACACTGGGGCCAGCTTTCTATGGCTCGATCCCTGCCCTAACACTGGGGCCAGCTTTCTACGGCTCGATCCCTGCCCTAACACTGGGGCCAGCTTTCTATGGCTCGATCCCTGCCCTAACTCCTTGTGGGGCCAGCTTTCTATGGCTCGATCCCTGCCCTAACACTGGGGCCAGCTTTCTACGGCTCGATCCCTGCCCTAACACTGGGGCCAGCTTTCTATGGCTCGATCCCTGCCCTAACTCCTTGTGGGGCCAGCTTTCTACGGCTCGATCCCTGCCCTAACACTTCAACACACACAAACTACAATTCCTGATCAGGGATGTTAAAATACTCTTTAGAATCACCAGGTCCTGGGTTCTAATTCTACATCTGTCCCTGTAAACCAGGGCCGTCTCAACGCAGGGGCACGCTGGGCAGTTGCCCGGGGGCCCCACGAGGATAGGGGGCCCATTTGTATTTTTATTCCTGTGAGTGGTTGTGTAGGTAGGGACCCCAGTGCTCTGCTTTGCCCGGGGGGGGGGCTATAATGTTGTTAAGATGGCCCTGCTGTAAATAGGGAATTCTCGAAAGTCACACACACACACACACACACACACACACACATATATATATATATCATCATCATCATCATCACCGTTTTACGTCCGTTCTTCCACGCTAGCATGGGTTAGACGGGTTGTCCTGTTGTGGGCAGTGTCTGGTCGGCTGACCTTGCCTTGCTCATACAGGAACTGATACATATATATATATATATATATATATAGAGAGAGAGAGAGAGAGAGAGAGAGAGAGAGAGAGAGAGAGTGTGTGTGTGTGTATACTAAAAGCATATACATTGTGTTTGTGTATAATAAACACACATAAGTCTCTGTAGATATTTGAAGCATGGAAAAGCTGACATAATGCAGTAAAGACACACTCACACACACATACACAGACACAGACACACAGAGACACACTCTCACTCACACACACATACACAGACACACAGAGACACACTCTCTCTCACACACACACACTCACATACACATACACACAGAGACATACTCTCTCACACACACACTCACACAGACACACTCTCTCACACACACATACAGACAGACACACGCACACACTCACACACAGACACACACTCACATACAGACACACACACACATACACTCTCACACACAGACACACACAAGACACAGACACACTCTCTCACACAACACACAGACACACACAACACACCGACACCCACACCAACACAGACACCAACATCCACAGACACACATACACCCACACAGCCACAGACAGACAGCCAGCCAGACAGCCAGCCAGACACCATATAGTGTTCCAGAGAGACCAATGGCCCAGATATTGTCTGTTGATACCAAAGTCTAATATATAATCCAATTATCATGACAGTATTTACAATTTTCAAGAGGATTCCTAACAATAAAACTTTTCCATACTGTCTTTTGTTGATGTATATATGTGTGTATATATGTGTGTATATAATCTACACACATACACACACACATATATATATATATAATATGTTTTAACTGTTCGATACCTTGAACTTTTGTGTCATCCTGACACAACTGTGTATATATAAAAGCATGGAAAAGTGGATGTATAAACAATGATGTTGATATATATATGTGTGTGTGTCCGTGTGTGTGTGTGTGTGTGCATATATATATATATATATATACAGATGCACACACACATATATATATATACAGACACACACACACATATATATACAGACACACACATACACACATACATATATATATATATATATATACAGACACATACATATATATACAGACACACACATACACACAGACATATATATATATCTATATATATATGTATACATACAGACACACACATATATATATATATATAGACACACACATATATATACAGACACACACACATATATATATATATATATATATATACAGACACACACATGCACGCATATATATATATATATATATATATATACATATATGTATGTATATATATATGTTATATATATATATATATATATATATATATATATATATATATATATATATGTGTGTGTGTATATATATATATATGTATTATTAATGGTTATTGATGTTGCTTTGATGTAGAAAAATCAATAATTCTACATTTTAATCATTACTTACAAACTAGAGTGTTATGGATTATCATTGATATATATATATATATATACACACATATATATGTATACATATGTATTTATATATATGTATATATTTATATCCACCTATCTATATTAATACACGCACATATATATATATAATAATAATAATAATAATAATTGTTTCTACTTTTGGCACAAGGCCACCAATTATCCCAGTACATTACTGGTACTTTATTTTATCGACCCCGTAAGGATGAAAGGCAAAGTTAACCTCGGCAGGATTTGAACTCAGACCATAAAGGGGCGTAACTCTTTGCTGCAAAGCATGGTGTCCGACTCTCTACCGATACTGCCAATCCAGCGCCTTTAAAAATAATAATAATAATAATAATAATAATAACTAAACAGGCATGACAGAGCTGCACAATACATACATTGGATAATGTGTAAGCATTTTGACCTGCCCCATCAAAAGAATTGGTGGGAGCATCAACCACCTCCCATACTTGAAAAAGATCACATCTCAATCTTGTGGAACTTTAGCATCCAAACAGACCGAAAAATAGATGCAAATAGACCTGATATAATATTGAAGGACTTTAAAAAGAGGGTATGCCTGCTAATTGATATGTCTGTTCCAATAGACAAGAATGTATCTATAAAAACATTTGAAAAATTGAGCAAGTATAAGGACCTGGAGATAGAAATTGGAAAAATGTGGAAATTGAGAACTAAAACAATACCAGTGTTTGTAGGCGCTCTGGGAATGATACCTAAGGGGTCTAATGATTACTTATCGCAAATCCCAGGAAACCCGCGTATAGGAGAAATACAAAAGATAGTACTAATGGGAACTGCCCATATACTAAGGAAGATTCTGTCAATATAAGTACATCACAAGTCTAAACACTAAAGATGCATGTGTGTGTATGTATGTTCTTTCTTGAACATGGCGGACCTTGTTGTCTCTTGAGGTCACTGGTTGTGACTTGTTGATAACTTGTATGAACATAAAGCAAGATAAATGCAACTGTAATAATAATAATAATAATAGTAGTAATATAAACGAAAGATATATACTTTATATCATCCCTATTTATTTCCTTAGATATATTTTGAAGATGTAAAGTTTTATGTATAACATAAAGCAAAACATGTTCTCCTCAGACAAAATATATAGAAAAATGTATAATTTTTTCCTGATATGCTGGTAGACAAACGAACTGGACAGATCGTTGACCACCAGGGACGTGACTAGAAAAACCTCAACACGTAGGGGGTGTTATGTGTTTGGGGAGAAAACATTACAGTTGGTTTAAACATTTCGTAAATTATTAAAAATATAGCGTAATTAGATTGGTCAGAAAAAACCAAACAAAATTTGACCGTTATTCAGTCTTAATTTCACTTATAATCACTATAGATAGGTATTAAATCAAAAGGATATATTGTATCAAGAAAAAATATTCCGTTAAGACAGGAATAATATTATGGAGATATAATAATAACAGCGAAAGAATTTAGATTAAAGAATTTAGAGGTAAGCTATCCTTTATTATTTATATTTAGATGATGAAAGGATTGAATCATCATCATCATCATCATTTTATGTCCGCTTTTCCCTGCTTGCAAGGGTGGGATGGGAACTGATTCTGGCTTGATTTCTACAGCTGGATGCCCTTCCTAACACCAACCTCATTTACAGTGAGTGCTGGCTGCTTTTTTGCCGTGGCACCTCCATGACCACTTTGCAGTGGAATGATAGGGACCCCAGTCCCTATCATCTCATTTCTACAGCTGAGTAAACTGGAGCAATGTGAAATAAAGTGTCTTGCTCAAGGAAACAACACATCACCTGGTCTGAGAATTGAACTCACAACCTTTCGATTGCAAGGCCAATGTTCTAACTACTAAGCCATGTGCCTCCATGAATAGAAAAGTATTTAATAGTTGATATGCTTCTTTTTATATTTTATTTAAAAAAAAAAAAAAATATATATATATATAGTTAAGTATGCTTTAATATTATGTGATAAATTATTTATTTTAGAATAAGGGAGATAATTATCTATGTTAAAAATTATCAATTCAACAATGTTATTTAAAGTAGATTATAATAAAAAAATTTATATAATTATTTAGAAAGAAAAAAAAATGTATGTATTATAGCCGAATTTATCAATTTCTATTAAAATTAATTCTTACCAAGGAAACAATATTTCCATTGGTCTTTCCATTGCTGATACTATGTACCAGTTGCAACTCCTGGCAGAAAGAGCAACATGAAATAAAGAGACTTGTTCAAGGGCATAGTACATCACCTGGCCTGGGAATTGAACTTTTGCTGGGTGTGTTTTATCATACCACCAGTACTACCACTTTACAGAGTGTACTGGGTGTATTTTTATCGTAGCACCAGCAACAGAGAGGTTGTCAGATCTTCGACAAGACCAAAGATTTCATATTCTCTATCAAAGGGTCCATCCTACTAAACAGTGGGTCCTCTTTATCAAAGTGTAGGTCCTATCTACCAAAGGGTCCTTCCTACAAAACAGTGGGTCCTCTTTATCAAAGTGTAGGTCCTATCTACCAAAGGGTCATATTCTCTATCAAAGGGTCCTTCCTACAAAACAGTGGGTCCTCTTTATCAAAGTGTAGGTCCTATCTACCAAAGGGTCATATTCTCTATCAAAGGGTCCTTCCTACAAAACAGTGGGTCCTCTTTATCAAAGTGTAGGTCCTATCTACCAAAGGGTCATATTCTCTATCAAAGGGTCCTTCCTACAAAACAGTGGGTCCTCTTTATCAAAGTGTAGGTCCTATCTACCAAAGGGTCATATTCTCTATCAAAGGGTCCTTCCTACAAAACAGTGGGTCCTCTTTATCAAAGTGTAGGTCCTATCTACCAAAGGGTCATATTCTCTATCAAAGGGTCCATCCTACAAAACAGTAGGTCCTCCTTATCAAAGTGTAGGTCCTATCTACCAAAGGGTCATATTCTCTATCAAAGGGTCCTTCCTACAAAACAGTAGGTCCTCTTTATCAAAGTGTAGGCCCTATCTACCAAGGGGTCATATTCTCTAAGAAAGGGTCCTCTCTACAAAAGAAATGAAAGGAAACTTACTGGTTTAATACAGGTGTGTAGCTATTTTTGTCTTCTTCAATAACAGAAACGGTGAGGGCAATTAACTTGTGCCAAAACTCCATTGATTTATGTCCTTCTAGTTCCTCTTTACTTTCGGTAGCATCTTGAAACTCTCGTTGATACAGTACATAGCAGTTGTCGAAGATAAATTTATATGTTGATTTCATACATGCTATAACACAATCTTTCACAACAGTGCTTGCTCGGGGGGGACTTGTTAATTCTTGTACCTGTGCAGAAGGGGAGAAGAAAAATTATTTGAAAAAAAAACATTTAAAAGATCTTCAATAAATGATATCTTTAACCCTACCAGCCATATCCAGCCCGAATTCTCTCACATCTTTCTGTTCAAACTGGCCATAACCAGCCACTCATACTGATGTTAAGGTATTGTTCTCAAATTAAATAACATCAAAATCTCATAGATTCGATATTATGAGAGGTAAAGCCTTTACCATGAAAATACAATAGTATATATAGAGTAATGTAAATGTTATGTGAGATATTATGTGAGGTAAAGCCTTTACTGTGACAATACAATAGTATATATAGAGTAATGTAAATGTTATGTGAGATATTATGTGAGGTAAAGCATTTACTGTGAAAATACAATAGTATATATAGAGTAATGTAAATGTTATGTGAGATATTATGTGAGGTAAAGCCTTTACTGTGAAAATACAATAGTATATATAGAGTAATGTAAATGTTATGTGAGATATTATGTGAGGTAAAGTCTTTACTGTGAAATACAATAGTATATATAGAGTAATGTAAATGTTATGTGAGATATTATGTGAGGTAAAGCCTTTACTGTGAAAATACAATAGTATATATAGAGTAATGTAAATGATAAAGGGTTAAGCAGGTTAAGACAATGTAAAAGTTGTTTTCATTTTACTGTCCATTTCACAGTCTTAACCGTGAGAATCGGACCCCATGTTTTGCAGCAGAGAGTTACGTCCCTTTACGGTCCGAGTTCAAATCTCGTCAAGGTTAACTTTGCCTCTCATCCTTACGGGGTCGATAAAATAAAGTACCAGTAATACACTGGGGTAATTGCTGGCCTTGTGCCAAAATTAGAAACAATTATTTTCTACATTACTATACACAAGGCTTCAAGGAAACTACCACATTCTAGTTTTCATATTATATATATTTTATTATGTGTGCGTCCCAGCACAAATGACCATAATAGTTTCAGATTGAGGCACAAGGCCAACAAGTTGGAGGAGGGGAAAGTCGATTAAAGACAAAGCTAACTTTGGCAGGATTTGAACTCAGAACGTAAAGGGACATAACTCTATGCTGCAAATCATGGCGTCCAGCGCTTTACCAATACTGCCAATGTCCAAAATAATTATTTCTACTTTTGGCACAAGGCCAGCAATCACCCCAGTGCATTACTGGTACTTTATTTTATCGACCCCGTAAGGATGAAAGGCAAAGTTAACTTTGGCGGGATTTGAATGTCCAGTGTCCACAATAATCAGGGATCACACTCAATATCATCACCGTTTGATGTCCACTTTCTTTGCTAGGAAGGGTAGGGTCAGCAGCTGCCTGGGTGGGTACTCAAAACAGATGTACCCACTAACCCCAGGGTGGGTAGTTGGGAGGGTTGGGTCAGCAGCTGCCTGGGTGGGTACTCAAAACAGATGTACCCACTAACCCCAGGGTGGGTACTCAAAACAGATGTACCCACTAACCCCAGGGTGGGTAGTTGGGAGGGTTGGGTCAGCAGCTGCCTGGGTGGGTACTCAAAACAGATGTACCCACTAACCCCAGGGTGGGTACTCAAAACAGATGTACCCACTAACCCCAGGGTGGGTAGTTGGGAAGGGGTGGGTTAAGTAGCTGTGATATTTTCTAAATAGTTGGTTTCTGATATCCAGCATTAACCCTTAACATCTTGTAATGATTGACAGGGAGGGGTGAAGGAGGGGTGGGGCTAAGGGAGAGAGGGATGGAGTGAGGGGAGAGGGAAGGAGTGAGTGAGGGAGAGTGAGGGAGGGTAGATGGGGGAGAGAGAGGGAGGGAGTGAAGGAGGGAGAGAGAGGGTGGGTGGAGGAGGGAGGGAGAGGGTGGATGGGAGGAGGGAGATAGAGTGGGGGAGAGAGAGGGAAGGAGTGAGGGAGGGCAGATGGGGGAGAGAGAGGGATGAGGTGAGGGAGGGAGAGAGAGGGTAGATGGGGGATGGAGAGGGATGAGGTGAGAGATGGGGAGGGAGTGAGGGAGGGAGAGAGGAGTGAGAGGGTGGATGGAGTGAGGGAGAGGGTTGGATGGGAGGAGGGAGATAGAGGGTGGGTGGGTGAGGGAGGAGGAGGGAGATAGAGGGTGGGTGGGTGAGGAAGAGGGAGGGAGGGAGAGAGGGTAGATGGGGGAGAGAGGGGCAGTGGCCAGTGTTGTAGAAGAAAGAGACCAAGGAGGAGACAGTAAGTGTTGAAAGACCAGACGATGGAGTCCAGCTAATCTAGAAATCTATATTAAACAACAACCCATGACATGCCCCCCCCCCCAGTGATTACCTTGAAAAGGTGTTGCTAAGCAACTATGTGTCCAACTGATAACAGTTCAATTATCGTTAAGTAAAAAAACAAACTAAAAAGATATCAACGTTTCCTTTTCAATTTATTTAAAAATAAAAAATAAGTTTGATGTAAAAACTAAAATTTCTTTATATAAGGACTGGAACACTGACTTGAGTGATATATATATATATATATATATATATATATATATATATATATATATCATCATCATCATCATTTCATTTTACGTCCGCTTTTCCCTGCTTGCAAGGGTGGGACGGGAACTGATGCTGGCTTGATTTCTACAGCTGGATGCCCTTCCTAACACCAACCTCATTTACAGTGAGTGCTGGGTGCTTTTTTGCCGTGGCACCTCCACGACAGGGACCCCAGTCCCTATCATCTCATTTCTACAGCTGAGTAAACTGGAGCAATGTGAAATAAAGTGTCTTGCTCAAGGAAACAACACATCACCTGGTCTGAGAATTGAACTCACAACCTTTCGATTGCAAGGCCAATGCCCTAACCACTAAGCCATGTGCCTTCACATATATATATCTATATATATAATTGTTTCTACTATTGGCACAAGGCCAGCAATTACCCAGTGCATCACTGGTACTTTATTTTATCGACCCCGTAAGGATGAAAGGCAAAGTTAACCTCGGCGGGATTTGAACTCAGATGATAAAGGGACGTAACTCTATATATATAATGTATAATAAATAATTGCCTTGTCTGATGAACGAATGAGGACGTTTCTTGTATTCGTCTTATTCGGGAAACCTCTGGTAATGAGGTAATTACATTGTATTGTTTATTATACTTTAAATTTAGCTCTGTAACTTACATAGAGCACTCTTCACTCCTATGACTTTTTCAATTTTCAATGTAAACTTCAATACTTATATATATATATATATAGAAAAGGCTTCTACAGGACTAGAACTGTTTCATTCAGGAGAAATCATCAGAAATCATATATATACATATATATAAGCGAAACCTAGTCAGTAGGCACCTCTTAACCAAAATACACCCCCCGTCCCACTACCCCTACCGCCATCTTTCGATGTAAAGTTATGTTGGTACCACAACATCCAGTCCGAAACAAATGAGGTCGTGTAGGTGTCACGACAAAAAAACACACACTCCACGCTGTAATGTGGCCGTGTAGGTAACACGGTAAAAACCTCCCAGTCCACACTGTAAACGTGGTTGGTGTTAGAAAGGGCATCCAGCCGTAGAAAACCCGCCATACAGTCCTATACGAGCAAGACAACCACTCTTGCCTCAGGTGGGACAATTCCCGTCCAGACCCATGCTAGCGTGGAAGATGGACGTTAAATGATGATGATGATGATGATGATATATATATACATATACCTATATATATATATATATAAGAAAATGAGTTGTTTTTTTTATGAAAAAAAGAGATGTCCTACACGAGTGAAAGTATAAGGAAAAGAAATCGAAAATGCAACTGGAGACTTTTTAAGAATATTTATTTGTTTCCTTTACCGGTTTCACAGTTATGCTTTTCAAAAGTAGAATTGAGATGGAGGGTTTGTGGTTTTTCTTGCATCTGGTTGGTGTTTGAATGTTACTTCTGTTTTATGTGGAAAAAAGTGGCTAGAATTGCTGGGTTTTTGTAAAAATAATTTGGTTGGTTTAATGACTGCCATGGGAATAAGTAGAATAAATTTCACGCCAGTTCGTGTTACAAAGTTCTTATTGTATTTGCTTTTAAAATAGGGGCTCAAATTGTTTTTTTTATATATAAGTGAAATTTGGTTGGTTGATGACTCTCACGTGAATAAGTATATATCATCATCATCATTTAACATCCATCTAGGGTGGTGGATTGGCAGTATCGGTAGAGAGTTGGACACCATGCTTTGCAGCATAGAGTTACAGTCCTTTATCGCCTGAGTTCAAATCCCACCGAGGTAAACTTTGCCTTTCATCCTTACGGGGTCGATAAAATAAAGTACCAGTAATGCACTGGGTAATTACTGGCCTTGTGCCAAAAGTAGAAACAATCATTTAACATCCATCTCCCATGCTAGTATGGGTTTGTCTGCAGAAATAAAAAACTTTAAAGGGATTTCAACTTTCCAGCCTCCTGTCACTTTATTCAATAATATTTAACTCCGTGCACACACCATGAACAGAATCTTACACCAAAGATGAATGAGTTGCATCACGTTGAGTGCTTTTCCTACAATTCCTAACAATATGGTGAACCACCAACTTCAATATATATATAGTTCAAGGGTATGTATTTCTATTGTCAACAGGTTGACGTCATCAGAACGTGATGTAAGAAATGTGGTGACATCGTCAGGTGTAATTCACATAAAAGATTTAAAGATTAAGTAATCAATAAGTGGATTATGGCAAAATATAAAGAAAGAATTGATACGGAGGCGGTCGATCAGTCAGTACGACATCAGATAGCTTCAGGTCTGACATAAAACCATGATGGAAGGTTTTTAGATAAACAGAAGGTGCAGTAGAGGCAGACGAGGGCAGAAATTGTGAGCGCCAGAGCTGGATTTAATGGGGGGAGCAATTACCTCAGGTCCCCTGCAGTGGGGGGACCCCACCAGTGACAGCCATAGTCACTTATTTGTGCCCTCAGTTGGGCTTTTAGTTTTAGGATGGTTAGAATTTTTGAATTTAATACCTGTATGTATAACTGTTCAATTCCAATTACTTGGGCCAAGGTTATTTTGATATGTAAAATTGGAGGGGGTTTGCTGGGTATTCTAATTTTTGTGTATGAGGGAACCCCAAAATCTTAAGTGCCCTAGGCCTCCCCAAAACCTGAAGTACCCTAAAAAAGGTTAAAGGAAAAGAATAGAAATATATTCTTACTTTCATTCTAAAAAATGTAATACTCGTGAGCAAGTCGACTGTAGATTTTAGATCTTGTAATCTCGCTGGGTCAGAAGCAGGGAAATTATTCTGAAATTAAAGTAAAACATTTTATAGCAAATATATACATTATATATATATATATATATATATATATATACATATATATATATATATACACAGATATATACATTATATATATATATACACACAGATATATACATTATATATATATATACACACACAAATATATACATTATGTATTAAATAACGAAGGAAATGTGGTAAGGAACCAGATGGACCATAACACACCAAAGTACTCAATACTTAGGGTAGTAGAGTGGGTGATAGGAACGAGTAGGACCCCGACGGCTGAGCTCAAGCCGTTTCGACGGCTAATTCTGGACCAGAATTAGCCGTCAAAACGGCTTGAGCTCAGCCGTCGGGGTCCTACTCGTTCCTATATATATATATATATATATACACACACACAAATATATACATTATATATATATATATATATACACACACAAATACATACATTATATATATATATATATATATATATATATATATATATATATACACACACACAAATATATACATTATATATATATAAAGTCCGTCTGTATAGAGAGTTGTAGAATGCAAGTGGGTTTGATTACCAAGGTAATAAGTCAGGAAGGAATTGAGAGAGAAAGGAAAATATAAGAAAGGGTGAATGACTGAAAGTTACCATAGTAGTTTATCAGTTAAAATAAGCTTGCCATTATATACTCTTTAGGAGGAGAGATGTGTGTGGGTGTGGGTGGAGAGAAAAGGGGGGTGGAGAATCGACACCAATGTCTGATTGGTACTTTATGTCTGATTGGTACTTTATTTATCGGCCTGATACGCGATGGGGCCCACTCACAGCCCTGGTGGACAGAATGGAGAAGGCGTTTCCCCACGATGCCACTTGCACCGACACTTTGTGCAGACTGCACCAGGCTGCGGCTGCACAAAGTGTTGGTGCAAGTGGCATCCCTGATGAGGGGTTTGCCACTGCGGAACGGGAAGATGGTCATGCCATCTGGCCTTTTGCCGTCCCCTCGATCCAGCGCCACTGGATTGGTATTTTATTTATCGGCCTGATAACGCGATGGGGCCCACCCACAGCCCCGGCGAACAGAATGGAGAAGGCGTTTCCCCGGAAGACGGCAAGGGAGACGCGCTGGAAAAGCCACACCAACTCGCGGGGCTCACACCTGCGGCTGGCCAGCTCAGCGCCTATGGTGGTGAGTAAGGAGGTAGCCCTGGGGCCCGAGGACACCAGAACTATCCACTCCCAGGGGTACGACTGCAAACCTGTCGGAGAGCGACCAGTATTTGAGAAGTTTGGCTCCCTCAGCCCGACGTGCAGCAGAACCTGGGTCAGTCGCAGACTGCACCAGGTTGCGGCTGCAGAAAGTGTCGGTGCAAGTGGCATCCCAGACGAGGGGTTTGCCACCGTGCAACGGGAAGATGGTCATGCCATCTGGCCTTTTGCCGTCCCCTCGATCCAGTCCCACTGGCTCGAGCTGGGAAGGGAAGCCTGCAGCGTCCAAGCTATGCTTAATGAGGGCAGCATGGCGTGGAATGCGGCCGGCACTGTGGCGACAGGAAAGCGAGTGGAGGCCGAAAGAGTCCACAGTGGAACCGCAGCGACATTGGTGTGGCTCGCAGATCCGGAGGCCGAGCCTCAGGGAAACGCCGATGCGCAGGCTATGGTTGTCTAGCTGCGTGCCAGTGGAGAAGGAGGGCAAGGCATGGAGCCAGGCACCACTGTGGGGTTTGGAATATATTAACCCTTTAATGTTCAAACCGGCCAGAATTCTCTACCTTTTTCTGTTGAAACTGGCTGTAACTGGTCGCTCAAACTGATGTTAAGGTATTGTTCTCAAAATAAATACTTTCAAAATCTCATAGATTCTATATTATGTGAGATAATTATGTGAGGTAAAGCCTTTACCATGAAAATACAATAGTAAATATAGAGTAATGTAAATGTTATGTGAGGTAAAGCCTTTACTGTGAAAATATAATAGCATATATAGAGTAATGTGAATACTAAAAGGTTAAGGTTATTGTCCTCAACACACATATTGTAGTAGCAGTAGAATTAGCATAGTTACGTGTGTGTGTGTATGTATGTGTGTATATACCACTCAGATGGTGGATGGGTGCTACACAAGAATGCTGAGGATGGCTCTGAACATTGATCAGTGTACACTGAGGATGAAAAACTCAGAGCTGTATGGGAGCCTCTCAAAAGTCAGCTCAAAAGTGACACAGAGGAGACTGAGGTTAGCTGGACATGCTCACGGACATCCAGAGTTGACACTGCACTCAGTGCTCTCGTGGGAGCCCCAGCATGGACACTGGAAGAGGAAGATTAAGGTTAATGCATGTTGATGCCCTAAGGACAGACACTGGTCTGTTGGAGTCGCAGGACATTGCAGCGATAATAAGGGACAGAGACTGCTGGAGAGAACTCGTGCATGGTCGGGTCATTGCCAACTAAGCCTGCAACCCCACCAAGCTTACCCTATATAGGGTATATACAGTTCTACACATAAGATATATATACTTACCCTATACATGGATAAATCTATTCGTAATGAGTTGTGTAATTGGTCCAATAATTTTACAAATTTTTCTTTCTGAAATGAGAAACATTGAGAAAATAGAGCAATGTGAAAAGATGACATTCAATTGTTAAACATCTAATAATTTGGTAGAAAATATCTAAAAACATGTTTGTTAATTCAAATGTTCACAATATCTTTAACCTCTTCAGTGCCACAGACGAGATAACTCGTCCTAATGTTTCAACTTGTTTCCAACAGTTCACAACTTCAAAGTTATGAACTGTTGGAAAGGAGTTCATAACTTTGAAGTTATGAACTGTTGGAAAGGAGTTCACAACTTTGAAGTTATGAACTGTTGGAAAGGAGTTCACAACTTTGAAGTTATGAACTGTTGGAAAGGAGTTCACAACTTTGAAGTTATGAACTGTTGGAAAGGAGTTCACAACTTTGAAGTTATGAACTGTTGGAAAGGAGTTCACAACTTTGAAGTTATGAACTGTTGGAAAGGAGTTCACAACTTTGAAGTTATGAACTGTTGGAAAGGAGTTCACAACTTTGAAGTTATGAACTGTTGGAAAGGAGTTCACAACTTTGAAGTTATGAACTGTTGGAAAGGAGTTCACAACTTTGAAGTTATGAACTGTTGGAAAGGAGTTCACAACTTTGAAGTTATGAACTGTTGGAAAGGAGTTCCTAACATTGAAGTTATGAACTGTTGGAAAGGAGTTCACAACTTTGAAGTTATGAACTGTTGGAAAGGAGTTCATAACTTTGAAGTTATGAACTGTTGGAAAGGAGTTCACAACATTGAAGTTATGAACTGTTGGAAAGGAGTTCATAACTTTGAAGTTATGAACTGTTGGAAAGGAGTTCATAACTTTGAAGTTATGAACTGTTGGAAGGGAGTTCCTAACTTTGAAGTTATGAACTGTTGGAAAGGAGTTCACAACTTTGAAGTTATGAACTGTTGGAAAGGAGTTCACAACTTTGAAGTTATGAACTGTTGGAAAGGAGTTCACAACTTTGAAGTTATGAACTGTTGGAAAGGAGTTCATAACTTTGAAGTTATGAACTGTTGGAAAGGAGTTCATAACTTTGAAGTTATGAACTGTTGGAAAGGAGTTCACAACTTTGAAGTTATGAACTGTTGGAAAGGAGTTCATAACTTCAAAGTTATGAACTGTTGGAAAGGAGTTCATAACTTTGAAGTTATGAACTGTTGGAAAGGAGTTCACAACTTTGAAGTTATGAACTGTTAGAAAGGAGTTCATAACTTTGAAGTTATGAACTGTTGGAAAAGAATTCATAACTTTGAAGTTATGAACTGTTGGAAGGGAGTTCACAACTTTGAAGTTATGAACTGTTGGAAAGGAGTTCACAACTTTGAAGTTATGAACTGTTGGAAAGGAGTTCACAACTTTGAAGTTATGAACTGTTGGAAAGGAGTTCACAACTTTGAAGTTATGAACTGTTGGAAAGGAGTTCACAACTTTGAAGTTATGAACTGTTGGAAAGGAGTTCACAACTTTGAAGTTATGAACTGTTGGAAAGGAGTTCATAACTTTGAAGTTATGAACTGTTGGAAGGGAGTTCACAACTTTGAAGTTATGAACTGTTGGAAAGGAGTTCACAACTTTGAAGTTATGAACTGTTGGAAAGGAGTTCACAACTTTGAAGTTATGAACTGTTGGAAAGGAGTTCATAACTTTGAAGTTATGAACTGTTGGAAGGGAGTTCACAACTTTGAAGTTATGAACTGTTGGAAAGGAGTTCATAACTTTGAAGTTATGAACTGTTGGAAAGGAGTTCATAACTTTGAAGTTATGAACTGTTGGAAAGGAGTTCATAACTTTGAAGTTATGAACTGTTGGAAAGGAGTTCAAACATGTTAGGTTACCTTGTCTACAGCACTGAAGAGGTTAAAGATCCTGTAATGGTTTAGAAGAAAATATCCAAAAGCAGGTTTGTT
>OZ024759.1:11872667-11887667 GCA_964016885.1 Eledone cirrhosa | reverse complement strand
TAGTGTTAGATATATGACTGTGTATATAAACTACTTCATGATAGGGTGTATAGATAGTGTTAGATATATAACTGTGTATATAACCTACCTCGTGATAGGGTGTATAGATATATAACTGTGTATATAGCCTAACTCGTGATAGGGTGTATAGATAGTGTTAGATATATGACTGTGTATATAACCTACCTCATGATAGGGTGTATAGATAGTGTTAGATATATGACTGTGTATATAGCCTACCTCATGATAGGGTGTATAGATAGTGTTAGATATATGACTGTGTATATAACCTACCTCATGATAGGGTGTATAGATAGTGTTAGATATATGACTGTGTATATAACCTACCTCATGATAGGGTGTATAGATAGTGTTAGATATATGACTGTGTATATAACCTACCTCATGATAGGGTGTATAGATAGTGTTAGATATATGACTGTGTATATAACCTACCTCATGATAGGGTGTATAGATAGTGTTAGATATATAACTGTGTATATAACCTAACTCGTGATAGGGTGTATAGATAGTGTTAGATATATAACTGTGTATATAACCTACCTCATGATAGGGTGTATAGATAGTGTTAGATATATAACTGTGTATATAGCCTAACTTGTGATAGGGTGTATAGATAGTGTTAGATATATGACTGTGTATATAGCCTACCTCATGATAGGGTGTATAGATAGTGTTAGATATATGACTGTGTATATAGCCTAACTCGTGATAGGGTGTATAGATAGTGTTAGATATATGACTGTGTATATAACCTACCTCGCGATAGGGTGTATAGATAGTGTTAGATATATGACTGTGTATATAACCTACCTCATGATAGGGTGTATAGATAGTGTTAGATATATGACTGTGTATATAGCCTAACACGTGATAGGGTGTATAGATAGTGTTAGATATATGACTGTGTATATATAGCCTACCTCGTGGTAGGGTGTATAGATAGTGTTAGATATATGACTGTGTATATAACCTACCTCGTGATAGGGTGTATAGATAGTGTTAGATATATGACTGTGTATATAGCCTAACTCGTGATAGGGTGTATAGATAGTGTTAGATATATAACTGTGTATATAACCTACCTCATGATAGGGTGTATAGATAGTGTTATATATATGACTGTGTATATAACCTAACACGTGATAGGGTGTATAGATAGTGTTAGATATATGACTGTGTATATAGCCTACCTCGTGATAGGGTGTATAGATATAAAACTGTGTATATAACCTACCTCGTGATAGGGTGTATAGATAGCGTTAGATATATGACTGTGTATATAACCTAACTCATGATAGGGTGTATAGATAGTGTTAGATATATGACTGTGTATATAGCCTAACACGTGATAGGGTGTATAGATAGTGTTAGATATATGACTGTGTATATAACCTACCTCATGATAGGGTGTATAGATAGTGTTAGATATATGACTGTGTATATAGCCTAACACGTGATAGGGTGTATAGATAGTGTTAGATATATGACTGTGTATATAGCCTACCTCGTGATAGGGTGTATAGATAGTGTTAGATATATGACTGTGTATATAGCCTACCTCATGATAGGGTGTATAGATAGTGTTAGATATATGACTGTGTATATAGCCTAACTCGTGATAGGGTGTATAGATAGTGTTAGATATATGACTGTGTATATAGCCTAACTCGTGATAGGGTGTATAGATAGTGTTAGATATATGACTGTGTATATAGCCTACCTCATGATAGGGTGTATAAATAGTGTTAGATATATGACTGTGTATATAACCTACCTCATGATAGGGTGTATAGAAATATATAATGGTGTGTATATAGCCTACCTCGTGATAGGGTGTATAGAAATATATAATGGTGTGGATATAACCTACCTCATGATAGGGTGTATAGATATATATAGTGGTGTGTATATAACCTACCTCATGATAGGGTGTATAGATAGTGTTAGATATATAACTGTGTATATATAGCCTACCTCATGATAGGGTGTATAGATAATATAGATAATGTTAGATATAAAACTGTGTATATACAGCCTACCTCATGATAGGGTGTATAGATAGTGTTATATATATAACTGTGTATATATAGCCGACCTCATGATAGGGTGTATAGATAATGCTAAATATATAACTGTATATATAATTGTGTATATATAACTGTGTATATATAACCTACCTCATGAAGGCAAGTGTATTGTACATGATAGGGTGCCACTTTTTCTTCTCCTTTTATTTCCACACTAATGTGTAAGCGAATAGCACCAGACACAGCAGATTTATCCGTTCTTTTTTCTACAAAATAAATTCATATATGTAAATAATTTCCATAAACATATCTTCTTCTGTAAAACACACAAGAACGTGTCTTCAGTATAGTACATGAGAAATGTTGAGATGAAACTAAGGGCAAACATTTTTTTTACTGAGGTTAAAAATATTCATTTTAAATATTTAGATTACAAATGCACTCACACTCAGTAAATATTTCTACATAAAATGCTAAATACCTGATCATTTATACACACACACACACACACACGCGCGCGCGCACACATATATATGTATATAGTTTAGATCTAAGAAGGCTATTGTATTTACTTGTGTACAGTATGAGAATTTTGAAATAAAAATTAAGAACAAAAGAAAGGGAAATCAATAAGTTTCTGCAGTTACACAGATATAGAAATAACAAAGGGAGATAAATAGATATATCATCAGCATTGATAAAATTGTCACGCCATGCTTTGACGTATAGAGTTACGGCCCTTGCCATTCTGAGTTCTATTCTCGCCGAGGTTAACTTTGCCTTTCATCCTTACGGGGTCGATAAAATAAAGTACCAGCAATGTACTGGGTAATTACTGGCCTTGTGCCAAAAGTAGAAACAATTATAAAGATGACAAAGGGAGGTAAATATACTTTAATAGGTCTGAGATTGCATATATATATATATATATATATATATATAAATATATATATATCAGCAAAACATTTGTCACACCCACTTGTCAAAAACCTCCCTTCATCATCCACCCTTAACCCTTGGGTCTGATACTAGTATCTCCCACTTAATTTCTAATTTATTGCCTTTTCTTTTATCTGTCACTACTCTCACTCTTAACTTCCAACGTAAAACCATGATACTTAGAATTAAGTTTATTTTCCCTTATAAGGTGATGGTCAGTCGTACCGTCAATGCTTAGTGAGGGGTAGTATTATGACCGGTAAAAACTAACACTCTCCCATCCCCTCTGGCTCTCGGCTGACTGCCACAGCCGTGATGGGTAGCAGTAAAATATGGTACAGGCATTGGTGGGCCATTGTTTTGACTGAGAGGGTGAACTGACTAAGCGAATTTCGTTGAAATCTGCGGTGGCTAATGGTCAACTTCCTTCGGACATGCGCTTGCGCTGGCCGGTGGGGGTGAATTGGTACTCACAAGGGAGCGGATGAAAAACCCCAAAACACGCAATTCATCCGTTCCCATGTCGATCCAATTTGGATTGCCTCGGAAACATAACCTTATCATGTAACAAGCTGTCTGATGATGACACGACACTCGCACACAGAACAGTGTGGTCAGTGTCGTCACTGAAATATATATCACAGCATTATATATATATATATATATAATGCTAGCGAAGGTGTGTGGCTGAGTGGTTAGAGAATCGGATTCGCAATCGTAAGGTTGTGAGTTCGATTCCTGGACCAGGCGGTGCGTTATGTCCTTGAGCAAGACACTTTATTTCACGTTGCTCCTTCTACCTGGAGTTGCGACCGATAGATAGTATTAGCAATTGGAAAGACCAACGGAAACATTGTTCCCTCGGTCCGATTTGACGAAAGTCGATCGTTCCTTTATTTATATATATTGCTCCAGTTTACTCAGCTGTAGAAATGAGATAATAGGACTGGGGTCCCTATCATTCCACTGCAAAGTGGTCGTGGAGGTGCCACGGCAAAAAAGCACCCAGCACTCACTGTAATGAGGTTGGTGTTAGGAAGGGCATCCAGCTGTAGAAATCAAGCCAGCATCAGTTCCCGTCCCACCCTTGCAAGCAGGGAAAAGCGGACGTAAAATGAAATGATGAAATGAAATGATGATATATATATATATATATATGAATGTACCGTCTAACCCATGCTAACGTGGAAGATAGACCTTAAACGATGATGATGGTGATGATATATATATATATATATATACAGTATATATATATATATATAGTTACACTAACTACAAGCTATTTATTTGTTCTTTTGTTGTTTTGTTTTTTATCCTCAAATCAATACAAATATAAAATATAAAATATCAATCAAATATGTATATTGAACAGATATGTATTGTGCTACTATTGATACAGTTGCTTGAAAACATTACCAATCATAGCAACACAGATCAATCACAATCAACACATCTGGAATTTCTACAAGATGGCTTTTAAAATCCTGTTCAATGTCTTTAATAATAATTGTTTCTGATTTAGGCACAAGGCCAGCAATTATCCCAGTTTATTACTGGTACTTTATTTTATCGACCCCGTAAGGATGAAAGGTAAAGTTAACCTCGGCGGGATTTGAACTCAGAACGTAAAGAGCCATAACTCTATGCTGCAAAGCATGGTGCCTGATGCTCTACCAATTAATAATTGTTTCTACTTTTGGCACAGGCCAGCAATTACCCAGTGCATTACTGGTACTTTATTTTATCGACCCGGTAAGGATGAAAGGCAAAGTTAACCTTGGCGGGATTTGGACTCAGTCCGTAAAGGGACGTAACTCTATGGGAAAGCATGATGTCCGACTCTCTACCGATACTACCAATCCACCGCTCTACCAATTGGGAATGACATCTGATTTAGGCACAAGGTCAACAAATTTTTGGGAAAGGGAACGTCAATTAATTGAACCCCAGTACATTACTGGTACTTTCTTTTATCGACCCCCGTAAAGATGAAAGGCAAAGATTAACCTCTGCAGGATTTGAACTCAGGTTGTAAAGGGTTGAAACTATGCTACAAAGAATGTGGTTGGACGCTCTACCGATTCTGCCAATCCATCAGCTTCATGTCGTAACAATTGTTTCTACGTTTGGCACAAGGCCAGCAATTACCCCAGTACATTACTGGTACTTTATTTTATCGACCCCGTAAGGATGAAAGGCAAAATTAACCTCGGCGGGATTTGAACTCAGACCATAAAGGACCGTAACTCTATAATGTTTTCTAATTTAGGCCTGAAGCCAGAGATTGTTTTATTGGGGTGAGGTGGGGTGGGGGTGATACAAGTAGATTATATTGCCCCCATTACCAGGAGTGTTTATGTCTATGAAACCCCTAGTAATGCAGACCTGTTTTATTTATTTTGTGACCTACAAAGGGGTCGGGAGCCACAGTTTGCCAAAACTCTGTGTATAAGAAACAAAGGCAAAAATGGAGGGGGATGAAAACCCTCTCTATAAGAAATATAAAAGGTGGAGGGAGGGGTGTTTACCTAAGTCATACCAGAGTTCTATCAAAACCTTGTGTATAAGAAATGGAGGTGTTTACCTAAGTCATACCAGAGTTCTATCAAAACCTTGTGTATAAGAAATGGAGGTGTTTACCTAAACTATACAAGAGTTCTATCAAAACCTTGTGTATAAGAAATGGAGGGTGTTTACCTAAACTATACCAGAGTTCTATCAAAACCTTGTGTATAATAAATGGAGGTGTTTACCTAAACTATACTAGAGTTCTATCAAAACCTTGTGTATAAGAAATGGAGGGTGTTTACCTAAGTCATACCAGAGGTCTATCAAAACCTTGTGTATAAGAAATGGAGGTGTTTACCTAAACTATACCAGAGTTCTATCAAAACCTTGTGTATAAGAAATGGAGGTGTTTACCTAAACTATACAAGAGTTCTACCAAAACCTTGTGTATAATAAATGGAGGGTGTTTACCTAAGTTATACAAGAGTTCTATCAAAACCTTGTGTATAATAAATGGGGTGTTTACCTAAGTCATACCAGAGTTCTATCAGAACCTTGTGTATAAGAAATGGAGGTGTTTACCTAAACTATACCAGAGTTCTATCAAAACCTTGTGTATAAGAAATGGAGGTGTTTACCTAAACTATACCAGAGTTCTATCAAAACCTTGTGTATAAGAAATGGAGGGTGTTTACCTAAACTATACCAGAGTTCTATCAAAGCCTTGTGTATAAGAAATAGGGTGTTTACCTAAGTCATACCAGAATTCTATCAAAACCTTGTGTATAATAAATGGGGTGTTTACCTAAGTCATACCAGAGTTCTATCAAAACCTTGTGTATAAGAAATGTAGGTGTTTACTTAAGTTATACAAGAGTTCTATCAAAACCTTGTGTATAATAAATGTAGGTGTTTACCTAAGTTATACAAGAGTTCTATCAAAACCTTGTGTATAAGAAATGGGGTATTTACCTAAGTTATACCAGACGTCCATTTCTCCACTGAGTGTTCGAACTTCAATGATTGTCTGTCCCAAGAAATCATCTGATTCCCTGGTCAGCTTTTGCCTCAGTTTTGATTTCAGATCATTATCTTCATCCCTGGAATGATAAACAACGAATACATGAAGAAAGAAAGAGAGCGAAGGAAAGAGGAAGGAGGAGTGAAAGAGAGAGTGAGAGAAAGAAAGAAATATTTAAAAAAGAAACTTTAGGTCTTTCTCAATAGGGGTTTACTTTCTTTAACATGTTTCTTCCATAAAATAAAATTAATTTCAAAATCCTCAAATATATTCCTAGGATAAAATTACATAAAAATAATAAAGTATTTAATATTTAGTCAAACATAGGGAAAAGAAAGAAACATTGGAAAGAACTATAAATGCTATGAGAGGAAAAGGAGGGGAAGAACAAGGATTATAAGGCAACAAAAGAAAGGGGTGACAGACTCTACACCTAAGACAGAGTGGTGTTTCAGCTGTGCCCTGTGGTATTTCCGCAGACAATAGCCACCCCCACCTCGTGGGGCTTCTTCTTCAGATGGGCTGCTCTCATTCCAATTTTATGGAGAGGGTCAGCTTAATTTTAGAAGCAGGTTATTCCATTGTTTAAAGCAACTGGAGCACTTGTGTTGGAACTGATAGAGCCCTTCATGCTGAATCTCTCTGAGAATTACATTAAGGGTACACATGTTTGTGGAGTGCTCAGCCACTTGTATGTTAATTGAAAGTATATTGTGATATGGAGAAGATATTTTTACTCACCAAACTCTGACCTTGATTCTGTCTGAAGAATTGTGGCATTCACTGAAATAAGATATAAAAATATATAAACAATACATGTATGGACCCATAACTCGCGAGGGAGCCGTAGAGGCACCTTATTGACATATGCTATTTCTAGGGGATTTTAAAATCTGGCTGAACCCATCTCCTTTCCAGGTCTAAGCAGATATCTTCCGAAGAATAGAGAGTGATAGGAAGTGAGAAAGAGATATAGAGGAAGAATTGACCCCAGTACTTGACTGGTATGTTTTTTATTGTCCTTAAATGGGTGAAAGGTAAAGTTGACCTTCGTGGGGTTTCAACTTAGAGAGCAGAAATGAATACCACAAGGCATTCTATCTGATGTTCTAACAATTCTGACAATTTCCTGCCTCATATAAACAATATTACATATTAATTCAAGGTGGCTCAATAAATAATATCAAAATCTCATAGATCCGATATTATGTGAGATAATTATGTGAGGTAAAGACTTTACCGTGAAAATACAATAGTAAATATAGAGTAAATACTAAAGGGTTAACAAACTCTTTTGATAGCAAAGGAGTAATGTAAATGCTAAAGGGTTATGGAACCCCATGAGATATCATTTATTTTGAGAAAAAATACCTTAATGTTAGATGAGCAACTGGTTATAGCCAGTTTGAACAGAAAGAGGTGAAAGAATTCGGGCCAGATATGGCCAGTTTGAATGCTAAAGGGTTAAAACAGTTTTGTACCATGGAAAGAAGGATAGTTTCAGGTGGATTGCTAAATTAGTGCTCAATAAACTGAAATACTTGTGAGAAGGGGTTAAATTGGTGCATTGCGTTTTCTATGTCAAAGTAATTAACTTTGTAACAACAGTCATAGAATGGAAAGAAGTTGTCATCTCACCCTTCCTCATTGTGATGATGATGATGATGATGAAATGAAAACATGAAATGTTACAGGTCACAACTATGTAGGTTTAGCTGGCCTTCTACAAGGTTGTATCTTATAGGTTCTTGGGTGTTTTACTGATAGGGACCCCAGCCTTATCATGTTGTTACAGCTCACACATATGTAGGTTTAGCTGGCCTCCTACAAGGTTGCATCTCATAGGAGGTTTCTTGGGTATGTTAATGATAGGGACCCCATCCCTATCATGTTATTACAGCTCACACCAATTAGGTTTAGCTGGTCTCCTGTGTGGTTACTTCTCATGGGAGGTTTCTTGAGTATTTTACTGATAGGGACCCATCCCTATCATGTTATTACAGCTCACACATATGTAGGTTTAGCTGGTCTCCTACAAGGTTGTACCTTATAGGAGGTTTTTTGGGTGTTTTACTGATAGGGACCCGAGTCCTAGCATAAAAAACAACAACAAAAACTAAACCATCTTGCTCAAGAACACAATAGACCACTCAGTCCAGGAACCAAACCCACAACCATATGAACAGGAATCCAACACCTTAACTAACCCCTAGGCCATAGATATTCACATATGAGGGTCAACTGAAAAGTTCATAGGCTGACTATGAAGGAGTGATGCTAGAGCTGTGAAATCTTGTATGTATTAATTTCAACTCTTATTAATAACTGCATTGTTTCTTTTCAGGGACTATGTTGAAAAATAAACCTCATTTAGTTATTTCATGACTGTATCTTGGTCAGCCTATGAACTTTCGAGTCGTCCCTTATAAATAAAATAAAATAAAATTTAAATATTTTAAAAATATTTACAAATAGAATTTTTCAGTCCAAACAGGATTTAGGTCTTGAGGCACTGTCTTAGTCCGTTTCTTCACTTTACCTACTTGCACAGTGACGTAAGGGTCACTGGTGCCGGTTTTATCTTTACCTATAAGGCCCTGAGCACAAATAACTGAAAAGAGAGAGAAAATAGGGTTAATAGAGTATATATATATAATATATATATATATATTATATATATATATATTATATATATATATATTATATATATATATATATTATATATATATATATATTATAAGTATTGAAGTTTCCGTTGAAAATTGAAAAAGTCATAGGAGTGAAGAGTGCTCTATGTAAGTTACAGAGCTAAATTTAATGTATAATAAACAATACAATATATATATATATTATACATATATATATATAAATGAAAAATATATATAAATATATATAAAAATATATATAAATGAAAAATATATATATATATTATATACAAATGGAAACTATATTTATAAAACCATATTTATTTCATTATACATATTTCAAGGATACCAAGTTAAATTATGGTATGCCTTCATCAGACAAAATACAATATATACCAGTTTTATAAATAAACATTGACGTACCCTTTCAAAATGCGACCGTTACTTTTGGAAGACATCAGAATATGGTTTTATAAATATAGTTTCCATTTGTTAATATCGTATATCTACTCCAAATACTTGTTGAGTGCTTTATATCAGTTATAAAAATATTTGTTTGTTGTATCCCAACAATTTAAATAGAACTTTTGCATATATATATTATATATATATATATATATAATATATATATATATATATATGTATAATATATATATATATATGTATAATATATATAATATATATATATATGTTTTAATATAGAAGAGCTTCTACAGGACTAGAACTGTTTCATTCGTGAGAAATCACAGGAAGCTGGCTGTCCAAGTAAATGGTAGTATTTATATCTTTCTTTATCTGGTGGTAGGAGAGGGTGGGGATTGGGATGGGTGGTGGTCATTGGTTGAAGGATATATATTAAGAGAAACTTCACAATAAGGGGTCTCACCCCAACACTTGAATCTGCCTTTGTCACCCTTACTTCAGCCTTAAAGAATTAGCTTATAATAATATAATGAAATTATTATGTACAGTGCTCAGGTGCACTACAACTCATCAAAGGTGCATGTATAGTACATAGAATAATGTACAAATGTCAGGGAAATGAACAGTGTATGAGTCATGATATAATAACAATAACAATAATGAAATATTGTGTACAGTGCTTAGGTGCACCACAACTCATCAAAAAGTGCATGTACAGTACATAGGGTAATGCACAAACATCAGTAAAATGAACAGTGCACGAGTCATGATACACACATGTGTGCATGATACACACATGTGTGCATGATACACACATGTGTGCATGTGTATCGAAGGTGTAGTTTTGGCGTATTTCGGGAAGCATGAGTGTCTTAAAGGATGCAGTGTCTCGGCAGCTAACAACTGACGCACTCAGCAATGAGTTCTGCGCATTCTTTGGGATCGTCAGTGATCTGGCTTGTGTGGGGATTGCGAAGAGGACCAACTGGAGAGTGAGGTCTCTGCTTTGAATGAACATATTTCCAGAACACCTTACTGTCAGGATTGGTTGCTATGCACTGTTCAAATTCAAGCACTGCCTTCTTTGTCACTTGCTTGAGATGGTTAGAAGATTTATTCCGCCTTTTTCTGTTGGCATCTGATCTATGCAGTTTATATTCCCGTTCATCATTCCGACAAGTCGGACCGCTGAAGTTTCCCAAATTGCACTTTTGGGGTGGTTATTTTTCCGCTTACGTGGCACCGATGCTGCACACGCTATCCATATTGAGTCCAGGATGCTCTGGAGTATAGTGTTCACATCTCCAGAGTTATACATCTCATGCCAGTTTGGGCGCTGTAGCTCAGTGCAGTACAAGTTCCAATCCGCCCTCTTCCAATCAAAGCAAGCAGATTGGAGATGGTTCTGGTTTTTGTTGCCGCCCTCAAGTGCCAGATTAGCAATGATCATAGCATGATCAGAGTCGCCTAGAGGTTCCTCAGTAGTACAACTGATAACCACTTCAGGAGTAGTGGTGAAGATCAGGTCCAAAGTGTTGTCACCTCTTGTTGGAGAGGTGGCTACTTGTGACCAGTTTGAGTCCAGCACTAGTTCAAGGAAATCGTTTGCACCTTGTGGCCAACGAAAGGTTTCCCAATCGATCTCAGGATGATTGAAGTCACCTGCAATAAACACATAAGTGGCTGTTTTCTTGGCAGCAACTCTGAGGATATCGCAAAGCTGTGTGTCCTGATGGTAGTTTGGGGGGGCGATAAACAACACCAAGCAGAAGTGTTGACATGGTCATACGTATGTCACAGAAAAAAAACTTCTTCCTGTGATTCGTTCAAATCAATGCAAGGAATTACCGAAAAGTTTGAACGAACGTAGACCATCACACCACCACCACGGCGATTAATGCGGTCCTTGCGGAAAAGGTTGTACCCAGTAATGCTGAAAACCCCATCACAGAGTAAGGAATGTGCCCATGTTTCTGTGACTGTGATGAAGTCAGGGTCGATGCTTCTGACGTAGGATTCAAACAGATGTATCTTGTTGCATAAACTGCGAGCATTTAAGGACAACAATTTGTACCCTGCTCGCAGTTTATAATGGTGTGTAGAGGGTGGCAGGTTGTTCTGGTTTAGTTTCCCAGAGTTATAGCAGTTTTTACATTGCCAGTTATTGTGGGTAGATCACACTCAGACCAGCTGGCATCTCTCTTCCACGTTTCACCAGCCTTGACAAACCTCCAGATCTGCCCATCATCACGCAGACTAAAACTTTCATATTGTGCTGAGTTCCGATTCAAGGAAGCTGCAGCACGGAGCTTTGGACGTACATGGGGTGGTAGGCCTGGGCGTGTTCGGAAGGTAATCCGATTTTCATGCCCAGCTTTAACAGAGGCCAGATGATATGAGGTTGCTTCAGCGGGGTCCGAAAAAGACAGCCTGATGAGTCTGGGATTTGGACCAGGTCGACCAAGGAGGAGAGCACCCTTTGGGGGAACACAGCCTAGGTCTTTCGCTGAGCTGGCAGCAAATGCCTGAAGATCAGCCTTGTCCTCTGGTACAACAATGGCAATCACTTCATGGGTAGCAGATTCCGCAGTCATTTCAGTGTGGCCAGATACGGCAAGAGGTACAGGGAGATTCTTTAGCAAGGCATTCCGATAAGACCCCTCGTTGTGGGGTCCTACCCGAATGCTTGCATTTATTCCTGTTACTTCCCTTTTTAAAGCAGAAATCATTAGTTGCAATTCTGCAAAATCTGTACTGGTCGGTTGTTGTTGTTGTTGTTGTTGGTGATGATGATGTTCCTCCACGGGAATGGTAGGGGAAGACACAGTCGCAGGTTGTTGGTGTCGAGATGTAGTGGGAGCGGAAGACATGGGTTGTTGTTGTTTCTGATGTTCTCCCACAGGAATAGCAGCAGAAGCCAGTGTCATAGGTTTTTGCCGTTGTTCAGTAACAATGGTAGAGGAAGACACAGTCATTGGTTTTTGTTGTTGTTTTTGTTTTTCAATAACATTAGTGGAGGCAGGCACACAGGCCAGGCACTAAAAGGACCAGGATTTTAGCTGGACCATCTCCCAGATTCCATCCATCATAGCATTATGATGTCTCTTTTTTTGGCCTGGGATCCTCCGGAAGCCTGTGGCGCATTGAAGGCAGACAGAGATGTGACAGGTTCCACATTCGACCCAGCGATTACGGAACGAGTTTTCGGATTCCGCACAGATATGGCAGATGTGGTTTTCATGGATATCACCATGGATATGGCAGATGTGGTTTTCATGGATATCACCATGGCAATTTTGTTATTTCTACCCATCCGTAGAAAAACACAGAATGTAAACAATATAGGTTTAGCGCACATGATTACGATAGAAACAAAATGTCTTTTTTGTTTTGTTTTTTTTGTGTATTTTGTTTCCGTTTTCCTAAATGTTGTGTGTGTACAGAAGAGTCTGTGCATGTAAACAAATAAATATGCTGCGTAAGTTAAATGAAACGTACTGTAGAAGGCAACAGTTTATTAACAGCGAAATAACGTTTTTTACCTGATACTGTTTCTTTATAATAAACTTTCAATAATATTTTTCACATTATTAACTTTCAGCTGCTAGTATATATATATATATATATATATATATATATATATATATATAATTAAAAGGTGTATATGGGTTAGAAGCGAAGTCAATGTCCTGAGATATTTTACCAATGTACGTAAGATTGGCCGGTATAGTGTCTCACACGAAATAGTGTGGTTTCTTTTCACGTGTGTATATGCATATGGTATATATCTGCATATAAATCTGTGTGTATATTGTTGTTTATATGTTTTGTGAAGTACTTACTGCTATCCCTAAGGGATGTAGTGATTTGTTTGTTTTTTCCCCTTTTCCCCCGTCCATGTCCACACGTGGTTTGTTGGCGAAAATCAAGTCAAATTAAATATACTTCGTTAAAATAATTCTATGTTGAAGCTGGTACTAGTTGTCAGGGAACAGTCAAAGTAATTGTAATAATGAATATTGTAATCCATCTGACATGTGTTTAAAGGGCAGTTTTTGGTGAAAATATTATATTTTGTTTGGTCAAGACGTGGTCAAGCGACCTTCATTGTCGCCATCTTGGTTTCCTGTTTCCTTCTAAAGAATTTCCCTTTTCTTTAAACCAATGAACCCCACCCATCTTGTAGACACCTGTCTTACAGGCATTGTTAAGAGATAAACTAGGGTTGCTATTCCAATTTTGAATTTGTTTACAGTATTCTTTCTGCCTTTGTTAATATTATAGCTTTTAAGAATTAGCTTTTAATGAACTCCCTTTTCTTTAAATCCTTCAAGCAATAACCTCCACCCATCCCAATCCCCACCCCTCCCAATTACCACCAGATAAGGAAAGATATAAATACTACCATTTACTTGGACAGCCAGCTTATTGATGATTTCTCACGAATGAAACAGTTCTCGTCCTGTAGAAGCTCTTCTATATTAAAACTTTTATACTCTGCTATGTATTGAGTACCTTACTTACTGTGGTTACTTCCGATTCAACCCGGAATAACTTATATATATATAATAATAATAATAATATTATTTGTACTTATATATAAACTGTATATAATTATAAATAAGAAAGGTCAGTATTTTTTATTTTTTACCACCTTATTACCAACATGAGAAATAGCTCAATGTAAATACATCAGATGTATTACAGAGCAGGAATATAAAGTACAGAACAATTAAATCTATGTTTAATACATTTTATTGCTGACTATCGTTTCTTCCAAACAGCCGTTTGGAATCATCAGAGCATTGGCAAAGTTTAAATACATAATTAAATTCCTATTCTACAGAACAATCATAAAGATACGTCGATATTATTGTTGCTATCAATAGTGTCATATTCAAAGAGAGTGAAGATGTTGTGGTCTGTAGCAATGGTATAATAAAGATTATGCATGCGTTGACAGTGGATCAGATGAAAATAATTAAATAAACAAGGCAAGCAGAAGTAAAGCTGTTGTGTACTTCATCTGACCCACTGTCAACACATGCATCAACGAAACTCTGTATATGTATACTACACTAGTTGCTTCACAATTTTCACCTTATATTCTACCCATGCATTCATGGCTGCTTAATATCCTATTACACCTATATTTTGTGATATCTTTGCCATATTATTCTGTATATACTTAATACCTCTGCTTTCTTTACTATATTATTCTGTATATGCTTGATACCTCTGCACTCTTACTGTCTATATGCCTATGTACCAATAATGTCCTCCTTTGCGACTAACCTTCTTTTATAATCTTTATTATACCCATTGCTACAGACCACAACATCTTCACTCTCTTTGAATATGACACTATTGATAGCAATAATAATATCAACGTATCTTTATGATTGTTCTGTAG
>OZ024759.1:11867667-11870167 GCA_964016885.1 Eledone cirrhosa | reverse complement strand
GGAGAATGGAGGGGTGAGAGATAGTGACAATGGAAGGACTGGGAGATAGTGTCAATGGAGGGGTGGGAGATAGTGTCAATGGAGGGGTGGGAGATAGTGTCAATGGAGGGGTGGGAGATAGTGTCAATGGAAGGACTGGGAGATAGCGACAATGGAAGGACTGGGAGATAGTGACAATGGAAGGACAGGGAGATAGTGACAATGGAAGGACTGGGAGATAGTGACAATGGAAGGACTGGGAGATAGTGACAATGGAAGGACTGGGAGATAGTGACAATGGAAGGACAGGGAGATAGTGTCAATGGAAGGACTGGGAGATAGCGACAATGGAAGGACTGGGAGATAGTGTCAATGGAAGGACAGGGAGATAGTGTCAATGGAAGGACAGGGAGATAGTGACAATGGAAGGACAGGGAGATAGTGACAATGGAAGGACTGGGAGATAGTGACAATGGAAGGACTGGGAGATAGTGACAATGGAAGGACAGGGAGATAGTGTCAATGGAAGGACTGGGAGATAGTGTCAATGGAAGGACTGGGAGATAGTGACAATGGAAGGACAGGGAGATAGTGTCAATGGAAGGACAGGGAGATAGTGACAATGGAAGGACAGGGAGATAGTGACAATGGAAGGACTGGGAGATAGTGACAATGGAAGGACTGGGAGATAGTGACAATGGAAGGACAGGGAGATAGTGTCAATGGAAGGACAGGGAGATAGTGTCAATGGAAGGACTGGGAGATAGTGACAATGGAAGGACAGGGAGATAGTGTCAATGGAAGGACAGGGAGATAGTGACAATGGAAGGACAGGGAGATAGTGACAATGGAAGGACTGGGAGATAGTGACAATGGAAGGACTGGGAGATAGTGACAATGGAAGGACTGGGAGATAGTGACAATGGAAGGACTGGGAGATAGTGACAATGGAAGGACAGGGAGATAGTGTCAATGGAAGGACTGGGAGATAGTGTCAATGGAAGGACTGGGAGATAGTGACAATGGAAGGACAGGGAGATAGTGTCAATGGAAGGACAGGGAGATAGTGACAATGGAAGGACAGGGAGATAGTGACAATGGAAGGACTGGGAGATAGTGACAATGGAAGGACTGGGAGATAGTGACAATGGAAGGACTGGGAGATAGTGACAATGGAAGGACTGGGAGATAGTGACAATGGAAGGACAGGGAGATAGTGTCAATGGAAGGACTGGGAGATAGTGTCAATGGAAGGACTGGGAGATAGTGACAATGGAAGGACAGGGAGATAGTGTCAATGGAAGGACAGGGAGATAGTGACAATGGAAGGACAGGGAGATAGTGACAATGGAAGGACTGGGAGATAGTGACAATGGAAGGACTGGGAGATAGTGTCAATGGAAGGACTGGGAGATAGTGACAATGGAAGGACTGGGAGATAGTGACAATGGAAGGACAGGGAGATAGTGTCAATGGAAGGACAGGGAGATAGTGACAATGGAAGGACTGGGAGATAGTGACAATGGAAGGACAGGGAGATAGTGACAATGGAAGGACTGGGAGATAGTGACAATGGAAGGACTGGGAGATAGTGTCAATGGAAGGACAGGGAGATAGTGACAATGGAAGGACTGGGAGATAGTGACAATGGAAGGACAGGGAGATAGTGACAATGGAAGGACTGGGAGATAGTGACAATGGAAGGACAGGGAGATAGTGTCAATGGAAGGACAGGGAGATAGTGACAATGGAAGGACTGGGAGATAGTGTCAATGGAAGGACTGGGAGATAGTGACAATGGAAGGACTGGGAGATAGTGACAATGGAAGGACTGGGAGATAGTGACAATGGAAGGACAGGGAGATAGTGTCAATGGAAGGACTGGGAGATAGTGTCAATGGAAGGACAGGGAGATAGTGTCAATGGAAGGACTGGGAGATAGTGACAATGGAAGGACTGGGAGATAGTGACAATGGAAGGACTGGGAGATAGTGTCAATGGAAGGACTGGGAGATAGTGTCAATGGAAGGACTGGGAGATAGTGTCAATGGAAGGACAGGGAGATAGTGTCAATGGAAGGACTGGGAGATAGTGTCAATGGAAGGACAGGGAGATAGTGACAATGGAAGGACAGGGAGATAGTGACAATGGAAGGACAGGGAGATAGTGACAATGGAAGGACTGGGAGATAGTGACAATGGAAGGACTGGGAGATAGTGACAATGGAAGGACAGGGAGATAGCGACAATGGAAGGACAGGGAGATAGTGACAATGGAAGGACTGGGAGATAGTGTCAATGGAAGGACTGGGAGATAGTGTCAATGGAAGGACAGGGAGATAGTGTCAATGGAAGGACAGGGAGATAGTGTCAATGGAAGGACAGGGAGATAGTGTCAATGGAAGGACTGGGAGATAGTGTCAATGGAAGGACTGGGAGATAGTGTCAATGGAAGGACAGGGAGATAGTGTCAATGGAAGGACAGGGAGATAGTGTCAATGGAAGGACAGGGAGATAGTGTC
>OZ024759.1:11852667-11857667 GCA_964016885.1 Eledone cirrhosa | reverse complement strand
TTGTGTATAATTCCTAAAATTTTATAGACTTGGACTAAAATATTTTCTTGTGTATAACACCAGAAATTTGATATAAGGAATGTACAATATTTTCTTGTGTATAATCACATTATTTTCTTGTGTATAATGTACTGTCCTGTCCTGTATTGCCCTGTACTGTCCTTTACTGTACTGTACTGTACTGTATTGTCCTGTACTGTACTGTCCTGTATTGCCCTGTACTGTCCTGTACTGTATTGTCCTGTACTGCCCTGTACTGTCCTGTATTGCCCTGTACTGTCATGTACTGTACTGTACTGTACTGTATTGTCCTGTACTGTCATGTACTGTACTGTACTGTACTGTATTGTCCTGTACTGCCCTGTACTGTCCTGTATTGCCCTGTACTGTCATGTACTGTACTGTACTGTCCTGTATTGTCATGTACTGTACTGTACTGTACTGTATTGTCCTGTACTGTCCTGTACTGTCCTGTACTGTCCTGTATTGCCCTGTATTGCTCTGTATTGCCCTGTACTGTCCTGTATTGCCCTGTACTGTCCTGTCCTGTATTGCCCTGTACTGTCCTGTATTGTCCTGTATTGCCCTGTACTGTCCTGTATTGCCCTGTACTGTCCTGTATTGCCCTGTACTGTCCTGTATTGCCCTGTACTGTCCTGTACTGTCCTGTATTGCCCTGTACTGTCCTGTATTGCCCTGTACTGTCCTGTATTGTCCTGTACTGTCCTGTATTGTCCTGTACTGTCCTGTATTGCCCTGTACTGTCCTGTATTGCCCTGTACTGTCCTGTCCTGTATTGCCCTGTACTGTCCTGTATTGCCCTGTATTGCTCTGTACTGCCCTGTACTGTCCTGTATTGCCCTGTACTGTCCTGTCCTGTATTGCCCTGTACTGTCCTGTCCTGTATTGCCCTGTACTGTCCTGTATTGTCCTGTATTGCCCTGTACTGTCCTGTATTGCCCTGTACTGTCCTGTATTGCCCTGTACTATCCTGTATTGTCCTGTACTGTCCTGTATTGCCCTGTCCTGTATTGTCCTGTACTGTCCTGTATTGCCCTGTACTGTCCTGTATTGTCCTGTACTGTCCTGTATTGCCCTGTACTGTCCTGTATTGCCCTGTACTGTCCTGTATTGCCCTGTCCTGTACTGTCCTGTATTGCCCTGTACTGTCCTGTATTGCCCTGTCCTGTACTGTCCTGTATTGCCCTGTACTGTCCTGTATTGCCCTGTACTGTCCTGTATTGCCCTGTACTGTCCTGTATTGTCCTGTACTGTCCTGTATTGTCCTGTACTGTCCTGTACTGTCCTGTATTGTCCTGTACTGTCCTGTATTGTCCTGTACTGTCCTGTATTGTCCTGTACTGTCCTGTATTGTCCTGTACTGTCCTGTATTGCCCTGTCCTGTATTGTCCTGTACTGTCCTGTATTGCCCTGTACTGTCCTGTATTGCCCTGTACTGTCCTGTATTGCCCTGTACTGTCCTGTATTGTCCTGTACTGTCCTGTATTGCCCTGTCCTGTATTGTCCTGTACTGTCCTGTATTGTCCTGTACTGCCCTGTACTGCCCTGTACTGTCCTGTCCTGTACTGTCCTGTATTGTCCTGTACTGTCCTGTATTGCCCTGTCCTGTATTGCCCTGTACTGTCCTGTACTGTCCTGTACTGTCCTGTATTGTCCTGTACTGTCCTGTACTGTCCTGTACTGTCCTGTATTGCCCTGTCCTGTATTGTCCTGTACTGTCCTGTACTGTCCTGTACTGTCCTGTATTGTCCTGTACTGTCCTGTATTGCCCTGTCCTGTATTGCCCTGTATTGTCCTGTACTGTCCTGTATTGTCCTGTACTGTCCTGTACTGCCCTGTCCTGTATTGCCCTGTACTGTCCTGTACTGTCCTGTACTGCCCTGTACTGCCCTGTACTGTCCTGTATTGCCCTGTACTGTCCTGTATTGCCCTGTCCTGTATTGCCCTGTACTGTCCTGTACTGTCCTGTACTGCCCTGTACTGCCCTGTCCTGTCCTGTCCTGTATTGCCCTGTACTGTCCTGTACTGTCCTGTACTGCCCTGTACTGCCCTGTACTGTCCTGTATTGCCCTGTACTGTCCTGTATTGCCCTGTCCTGTATTGCCCTGTATTGCCCTGTACTGTCCTGTATTGCCCTGTCCTGTATTGCCCTGTATTGTCCTGTACTGTCCTGTATTGCCCTGTCCTGTATTGTCCTGTACTGTCCTGTACTGTCCTGTATTGTCCTGTACTGCCCTGTACTGTCCTGTATTGCCCTGTCCTGTATTGTCCTGTACTGTATTGTCCTGTACTGCCCTGTACTGTCCTGTATTGCCCTGTACTGTCCTGTACTGTCCTGTATTGCCCTGTACTGTCCTGTACTGCCCTGTACTGCCCTGTACTGTCCTGTACTGCCCTGTACTGTCCTGTATTGCCCTGTACTGTCCTGTACTGCCCTGTACTGTCCTGTATTGCCCTGTACTGTCCTGTACTGTTCTGCCCTGTGCTGTACTGTCCTTAATGTCTTACTTTGTGTAAACCCTTGTGGTTAATAAAGAAATCATTATCATCATCATCATCATAGGATGGTAGATTGGCAGTGTTGGTGGAGCGTGAGACAATGCTTGGCAGCACAGAGTTACAGTCTGGTGATAATGGAGATGGAGATTCTTCTTATCATCATTATGGTAATGATGTTGATGGTCATTGCTACCATTATGGTAATGATGATGATGGTGATTGCTACCATTCTGGTAATGATGATGATAGTGATTGCTACCATTATGGTAATGATGTTGATGGTGATTGCTACCATTATGGTAATGATGTTGATGGTGATTGCTACCATTATGGTAATGATGTTGATGGTCATTGCTACCATTATGGTAATGATGATGATGGTGATTGCTACCATTCTGGTAATGATGATGATGGTGATTGCTACCATTATGGTAATGATGATGATGGTGATTGCTACCATTATGGTAATGATGATGATGGTGATTGCTACCATTCTGGTAATGATGATGATGGTGATTGCTACCATTATGGTAATGATGATGATGGTGATTGCTACCATTATGGTAATGATGTTGATGGTGATTGCTACCATTATGGTAATGATGTTGATGGTCATTGCTACCATTATGGTAATGATGATGATGGTGATTGCTACCATTCTGGTAATGATGATGATGGTGATTGCTACCATTATGGTAATGATGATGATGGTGATTGCTACCATTATGGTAATGATGTTGATGGTGATTGCTACCATTATGGTAATGATGTTGATGGTGATTGCTACCATTATGGTAATGATGTTGATGGTGATTGCTACCATTATGGTAATGATGTTGATGGTGATTGCTACCATTATGGTGATGATGATGATGGTGATTGCTACCATTATGGTAATGATGGTGATGGTGATTGCTACCATTATGGTAATGATGGTGATTGCTACCATTATGGTAATGATGGTGATGGTGATTGCTACCATTATGGTAATGATGGTGATTGCTACCATTATGGTAATGATGGTGATTGCTACCATTATGGTAATGATGGTGATTGCTACCATTATGGTAATGATGGTGATTGTTACCATTATGGTAATGATGGTGATTGTTACCATTATGGTAATGATGGTGATGGTGATTGCTACCATTATGGTAATGATGGTGATTGCTACCATTATGGTAATGATGGTGATTGCTACCATTATGGTAATTGCTACCATTATGGTAATGATGTTGATGGTGATTGCTACCATTATGGTAATGATGTTGATGGTGATTGCTACCATTATGGTAATGATGTTGATGGTGATTGCTACCATTATGGTGATGATGATGATGGTGATTGCTACCATTATGGTAATGATGGTGATAGTGATTGCTACCATTATGGTAATGATGGTGATTGCTACCATTATGGTAATGATGGTGATGGTGATTGCTACCATTATGGTAATGATGGTGATTGCTACCATTATGGTAATGATGGTGATTGCTACCATTATGGTAATGATGGTGATTGCTACCATTATGGTAATGATGGTGATTGCTACCATTATGGTAATGATGGTGATTGTTACCATTATGGTAATGATGGTGATTGCTACCATTATGGTAATGATGGTGATTGCTACCATTATGGTAATGATGGTGATTGCTACCATTATGGTAATGATGGTGATTGCTACCATTATGGTAATGATGGTGATTGCTACCATTATGGTAATGATGGTGATTGTTACCATTATGGTAATGATGGTGATTGCTACCATTATGGTAATGATGGTGATTGCTACCATTATGGTAATGATGGTGATTGCTACCATTATGGTAATGATGGTGATTGCTACCATTATGGTAATGATGGTGATTGCTACCATTATGGTAATGATGGTGATTGCTACCATTATGGTAATGATGGTGATTGCTACCATTATGGTAATGATGGTGATGGTGATTGCTACCATTATGGTAATGATGGTGATTGCTACCATTATGGTAATGATGGTGATTGCTACCATTATGGTAATGATGGTGATTGTTACCATTATGGTAATGATGGTGATTGCTACCATTATGGTAATGATGATGTCCTAGCCAATCGGGTCAAAGGTGTTATTTACATCTGCCATGTTAATATAAAGAATAATAAACAAATATATTATACAGTATTGATGTTTGACCCAATTAGTGTGGGGTGGGGTGGGGTGGGGGTCAGGCATCTCCTTCCTTATCAATAGCATGTTAGCATATGATAAATCAAATATCAAATATCAAGTATATGTTATATATAACACACATATATATATATATATATATACACACATATATATATATATGTGTACGTATAAATGTGTATGTGTGTGTATATAAAGAAACATATGTTTATATATATATATATATATATATACACACACATATATATATGTGTACATATAAATGTGTATGTGCGTGTATATAAATAAACATATGTATATATAT
>OZ024759.1:11840167-11845167 GCA_964016885.1 Eledone cirrhosa | reverse complement strand
GGCACAGTAGGGGACAATACAGAGACAGGCACAGTAGGGGACAATACAGAGACAGGCACAGTAGGGGACAATACAGAGACAGGCACAGTAGGGGACAATACAAAGACAGGCACAGTAGGGGACAATACAGAGACAGGCACAGTAGGGGACAATACAGAGACAGGCACAGTAGGGGACAATACAGAGACAGGCACAGTAGGGGACAATACAGAGACAGGCACAGTAGGGGACAATACAAAGACAGGCACAGTAGGGGACAATTCAAAGACAGGCACAGTAGGGGACAATACAAAGACAGGCACAGTAGGGGACAATTCAAAGACAGGCACAGTAGGGGACAATACAAAGACAGGCACAGTAGGGGACAATTCAAAGACAGGCACAGTAGGGGTTTACAATAAGGCCGACTAAAAGTGCACAATGGCTAAACCAATTTAACAATAAAAATATAAGATAAACTATGTATAAACATAACAAAATAAATCCCCCTTTAGGCACAAGGCCAGCAATTTGAAGGAAAGGGGGAAAGTCGATTAAACTGACCCCATGGTATTTTATTTTATCAACCCTGTAAGGATGAAAGGCAAAGTTAACCTCAGCGGGGGTTTGAACACAAACGTAAAGAGCCATAACTCTATGCTGCAAAGCATGATGCCTGACGCTCTACTGATACTGCCAATCTACTACCTTAATAATTGTTTCTACTTTAGGCACAAGGCCAGCAATTACCCAGTGCATTACTGGTACTTTATTTTATCGACCCCGTAAGGATGAAAGGCAAAGTCAACCTCGGCGGGATTTGAACTCAGATCGTAAAGGGTCGTAACTATGCTGGAAATCTACTACCTTAATAATTGTTTCTACGTTAGGCACAAGGCCAGCAAATACCCAGTGTATTACTGGTACTTTATTTTACTACCTTAATAATAAATCATATGATATTTAGAGTTATAATCAACATCGTTTTTAAAACACAATCTTTTATGATTGACACAGTTAATCCTACATAAAACTGGAGTAAATACTAAAACATAATTTATCGGATTAAAACAATCTGGAATGATCCAAGGAAGCTGACAAAGGGGACTGTGTTGGAATTAATCTGAAGGAATGACTGTGTAAGATTGACGGTAAAGCCAGCCTTCCATGGGCAACAGAATGGTTAACTCCTTAGTTACCACATTTCTAGTAAAAGACACTTCTGACGGTTTTCAAATATTTTTTTTAATATTCAAGAATTTAAACGGATTTAGTGAAATAACTTTCTCATTATTAAGTTGGTGTTTGGAACATAACTTAAAGGTTCTTACATAAAATTACTATGTATGTAAGGTTTTTAGATAAATATAAACACTTTAAACTATTTTTTACCATATTTCTAATGAAAGACAGTCTTTGGTGTTCAGTTGTAAAAATAATCAATAGAACTTTTTTATTAAGATGGAGTTTGGAACACCACATAACAAAGGTTCTTAGATAAAGTTATGATGAAAGGTTTTTAGATAAACATGAATAATTTTAAAATAAACAGTTTAGTATCATAGAACCAGAGGTGTTTGGAACACAACTTAACAAAGGTTCTTAGATAAATCTATGATGAAAGGTTTTTAGATAAATATGAACAGTTTTAAAACAGTTCTGTATCATAGAATCAAGGGTTGTTTTAATGTGCTTTGGTTTCAGAATTATTAAAGGAGTTAAATGGCAGAAGCAATACTTTTACGACATTCACCTCTTCACCTAACAGTAATTCAATTTATTGACATTTCACAAACACTCTCCTTAATATGCTAACATTGCAGATATTTACAAGAAAGGTTTTAACCCTTTCAATACCAAACTGCCTGAGATAACACATGATTTTAAGATATAAAATCTCTTATTTTATAGTTTGTATTCAATTTTTTTATAACACAACTAACACAACTAACATAATTAGACAAAATAAATGCACAAACCACCTCTCATTCTTAACAGAGTTGACTTATTGTTGAGTTTTCTCTTGTTATTAAACTTTACTTGTTTGCCACTTTAACATCTAACATCTTTCATACAAATTTCAGTTTATATTTTCCACATCTTAAACCTTAATCTTAGTCTTTTGCAGCACATCTAGTTACATCTGGGAACCATTGGTCTAACAGAACAGGTTAGATCTAGAAGAATAAGCATTGATAAAAAAAAAAAAGAAACCCTGCTTGCCTCGTTGTAAGCAGTAGCTCGTGTGACGATCATCAGTTTAACCTCTTAGCATTTAAACCAGCCATATCTGGCCAGAATTCTCTCACCACTTTCTGTTCAAACCAGCTGTAATTGGCCCCTCATACTGATGTTAAGGTATTGTTCCTCAAAATAAATAATATCAGAATCTCATAGATTGATATTATGTGAGATATTATGTGACGTAAAGCCTTTACCATGAAAATATAATAATAAATATAGAGTAATGTAAATGCTAAAGGGTTAATCTTAGTTTTTTGCAGCAGATCTAGTTACATCTGGGAACCACTGGTCTAACAGAAGAGGTTGGATCTAGAAGAATAAGCCTTGATAAAAAGCCTGCTCACCTCATAGTTAGCAGCAGCTCATGTGATGACCATCAGTTTAATTAGATGACCTTGGTGTCATGAATACCAGTGGTTTCACAAGTGATCAACTATTGATTCAACAATGGGTTTGACACAACTACTCCAGTTAGTGGAAGAATCTATAAAGTATGTAGGTGTGGTGAGCCACATATATTTTAGTCATTAGATAAAGCAAATGTTTCTTTCACCTTTGATGGAGAGCTGATCCAAGAAGAAGAATATTCAAATTAAAATCTTCCATCATAATTTTATGCAAGAACCTTTGTTAAGTTATGTTCCAAACACCAGTTTAATCACGAGAAAGTTACTTATATTACCAAATCCATCTAAATTCCTGGTTATTTTCAAAATTACTTGAAACACAAGTGTCTTTCATCTGAAATATAGGAAAAGGGTAAAACCTTTTCATTTCAAACTACCTCAAACTTTATTTTAAAGTGTTTATAGTTGTTAAAAACCTTCCATTATAATTTTATGTAAAGACCTTTGTTAAGTTATATTCCAAACACCAGTTAAATGAAGAGAAAGCAAATTATAGTTTAAAAAATAAAATAATCAAGAAAATGAAAAAATTTAGTAAAATATCTAACTTTCTCATGCTGAAATGCTCGGCCACTTACAAATGTTTGTGGAGTGCTCAGCCACTAACATGTTAATTCCACAAGCCATTGATTGAGCACAACTGGATCAGTTCTCATGGAAACTAGCAGAGTTCAACTCCATTTTCTTCATCCCATCCAACAAACTCAGTGTTGGATCCCAGCCAGAAAATCATTTTAGTTCTCTGGTTAGACAATAATCTGACACTAGCAGTAAAATATGTTTTATTCTTGTCCAAGTCTGTGGTATATCGTGGCTCTAACATCTGACATGAGGTCAGAAAGGGTGAGAATACATGAAATAAAAAAAATATGATAGGAATGGACCTCAGGTGGTTTCTATGATGAGTGTTACAGTTGTTTGGACAATGGTGTAGTTTACTAATGAAACAAACAAGGCTGAGTGACTGAGCATTCCATAGACGTGTACGATTAATGTGGTTCTCAGAGAGATTCAGCATGAAACAGTATAAGTGGCTGAGCATTCTACAGACATATGTACCCTTAATGTAGTTCTCAGGGAGATTCAGCATTAGACAGTGTGCGACAAAGCTAGACCTTTTGAATTATAGTGTATGTGGTTGATACAGACATGTATACCTTTAACATACTTCTCAGGGAGATTCATGCCAACCATAATGTTGTAAAGAAATTATTACTATTATATTATTACCTCCCTATACTTTTTAAGTTCAAATCCTGCCAAGGTTACTTTTACCTTTCATCCTTACAAGGTCATTAAAATAAAGTAACAGTAATGTACTGGGGTTGATTTAACCGACTACCCCCCCCCCCCCAACCTTTACTCACGCACAAAAAAAATAAATAAAACTTCTTATATATATATGGCTTAGTGGTTAGAGCATTGGGCTTGCAATCGAAAGGTTGTGAGTTCAATTCTCAGACCGGGTGATGTGTTGTTTCCTTGAGCAAGACACTTTATTTCACGTTGCTCCAGTTTACTCAGCTGTAGAAATGAGATGATAGGGACTGGGGTCCATATCATTCCACTGCAAAGTAGCCGTGGAGGACCCACCCAGCCAATTTCCATACTTTTCCGAGCTTTTTGAGACGACGAACGATGGTCGAATGGCCCACATTGAAGTCTTCGGCCAACATTCTCTAGCGTCACGCAGTAATACAGAAGACCCGACCCCCTCCCACGGGTACAAGCTGAAACATATAGACAATATGCCCTCACACCCTCCCACTGCAAAGTGGTCGTGGAGGTGCCAGGGCAAAAAAGAACCCAGCCCACACTGTAAAGTGGACGTGTAGACGCCACGGAAAAGCACCCAGCCCACACTGTAAAGTGGACGTGTAGACACCACGAAAAAGCACCCAGCCCACACTGTAAAGTGGACGTGTAGATGCCACGGAAAAAAAGCACCCAGCACTCACTGTAAATGAGGTTGGTGTTAGGAAGGGCATCCAGCTGTAGAAATCAAGCCAGAATCAGTTCCTGTATGAGCAAGACAAGGTCAGCCGACCGGACACTGCCCACAACAGGACAACCCGTCTAACCCATGGTAGCGTGGAAGAACGGACATAAAAACGGTGATGATGATGATGCTTTATTTTGGTTGTCGTTTGGAAGGGCGTCCAGCTGTAGAAACCTAGCCAAAATCAGTTCTGGGTGAGCGAATAACGGTGCCCAGACCTGATCTCTGACAAAGGGGTACAGCCCGCCCTACCCATTCTAGCAGGGAAGATGGACATTAAACGATGATGATGATGATGTCCTTGTGCCATCGGTGGATTGGCAGTAACGGTAGAGGGTCGGACACCTTGCTTTGACGCATAGAGTTACAGC
>OZ024759.1:11815167-11835167 GCA_964016885.1 Eledone cirrhosa | reverse complement strand
GTTACTTACACGGCCACATTACAGCGTGGACTGTGTGTTCTTTTGTCGTGACACCTACACGACCTCATTTGTTTCGGCCTGGATGTTGTGACACCAACATAACTTTACATTGAAAGGGGTGGTGTGGATGGGGTGGGGGTAGTGAGACGGGGTGTATTTTGTTAGAGGTGCCTACTGACTGTAGTAGGTTTCACTTTGTACTTAGGTAAGGCGGGTCTTCTCTATTACTGTGTAGCGCCAAAGCTCTCGGTCCAGTGACATTGTCTTGGAGAGGTGTAAGTGTGTGAGGTCGGAATTTATCAAGTCTATATATATATACAGGGCTACATAAGGGATGACCTTGATATGCTGAACCACCTACCCAAAACAGTAAGTGAAGACATTATTCTTGACTCCTTGGCATAGTAAACCTCTACACTAACATACCCCATAAGTCTGGAATAACAGCAATCCAGTATTGGCTAGACACTCACCAATCTGAAATACCAATACACATCAACAAAAACTTCATTATTGATGGACTCCGATTTATCTTACAGAATAATTAGTTTACTTTCAATGACTCAACATACCGACAAATCTCAGGGACTGCAATGGGCACAAAGGTAGCCCCCACATACGCCAACTTGGTCATGGGATTCCACGAACAACAACTTTATAACCAATCCCTTCTATTATTCAGAGACTCTTTCCTTACACATCTCAAAAATAATTGGAAGAGATCTCTAGACGATTGCTTTATACTATGGCAGGAAGACATGAATGCACTCACTCTTTTCAAAAATATGATAAACAACATTAACAATAACATACAATTCACAATGGAATCCAACTCCAAAGAATTAGCCTCCTTGGATATCCTTATTTTAAAAACAGATGGGAAAATAAAAACAGACATCTTTTATAAACCCACAAGCTCCAAACAGTACCTCCTCTTCCCATCAAGTCACCCGAAACATACAAAACTTAACATTCCTTTTAACTTAGCCAAACGTATATACACCATAGTATCAGACCCAACTAAACGGGAACAAAGACTAAATGAACTAAAAAACACACTTACCTTAAGAGCCTTCCCACTTTACATAATTAATAATGGAATAGACAGAGCAAAACTTAACAATTCAAAGCACAGAGCCACAAACAATACCTAACCATATGTATCCATGTTCAACCCCAGAAACACCGAAATATTCGACCTCCTACACAAAAACCTCCCCATTCTATTTAAAGATGAAAAAATGAAAAAAGTCCAAGAAACACAGAAGATCATTAAAAGTAAAAGGCACCCCAAATCACTGAAACAGATTCTCACTGGATCAAAGATACACAAACCAATCTCCTGCCTTACGGTAACGAAATACGGAAGAACAAACTGTGGCACATGCCTATACTTAATTGAAGGACAAAAATTCACAAGGCATCAGGGGACGTAGGCACTAAACTGGTTGCACACATCATCAATAAGGAAACTAGGTGTTGAGGAATGGCTTGTGAGGACAGTGCAAACTTTGTACAGAGGTGCTGTCAGTAAAGTGAGGGTAGGAATGGAGTTTAGTGAGGAATTCGAGATACAAGTAGGAGTACATCAAGGTTCGGTCCTCAGCCCGCTCTTGTTCATTATAGTCCTCCAAGCCATAACAGAGGAGTTTAAGACTGGCTGTCCATGGGAACTTCTCTATGCTGACGATCTGGTTCTTATAGCAGAATCAGTAGAGGAGCTAGAGAATAAATTCTGGCTATGGAAACAGCAGTTGGAAGCAAGAGGACTGAGAGTGAACCTAGCTAAGACAAAATTGTTGATGAGTAGAAAAGAGGACAAAACTCTGATTCTGTCAGGGGGCCATGTTCGATATGCAGAAAAGGAACTGGCATAAATTCTATAAAATGCACACAATCCAGATTCTGGGTACACAAGAGATGTAGCGGGATAGCAGGCAAACTAACAGGTAGGGAGAAATACATATGCAGTAGATGTACAGGGAAATTAGACAGTAGAAGTCGCATTGATAGACACATTTTTCAAATGCAGGCGGGTGCTATAGAAGTGGGGGATAGCTTCTGGTACCTAGGAGATCAGATTAGCATGGGGGGGGGGGGTGTTCCGAGGCCATAGTATCTAGAATAAGGATAGGTTGGAAGAAGTTTAGGGAGCTGCTTCCTCTGCTGATGAAGAAGGGTTTCTCCCTCCGTACGAAAGGCCAGTTATATGATGCCTGTGTGAGGAGCGCGATGCTGCATGGTAGTGAGACATGGGCAGCAACTGCAGAGGATATGTGACGGCTGGAGAGAAATGAGGCAAGCATGCTCCATTGGATGTGCAATGTCAATGTGCGTGAACGACCCAGCATGGATGTGTTGAGAGAGAAACTGTGTCTGAGAGGGATAGAATGTAGTGTGCGAGAGAGGAGACTGAGGTGGTATGGACATGTGATGCGCATGGAGGATGACCGATGGGTGAAGAAGTGCCAGGAAATGCCAGTTGAAGGAAGACGTGGTAGAGGTAGACCACGAAAAACATGGGCGGAGGTGGTGAGAACAGACCTCAGATCGCTGAAGGTCACGGTGGAGATGACGAAGGACCGTGACAAGTGGAGAGATGCTGTGCTGAATAAGACCCGTCCCACCCTTGCAAGCAGGGAAGAGCGGACGTAAAATGATGATGATGATGATGATATACATATATATACACACAAACATATATATATATATATATAAATATGTATCATCACATATGTATGTTTCATCATGTATATATATGTTTCATCACCATTTAGAGTGGCCATGAACTGATGATACGTATACAATATAATAGTGTATACATCAGAAAAGTCATCATGAGGTATAGGAGATTCTGCTTGGTGTAGCATTGTACTAACAATGTACAAGCAATGTACTAGCAATGTACTAGCATTGTACTAGCATTGTACAAGCAATGTACTAGCATTGTACTAGCATTGTACAAGCAATGTACAAGCAATGTACAAGCAATGTACTAGCATTGTTCTAGCAATGTACTAGCATTGTACTAGCATTGTACTAGCATTGTACAAGCAATGTACTAGCATTGTACTAGCATTGTACAAGCAATGTACTAGCATTGTACTAGCATCGTACTAGCATTGTACAAGCAATGTACTAGCATTGTACTAGCATTGTACAAGCAATGTACTAGCATTGTACTAGCAATGTACTAGCATTGTACAAGCAATGTACTAGCATTGTACTAGCATTGTACAAGCAATGTACTAGCATTGTACTAGCAATGTACTAGCATTGTACAAGCAATGTACTAGCATTGTACTAGCATTGTACAAGCAATGTACAAGCAATGTACTAGCATTGTACTAGCATTGTACAAGCATTGTACTAGCATTGTACAAGCAATGTACTAGCATTGTACTAGCATTGTACAAGCAATGTACTAGCAATGTACTAATAATGTACTAACAATGTACTAGCATTGTACAAGCAATGTACTAGCAATGTACTAGCAATGTATTAGCATTGTACAAGCAATGTACTAACAATGTACAAGCAATGTACTAGCAATGTACTAGCAATGTACAATGTACAAGCAATGTACTAGCAATGTACAATGTACAAGCAATGTACTGGCAATGTACAGGCAATGTACAATGTACTAGCAATGTACTGGCAATGTACAGGCAATGTAGAAGCAATGTACAGTCAATGGACAGGCAATGTAGAAGCAATGTACAAGCAATATACTAGCAATATGCAAGCAATGTACAGGCAATGTACTAGCAATATACAAGCAATGTACAAGCAATGTACTAGCAATGTATGAAACATTATCTATGGTGGAATCAGAGACAATGGAAATAAGATTTAGTAAAAAAACTCACACAAAAAATACCAAGGAAAATGGACATTAAATGATGTGTGTGTATGTGTGTGTATGTATATACACACACACACATATATACATTTTCACACACACACACACACATATATATATACACACACACATACACACACACACACACATATATATACAAATGTGTATTGCATGTGAAGATGGTAAAGCACCTAACATGAAAGAGAATGGCCTGAGTGTTTATTGTATATCAATAGAACATCAATATATTATCCACACATCATTGATATATCATGGAGATCTTCTGAAGAGGGTACATGATAGAGACCCAGGCTAGGAGATCAAAACAAATTGATTTATCTTACTGAAGATATTGGCTAAATAGCTGTAGAAAAGAAGGAACTATCGAAGGGAGCCTTTATGTGATCACTTGTCTTGCTAGACATAGCAGCTAAATACCCTCAAATCTCAATCCACTGCCTGAAAAAATCCAAAGAAAGGTATGGTGGGTTCTAAAGAGGGTACATGACAGAGACCCAGGCTAGGAGATCAAAACAAATTGATTTATCTTACTGAAGATATTGGCTAAATATGCTGTAGAAAAGGGGGAACTATCGAAGGGAGCCTTTATGTGGTCACTTGTCTTGCTAGACATAGCAGTTAAATACCCTCAAATCTCAATCCACTGCCTGAAAAAAATCCAAAGAAAGGTATGGTGGGTTCTGAAGAGGGTACATGACAGAGACCCAGGCTAGGAGATCAAAACATATTGATTTATCTTACTGAAGATATTGGCTAAATATGCTGTAGAAAAGGAGGAACTATCGAAGGGAGCCTTTATGTGATCACTTGTCTTGCTAGACATAGCAGTCAAAAACCCTCAAATCTCAATCCACTGCCTGAAAAAAATCCAAAGAAAGGTATGGTGGGGGACACATTAGATAATGTAGTTGTAGATTTAGCGAAAGACAGGATGGTCAGGACTGGAAAGTCTTCAATCAACAATAACAGTAGTTGTTTCTACTTTTGGCACAAGGCCAGCAATTATCCCAGTGTATTACTGGTACTTTATTTTATCGACACCCGTAAGGGTGAAAGGCAAAGTTGACCTCGGCGGGGTATAACTGTAATATCAGTTATATGTATAGAAGTGGAGTCATCAAGGGAACCTATATGTGGTTACTTCACCTGCTAGAAATAGCACTCAAATCTTCTCAAATCACATAGTCTGTGTAACCCTTATAGTCTGTATAGAGCTAGTAAGCCATGAGAGACTGAGGAAGGGTAGCTGATACCCCTTATAGTCTGTATAGAGCTAGTAAGCCATGAGGGACTGGGGAAGAGTAGCTGATACCCCTTATAGTCCGTATAGAGCTAGTAAGCCAGGAGAGACTGAGAAAGGGTAGCTGATACCCTTATAGTCTGTATAGAGCTAGTAAGCCATGAGAGACTGTGAAAGGGTAGCTGATACCCCTTATAGTCTGTATAGAGCTAGTAAGCCATGAGAGACTGAGAAAGGGTAGCTGATACCCCTTATAGTCCGTATAGAGCTAGTAAGCCATGAGAGACTGTGAAAGGGTAGCTGATACCCCTTATAGTCTGTATAGAGCTAGTAAGCCATGAGAGACTGAGGAAGGGTAGCTGATACCCTTATAGTCTGTATAGAGCTAGTAAGCCATGAGAGACTGTGAAAGGGTAGCTGATACCCCTTATAGTCCGTATAGAGCTAGTAAGCCATGAGAGACTGAGAAAGGGTAGCTGATACCCCTTATAGTCCGTATAGAGCTAGTAAGCCATGAGAGACTGAGGAAGAGTAGCTGATACCCCTTATAGTCTGTATAGAGCTAGTAAGCTAGGAGAGACTGAGGAAGGGTAGCTGATACCCTTATAGTCTGTATAGAGCTAGTAAGCCATGAGAGACTGTGAAAGGGTAGCTGATACCCCTTATAGTCCGTATAGAGCTAGTAAGCCATGAGAGACTGAGGAAGGGTAGCTGATACCCTTATAGTCTGTATAGAGCTAGTAAGCCATGAAAGACTGAGGAAGGGTAGCTGATACCCTTATAGTCTGTATAGAGCTAGTAAGCTAGGAGAGACTGAGGAAGGGTAGCTGATACCCTTATAGTCTGTATAGAGCTAGTAAGCCATGAGAGACTGAGGAAGGGTAGCTGATACCCTTATAAATAGGAAAATGTACCCAAGGACCAAGTGAGTGACTTTTGTCTTTAACCCTTTAGCACTTACATTACTCTATATATACTATTGTATTTTCATGGTAAAGACTTTACCTCACATAATATCTCACATAACATTTACATTACTCTATATATACTATTGTATTTTCACAGTAAAGACTTTACCTCACATAACATTTACATTACTCTATATCAGCGGTTCCCAACCTTTTATAATAGATTCCACCTTAATGATATAACAAAACAGTATGGCTCCCCACCCCCAAAAAAAATTTTTGATATAATTTTTTTATGTAGAAATAATTTTGGCATGTCTTTTTATTTCAATCAAATCATTTAAAATTTATTATAAACCCTTTTTTAAATATATATCCTGTTATAAAAATAAGTTTCTTTACTAAGTTTATTTACTAAAACATAAATTGTTATATCCAGATTTAAATAATTATCAAGTGAAGTAAAATCATAATTAGAAAAGGTAGAAAGTTGATAAAAAGTTGAATATAAAAATTTGAAGCAAGAAAAAGAAAAAAATATGTTAGGAAACTACTCTTCTTTTTTATGTATGAAATTTTGTGATTTTTAGTTAATTCCCGTGGCTCCCCCAATAACTTGCTATGGCCCACTGGTGGGCCATAGCCCCTTGGTTGGGAACCAATGCTCTATATATACTATTGTATTTTCACAGTAAAGGTTTTACCTCACATAATATTGAATCTATGAGATTTTGATATTATTTATTTTGAGAACAATACCTTAACATAAGTTTATAGAGCAGCCCATGCTAACATGGAAACATGGTATATAATGATGATGACGGCGATGATAATGGTGGTGGTGGTGGTGGTGGTGGTGGTGATGGTGGTGGTGGTGATGGTGGTGGTGGTGGTGATAGTGGTGTTGGTGGTTGTGGTGATGGTGGTGGTGGTGACGGTGGTGATGACGGTGGTGGGGATGGGGTGGTGGTGGTGATGGTGGTGGTGATGGTGGTGATGGTGGTGGTGATGGTGGTGGTGGTGGTGATGGTGGTGGTAGTGATGGTGGTGATGGTGGTGGTGGTGATGGTGGTGATGGTGGTGATGGTGGTGGTAATGGTGGTGGTTGTGGTGATGGTGGTGGTAGTGGTGGTGGTTGTGGTGATGGTGGTGGTGGTGGTAGTGGTGGTGGTTGTGGTGATGGTGGTGGTGGTGGTAGTGGTGGTGGTGGTGGTGATGGTGGTTGTGGTGGTAGTGGTGGTGGTTGTGGTGATGGTGGTGGTGGTGGTGGTGGTGGTGATGGTGGTGGTAGTGGTGGTGGTTGTGGTGATGGTGGTGGTAGTGGTGGTGGTGGTGGTGGTGATGGTGGTGGTAGTGGTGGTGGTTGTGGTGATTGTGGTGATGGTGGTGGTGGGGATGGGGGGTGGTGGTAGTGGTGTTGGTGGTGATGGTGGTGATGGTGGTGGTGATGGTGGTGGTGATGGTGGTGGTGATGTTGAAATCTGAATGAATGGGAGAGAGAGAGAGAATATGAATTACAGGGAGGGAAGAGAAGAGAGAGAGAGAGAGAGAGTGTTAGTGAGAGAGAGGAGGTGGAGTGAGAAGTGGAGTGTTAGTGAGAGGGGAGGTGGAGTGTTAGTGAGTGAGAGAGGGGAGGTGGAATGCAAGGGAGAGGGGTGGAGTGAGAACAATTTGATCAATTCAATGTAAATAATTGGATAAAAAACATATACCCCCCTCCCCCTGATAACAAATCTGTTGAGTTTCACTTTTTGATGTAACAACAGCTTGTTGACATCTCTCTCTCTCTCTCTCTCTCTCACAGTCTCTCCCTCTCTCTCTCCCCCTATCACAGTCTCTCTCTCTCTATCACAGTCTCTCTCTCTCTCTCTCTCTCCCTATCACAGTCTCTCTCTCTCTATCACAGTCTCTCTCTCTCTCTCTCTCTCTCTCTCTCTCTCTCCCTATCACAGTCTCTCTCTCTCTCCCCCATATCACAGTCTCTCTCTCTCTCTCTCTCTCTCCCCCTATCACAGTCTCTCTCTCTCCCCCTATCACAGTCTCTCTCTCTCTCTCCCCCTATCACAGTCTCTCTCTCTCCCCCTATCACAGTCTCTCTCTCTCTCCCTATCACAGTCTCTCTCTCTCTCCCTATCACAGTCTCTCTCTCTCTCTCACAGTCTCTCTCTCCTCCTATCACAGTCTCTCTCTCCCCCTATCACAGTCTCTCTCTCCCCCTATCACAGTCTTTCTCTCTCTCTCTATCACAGTCTTTCTCTCTCTCTCTCCCCCTATCACAGTCTCTCTCTCTCTCTCTCCCTATCACAGTCTCTCTCTCTCTATCTCTCACAGTCTCTCTCTCCCCCTATCACAGTCTCTCTCTCTCTCTCTCCCTATCACAGTCTCTCTCTCTCTATCTCTCACAGTCTCTCTCTCCTCCTATCACAGTCTCTCTCTCTCCCTATCACAGTCTTTCTCTCTCTCTCTCTCTATCACAGTCTTTCTCTCTCTCTCTCTCTCTCCCCCTATCACAGTCTCTCTATCACAGTCTCTCTCTCTCTCTCTCTCTCTATCACAGTCTTTCTCTCTCTCTCTCTCCCCCTATCACAGTCTCTCTCTCTCTCTCTCTATCACAGTCTCTCTCTCTCTCTATCACAGTCTCTCTCTCTCACTCTATCACAGTCTCTCTCTCTCACTCTATCACAGTCTTTCTCTCTCTCTCTCACAGTCTTTCTCTCTCTCTCTCTATCACAGTCTCTCTCTCTCCCCCTATCACAGTTTCTCTCTCTCTTCCCCTATCACAGTCTGTCTCTCTCTCTCTCTCTCTCCCCCTATCACAGTCTCTCTCTCTCCCCCTATCACAGTTTCTCTCTCTCTTCCCCTATCACAGTCTGTCTCTCTCTCTCTCTCTCTTCCCCTATCACAGTCTCTCTCTCTCCCCCTATCACAGTCTGTCTCTCTCCCCTTCTCTCATAGTCTCACCTTCCCACTCCCTCTATCACCCCCCCCCCCTAACACCTATATCAAACAATTGACACCAATAATCTTAACAAGGTCAATCAATAATCCCATGACTAAATAATATCACAGCAGCACCACAGCACCACCTGCTGGCAGAATATTATTGTTGTTGTCATTGTCATCATTATTGTTGTTGTTGTTGCTATTACCAAAGGCGGTGGATTGGCAAAATCGGTAGAGTGTCGGGCTCCATGCTTTGCAGCATAGAGCTATGGCCCTTTACAGCCTAGTTAAAATCCCACCGAGGTTAACTTTGCCTTTCATCCTTACGGGGTCGATAAAATAAAGTACCAGTAATACACTGGGTAATTTGCTGGCCTTGTGCCAAAAGTAGAAACAATTATTATTATTATTGTTATTATTGCTGTTGTTGTTATTGTTGTTATTTTTGTTGTTGTTGTTATTTCAGAGACATGCAACCAACCAAGCGAATACCCTCCATTAGGCATCTACCATACTCTGAATGCCTTGCTTCCCTGGGCATGGATACATTGAAGCTCCGACGTCTGGCAACTGACTTGGTAAACGCCCACAAAATTATTAACCATCTTGCCAACAACAACCCTGCGCACCTTTTTGAATTCCATGTGTCTAACACACGTGGTCATGCCTACAAAGTCAGAAGACAGCACAGCTCCCATGACTTTCAGGCTCAGAGTTGCTGAAGCATGGAACAAACTACCTCCATCAGTTGTTAGTTGCTGGGACACTGCATCCTTTAAAACCTCCATGGAACAAACTACCTGCATCAGTTATTAGCTGTCGAGACACTGCATCCTTTAAAACCTCCATGGAACAAACTAGCTGCTTCAGTTGTTAGCTGTCGAGACACTGCATCCTTTAAAACCTCCATGGAACAAACTACCTGCATCAGTTATTAGCTGTCGAGACACTGCATCCTTTAAAACCTCCATGGAACAAACTAGCTGCTTCAGTTGTTAGCTGTCGAGACACTGCATCCTTTAAAACCTCCATGGAACAAACTAGCTGCTTCAGTTGTTAGCTGTCGAGACACTGCATCCTTTAAAACCTCCATGGAACAAACTACCTGCATCAGTTATTAGCTGTTGAGACACTGTATCCTTTAAAACCTCCATGGAACAAACTAGCTGCTTCAGTTGTTAGCTGTCGAGACACTGCATCCTTTAAAACCTCCATGGAACAAACTACCTGCATCAGTTGTTAGCTGTCGAGACTCTGCATCCTTTAAAACCTCCATGGAACAAACTACCTGCATCAGTTATTAGCTGTTGAGACACTGTATCCTTTAAAACCTCCATGGAACAAACTAGCTGCTTCAGTTGTTAGCTGTCGAGACACTGCATCCTTTAAAACCTCCATGGAACAAACTACCTGCATCAGTTGTTAGCTGTCGAGACTCTGCATCCTTTAAAACCTCCATGGAACAAACTACCTGCATCAGTTATTAGCTGTCGAGACACTGCATCCTTTAAAACCTCCATGGAACAAACTACCTGCATCAGTTGTTAGCTGTCGAGACTCTGCATCCTTTAAAACCTCCATGCTTCCTGAGATTCGCCAACACTACACCTGATATCCCCCCTCCATACACGCACAAACATGTATATCATGACTCATACACTGTTCACTTCCCTGACATTTGTACATTATTCTATCTACTATACATGCACCTTTGACAAGTTGTAGTGCACCTGAGCACTGTACACAATAATATCATTATTACTATTATTATTATTGTTATTATTGTTGCTATTATTAATAGTAGTAGTAGTAGTATCGTTCTGTCTTTGGTTTAAACAAGTTGCCCCCCAACCTCGTTAGACAGCAAGTTCTCTAATGTTAGGAGGTAATATACTAATATATCCCATTATATACCAATATCACTCACTCTGATCAATCAACAAGAACCCAGACCGCATTCACTTTTCAAAGTGGACCAGGGAAGCAATGTTCCCACTGGGCTTTCCATTGCTCATACTATCTACTGGTCGCAACTCCCAGTAGAAAAAGCAATGTGAAAAAATAAAGTGTCTTGCTCAAGGACCCAACACATCACCTGGTCCAAGAATTGAACTCACAACACTCATAATTGTGAATCCAACTCTCTAAGCCATGTGTCTTCACTATATATACCAATATATACCAATATATACCAATATATACCAATATACACCAATATACACCAATATATACCAATATACACCAATATACACCAATATACACCAATATATACCAATATATATACCAATATACACCAATATACACCAATATATATACCAATATACACCAATATATACCAATATACACCAATATATACCAATATACACCAATATATACCAATATACACCAATATATACCAATATACACCAATATACACCAATATACACCAATATACACCAATATACACCAATATATACCAATATACACCAATATACACCAATATATACCAATATACACCAATATACACCAATATACACCAATATACACCAATATATACCAATATACACCAATATACACCAATATATACCAATATACACCAATATACACCAATATATACCAATATACACCAATATATACCAATATACACCAATATATACCAATATACACCAATATACACCAATATACACCAATATACACCAATATACACCAATATACACCAATATACACCAATATATACCAATATAGACCAATATACACCAATATACACCAATATATATACCAATATACACCAATATATACCAATATACACCAATATATATACCAATATACACCAATATACACCAATATACACCAATATATATACCAATATACACCAATATACACCAATATATACCAATATACATACCAATATACACCAATATACATACCAATATACACCAATATACACCAATATATACCAATATATACCAATATACACCAATATATATACCAATATACACCAATATACACCAATATACACCAATATACACCAATATATACCAATATACACCAATATATACCAATATACACCAATATATACCAATATACACCAATATATATACCAATATACACCAATATATACCAATATACACCAATATATACCAATATACACCAATATATATACCAATATACACCAATATATACCAATATACACCAATATACACCAATATATACCAATATACACCAATATATACCAATATACACCAATATACACCAATATACACCAATATATACCAATATATACCAATATATACCAATATATACCAATATATACCAATATACAGCAATATATACCAATATACACCAATATACACCAATATATACCAATATACACCAATATATACCAATATACACCAATATACACCAATATATACCAATATACACCAATATACACCAATATATACCAATATACACCAATATATATACCAATATACACCAATATACACCAATATACACCAATATACACCAATATACACCAATATATATACCAATATACACCAATATATACCAATATACACCAATATATACCAATATACACCAATATATACCAATATACACCAATATATATACCAATATACACCAATATACACCAATATACACCAATATACACCAATATACACCAATATATATACCAATATACACCAATATACACCAATATATACCAATATACACCAATATACACCAATATACACCAATATATATACCAATATACACCAATATATACCAATATACACCAATATATACCAATATACACCAATATATATACCAATATACACCAATATACACCAATATATACCAATATACACCAATATATACCAATATATACCAATATATACCAATATACACCAATATACACCAATATATACCAATATATATACCAATATACACCAATATACACCAATATATACCAATATACACCAATATATACCAATATATATACACCAATATATACCAATATACACCAATATATACCAATATACACCAATATACACCAATATATACCAATATACACCAATATATACCAATATACACCAATATATACCAATATACACCAATATACACCAATATATACCAATATATACCAATATACACCAATATATACCAATATACACCAATATACACCAATATACACCAATATACACCAATATACACCAATATATACCAATATATACCAATATACACCAATATATACCAATATACACCAATATATATATACCAATATACACCAATATACACCAATATATACCAATATACACCAATATATACCAATATACACCAATATACACCAATATATACCAATATACACCAATATATATACCAATATACACCAATAAACACCAATATATATACCAATATACACCAATAAACACCAATAAACACCAATATACACCAATATACACCAATATATACCAATATACACCAATATATATACCAATATACACCAATATACACCAATATATATACCAATATACACCAATAAACACCAATAAACACCAATATACACCAATATACACCAATATACACCAATATATACCATTATGTATATATCAGTGTGAGTATTCCGATGATTTGATCAGAGACACACACTATATTTAAGACACACACTGTATTTAAGACACACACTATATTTAAGACACACACTGTATTTAAGGCCGAGTGACGCAATTTCAAGTGATCAGCAGCCTTTAGACTCACCTGATCAATAAAACAATTGTTAATACTGTAAATAAACCCCTTTTGTACAGCCGACCATGTTATATACACCCTTTCACTATATATATATATATATATTATTAATTCTGGCATATTATTACACAAATATGATCCTCCCCAAGTATAACAATATATATATATATATAACGTCTGTTTTCTTTTATAATCTTTTTCCTTATATATATATATATCATCATCATCATCATCATCACCGTTTTACGTCCATTCTTCCATGCTACCATGGGTTAGATGGGTTGTCCTGTTGTGGGCAATGCCAGGTCAGGTGACCATGTCTTTTTCTCATACAGTAACTGATTTTGGCTTGATTTCTGCAGCTGGATGCCCTTCCTAACACTAACCTCATCTACAGTACTGGGTGCTTTTTACCGTGTCTCCTACACCTACACAACCACATTACAGTGTGGACTAGGTGATTTTTGTCATGACACCTACACGACCACTTTACAGTGTGGACTAGGTGATTTTTGTCATGACACCTACATAACTACTTTACAGTGTGGGCTGGGTGCTTTTTGTCATGACACCTACATGACTACTTTACAGTGTGTACTGGGTGATTTTTGTCATGACACCTACACGACTACTTTACTGTGTGGGCTGGGTGATTTTTGTCATGACACCTACACGACCACTTTACAGTGTGGACTGGGTGATTTTTGTCATGACACCTACACGACTACTTTACTGTGTGGGCTGGGTGATTTTTGTCATGACACCTACACGACTACTTTACTGTGTGGGCTGGGTGATTTTTGTCATGACACCTACACGACTACTTTACTGTGTGGGCTGGGTGATTTTTGTCATGACACCTACACGACCACTTTACAGTGTGGACTAGGTGATTTTTGTCATGACACCTACATAACTACTTTACAGTGTGGGCTGGGTGCTTTTTGTCATGACACCTACATGACTACTTTACAGTGTGTACTGGGTGATTTTTGTCATGACACCTACACGACTACTTTACTGTGTGGGCTGGGTGATTTTTGTCATGACACCTACACGACTACTTTACTGTGTGGGCTGGGTGATTTTTGTCATGACACCTACACGACTACTTTACTGTGTGGGCTGGGTGATTTTTGTCATGACACCTACACGACTACTTTACTGTGTGGGCTGGGTGATTTTTGTCATGACACCTACACGACCACTTTACAGTGTGGACTAGGTGATTTTTGTCATGACACCTACATAACTACTTTACAGTGTGGGCTGGGTGATTTTTGTCATGACACCTACACGACTACTTTACTGTGTGGGCTGGGTGATTTTTGTCATGACACCTACACGACTACTTTACTGTGTGGGCTGGGTGATTTTTGTCATGACACCTACACGACTACTTTACTGTGTGGGCTGGGTGATTTTTGTCATGACACCTACACGACTACTTTACAGTGTGGGCTGGGTGATTTTTGTCATGACACCTACACGACTACTTTACTGTGTGGGCTGGGTGATTTTTGTCATGACACCTACATGACTACTTTACAGTGTGGGCTGGGTGATTTTTGTCATGACACCTACATGACCACTTTACAGTGTGGGCTGGGTGATTTTTGTCATGACACCTACAAGACCACTTTACAGTGTGGGCTGGGTGATTTTTGTCATGACACCTACAAGACCACTTTACAGTGTGGGCTGGGTGATTTTTGTCATGACACCTACACGACCACTTTACAGTGTGGGCTGGGTGATTTTTGTCATGACACCTACATGACTACTTTACAGTGTGGACTGGGTGATTTTTGTCATGACACCTACACGACCACTTTACAGTGTGGGCTGGGTGATTTTTGTCATGACACCTACATGACTACTTTACAGTGTGGGCTGGGTGATTTTTGTCATGACACCTACATGACTACTTTACAGTGTGGGCTGGGTGATTTTTGTCATGACACCTACATGACTACTTTACAGTGTGGGCTGGGTGATTTTTGTCATGACACCTACACGACCACTTTACAGTGTGGGCTGGGTGATTTTTGTCATGACACCTACATGACTACTTTACAGTGTGGACTGGGTGATTTTTGTCATGACACCTACACGACCACTTTACAGTGTGGGCTGGGTGATTTTTGTCATGACACCTACATGACTACTTTACAGTGTGGGCTGGGTGATTTTTGTCATGACACCTACATGACTACTTTACAGTGTGGGCTGGGTGATTTTTGTCATGACACCTACATGACTACTTTACAGTGTGGGCTGGGTGATTTTTGTCATGACACCTACACGACCACTTTACAGTGTGGGCTGGGTGATTTTTGTCATGACACCTACACGACCACTTTACAGTGTGGACTGGGTGATTTTTGTCATGACACCTACACAACCACTTTACTGTGTGGACTGGGTACCTTTTGTCATGACACCTACACGACCACTTTACAGTGTGGGCTGGGTGATTTTTGTCATGACACCTACACGACCACTTTACAGTGTGGACTGGGTGATTTTTGTCATGACACCTACATGACCACTTTACTGTGTGGGCTGGGTGCTTTTTGTCATGACACCTACACGACCACTGAACAGGGGGAGGGCCGGTGGGGGCATACTGTCTATATGTTTCAGCTTCAGCTTGTACCCGTGGGAAGTTGGGTCTTCTGTATTACTGCGTAACGCCAGAGGTCTCCGTCCTGTGTCTTATATATACAAAATATGGTATTGTGCTTGGTGTGGCAGTGGTGATAATGGTAATGATGGTGATAGAGATGATGATGATAACAATCAGAATGACAATGATGAGGATGATGATGCTGATGTCAACAATGACAATGAAAATGTGGAGGATGATGATGATGATAATTAAAAGAAACGAAAAAAAAAAAAAGAAATAAAACGAAATGAAAGAAAAGGAAAAAGACATAATTTGTTGTCATGAATATTTCTGAGATGTCACATAAAGATAAGGTAGCATATGTTTACTGGTGGGGAGGAAATGGCTATATGTGGGTTTACACACACACACACAGATACACACGCGCACACACACACACAGATACACACGCGCACACACACACACACAGATACACACGCGCACACACACACACACACACACACACATACATTCCAGTCCATATATATATATATATATAATGTAGGAGGTGAGTTTTATTGTAGTACAATAAAGCAATGCAGATATCGGATAAGTAGCACAGTTTGATATATGTTGATTTAAAACTTCACTATTCACAAGTGTTTTTAACCTTCATATCATGTCTCCCTATTTTATCCGACGAAAACGCAAATGTCATCGCATGATGATATTTGTTTTTGAAATGCGCATAATAAAATACATGGAACTCTTTTAACCATCTTTTGATCTTATATATTATATATATATATATATATATATATATATATATATATATTAGAAAGTGAGGTTTTTTTTACAAAATGAAAAATAACCGAGGTGTCCTACACGAGTGAAAGTATAAAGAAAAAAAAGATGCAATCAGAAATGCAACCGAAGATGTGAGAAAAACCACAGACCCTCCATCTCAACTCTACTTTTGAAAAGCAGAAGAACTGCGAAACCGGTAAAGGAACCAAATAAATATATATATTTTTTAAAAATATAAGACTCCAGTTGCATTTTCGATTCCATCTATATATATATATATATATATATATATATATATATGTATATATATATATGTATATATATATATTCATACTGAACCCGGTCATTGAAATTTTCATAGTATAATAAACCTTTAAGGAATTACAACAGTCCAGCCTCCCGTTATTTTATAATAGTTAACTCCGTATGGAGGCACATGGCTTAGTGGTTAGAGCATTGGCCTTGCAATCGAAAGGTTGTGAGTTCAATTCTTGGACCAGGTGATGTGTTGTTTCCTTGAGCAAGACACTTTATTTCACATTGCTCCAGTTTACTCAGCTGTAGAAATGAAATGATAGGACTGGGTCCCTATCATTCCACTGCAAAGTGGTCGTGGAGGTGCCATGGCAAAAAAGCACCCAACACTCACTGTAAAGTGGACGTAGAGGTGCCACGGCAAAAAAGCACCCAGCACTCACTGTAAAGTGGATGTGTAGGTGCCATGGCAAAAAAAGCACCCAGCTCTCACTGTAAATGAGGTTGGTGTTAGGAAGGGCATCCAGCTGTAGAAATCAAGCCAGAATCAGTTCCCGTCCCACCCTTGCAAGCAGGAAAAAGTGGACGTAAAATGATAAAATTATAACTAACTCGCACCACCAACAACACAAACGAAGACGGGTGAGTTGCATTACGTTGAGTGCACCCCCTAATATTACATCGAGGTTGACCATACGGAATGACCAGTTCTATCCAGTGGTGAACCAACAAACATAAATATATGTATATATATATATATAGATAGATTTATATATATATATATACAGTTCGAAAAATGTTGTTTAAACTATTACTTAATTTAACAGGAAGTTGTGTGTTCAGAAACAACATGTATGTGTAAATGCTTTATTTAATCAGTAAATAGAATATATATATATATATATATATATATATATATATATATATATATAACAGTATGTGTGTGTGTGTGTGTGGTGTTTGCATGTGTGTGTGTGTTTGAACAATAAAAACAGTAGTCAGCTGTAGGGAGAGAGTTCATTGTTTTACAATCGCTTCAGAGGGTCAATTGAACGGTGGAGATCAATATATTGACCAGCATGGTAGTGGTTAGGTTACTACCCATAACTAGTTTACCACAGGAACTACTGGTCACACTCAGCATTCTCACTGCAACTATCTTACAAGATACATGGAGTTCTATTGTTACCAGCCCCACAACAACTAGCTGCATTCTGATATATATACACATATATACACACATATATATTTATATATATATATATATATATATATAGGGTGTGGACGATATTTGTTCGCAACTTTCAACTGCTAATTTTATGCAAATTTTTTTTACTTCCGTTGTCACTCTTGTCTTCATAAAAACAGTGACTATATTTCCATTATTTATTTTCAGAATAATTGATTATGAATAATTTTGAACCTCCAAATTTGTGGAAGAGACACAGAGTTCTTCTTGGAATCTGCACTGAGAGGACAAATAAGGAAATTTCAGACTTTCTCAGTGTCAGCAGGAGAATGGTGTCTCATCCAAAGACGTGCCCAGAGTCATGCAGACAAAGTTTCCAGCGACAACATTGGTCTTAGGTGTCGTCAGCAGTCAAGGTGACGTCATGCCACCTCACTTCTTCCCTGAGGGCCTCAATCTGAACACCGATGGCTACATCCGCGTTCTGAGCGAGGTAGTAAAGCCCAACCAGTAAAGACCAACCAGGTAGCTGCAGGTAGGCCGTACGTGTGGCAGCAAGACTCAGCGCCCTGCCATACCAGCCGAAAGCCTGGCTGTCAGAGAACTTCGTCGACCACACTTCACCTGACATCTGGCCTCCCAGCTCACCTGACTGCAACCCCCTCGACTTCTTTGTGTGGGGCGCAGTGGAACGAGACACCAACAGATCTAGCTGCAATACGTAAGAATCTGTCATCTCATTTCTACAGGTGAGTAAACTGGAGCAATGTGAAATAAAGTGTCTTGCTCAAGGAAACAACACATCACCTGGTCTGAGAATTGAACTCACAACCTTTCGATTGCAAGGTCAATGCTCTAACCACTAAGCCATATGCCTCTATATATATATATATATATATATATATATATATATATATATATATATATATATATATATATATATATATATATATATATATATACACACACACACACACACACACACAAATAGTGAAAACAATGAAATTAAACAAAAAACTGTTAATTTATAGTAAAACTCATTATTTTACGATCGTTTCTGGGGTGTAGTTCCCCTATGTTCATTCTATTATTGATCTATGTAAAATATATTACAAAAGATATTTTGTAATATATTTTACATAGATCACTAATAGAATGAACATAGGGGAACTACACCCCAGAAACGATCGTAAAATAATGAGTTTTACTATAAATTAACCGTTTTTTGTTTAATTTCATTGTTTTCACTATTTGTATTATTTTGACTCTGCTTCCAATGAATTATATCGTTGAAAATTTTGTATTTTAAACTTTTCTTCACGACATCTACATACGGATTACATTGAGTTATTCATATGGCTTGGACCCTACCATTGATTGGTGGATTTATCTGTATATATATATATATATATATATATATATATAAGAAACCTGGAACTGATATATACATACACACACAC